>CM042855.1:17492490-17507490 GCA_023658055.1 Thaleichthys pacificus
AGAGAGAGAGAGAGAGAGAGAGAGAGAGAGAGAGAGAGAGAGAGAGAATAGAAGACATCACAGACAGTGTAATGGAGAGAGAGAGTCTCAGTCCCGAATGTCACGGCTTCTCATCAGACAGAACTGTGGGCTGCAGGGAGTCTCTCTCTCTCTCTCCCTCTCTCTCTCTCTCTCTCTCCTCTCCTCTCTCTCTCTCTCTCCCTCTCTCTCTCTCTCTCTCTCTCTCTTGCTGTCCCTGTGCAGGACGCACGTATGCCATCTGTAAACTCAATTACTCACAGCTGCACTAACACGCCCAGAGACTAGTACCACCCTCCGCAAGGGAGAGAAAGAGGGAGAGAGGGGGGGAGAGAGAGGGGGAGAGAGAGAGAGGGGAGGAGAGAGGGAGAGAGAGAGGGGGAGAGAGAGGGGGAGAGAGGAGGAGAGAGAATAGAGGGGAGAGGGCTCTCTGCCTGGGGCTGGCAGTGTGGTGGAATGAGGTCAGGGTTCCAGTAGGTGGTGGATGATAGGAGGGGGAGGAGAGGAGACATGATTTAGGAGTCTTGTTGGGTGGTAAAGGGAGTCTTGGGGGGTATTAAGTTGTTGGGTCCTGCTGGTCCTGGTAGGGTACAGTGTGCATCACACTTCTGTAGTGTGTGTATGTGTGTGATGATCTTCACTCGCCTGCCGTCAGGAAGACCCCACCAGCGCCAGGCGTCCTTCCTCCTTATCTTCCTCCTCCTCCTCTCCCCTTTCCTCCTTCTCCTCCTCTCTCCTTCTCCTCTCTCCTTCTCCTCTCTCCTCCCTCTCCTCCCTCTCCTCCCTCTCCCTCTCCTCCCTCTCCTCCCTCTCCCTCTCCTCCCTCTCCTCCCTCTCCTCCCTCTCCTCCCTCTCCCTCTCCGATGGACAGCCCTGTATTGAGTCTCAGGCATCTCAGGCATCTCAGGCATCTCAGGCTAACACAATGGAACTAAGAATACTCTCGGCAGAGATGAGAAAATAAAAGCCCTTGTGCAGCAACGCCCCAGATGACTAGCAAAGCCCCTGCCTAAAGAATAGACGCTCTATGAATACAGGCTGTCAGATCCCCTGAAGTGGCTCCTCTGCCACCCTGCAGACACACAGGCCTTAGTGGAGGGCTGGATCTAGCTGTCCACCCTGCAGACACACAGGCCTTAGTGGAGGGCTGGATCTAGCTGTCCACCCTGCAGACACACAACACAGGCCTTAGTGGAGGGCTGGACCTAGCTGTCCACCCTGCAGACACACAGGCCTTAGTGGAGGGCTGGATCTAGCTGTCCACCCTGCAGACACACAGGCCTTAGTGGAGGGCTGGACCTAGCTGTCCACCCTGCAGACACACAGGCCTTAGTGGAGGGCTGGATCTAGCTGTCCACCCTGCAGACACACAGGCCTTAGTGGAGGGCTGGACCTAGCTGTCCAACACAGGACCTGAGACTGGAGGACCGCAGGAACTGATGAATCGATTAGCGAACGGTTAACTGTGTTAACGACCGCATGAATGAATCTGTGTACAGTATGGATGAATCAGCCTGAGGAAGGGATGAACAAAGTGGAACGTTAACCAGGCAGAGCAGAAAGAGGTATATATATATATATATCTATAATGGTATTGCGATGGGGTTGGTGTCCTCGGGACACCCTGAGACAGACTACATAACCTAATCCTCTCCCAGCATCCACAACAGACATCATGACTGCAGATCTACAGTTTCCCCTCCCGGCTCTCCCTGCGTTCAGCCCACTCCCACAACACATGGTTTCATCCGCAACTCCCTGGTCCTCTGTCAGTCCAGCAGCTTGCCCACCCCCTCCCTTCCAAATGGGCTGCTGTGGGCCTGATAATGGAGGGTAATTCCATTACCCTGGCTCTGTCTCCCTGGAGGGTCGTCTCCTCCAGACCCCCATCCTCACCCTGCTAATGCACTCATTTCCTCCTGCTAATATGGATGGATGTGTCTGTGGAGGGGCCTGGACAAAACAAGGGATGAGGGAGGGAGGGAGGGAGGGAGAATGGGGTTCCTGTGATGAGGGGGGAGATTGAGGGAAATGGGGGAGAGAAAAAGAGAGATAGGGAGTTAGAGAGAGGGAGGGAGGGAGAGAGGGGAGATATAGAAAACGCATATAGGGGGTCAAAGTTGAAGAGACAGATGAGGCAATAGAGGTGAATGGATGGAGCAAGTGGAAGGATGGATGGAGATTGGATCAGAGCGGAGGAGTTGGGGTTGATGAAGGATGGAGGGAGATTGAAGGAGTGTGAAGAGAGAGTAGAGAGGGATAGATTGGTGTCAGGGTTACGGGGAAGTGTGTGAGAGCAGGGAGACACAGAGGGAGATATTACTGCTCCATGGTTAGGTGATAAAAAGAGAGAGAGAGAGAAGGATGGCTTTCTGCAGAGTGTATCTGGCCGGTCATCTCAGATGAATACAGCTCCAGTAGAAACACCCAGTGTACCATTAAAGGGAGGAGAGGATGGATGGTCTGGAGAGAGAGGGACAGGGACTGCAGGCAGAGTGGATCACTCTGCCCACACGCCTCATTTCATGGCTCTCTTTGAAGTTGTCAGAAGTCAGGATGTTTCATGTTTGCTTATCTGAAAACAGGCTTTCCTTCAGCGTTGTGAAACAGTCAGGTGAACTGTAGAGTCACGCGTGTCAGACACTGTCATGGCTTATTGTAAGATATCATGAAGAGGAGGAGGATGATGGTGATAATGACTAAATAGATTCTCTGTTTCTCCACTTCGTGACTCAGAACAGATGCATATACTGTATATATAGATATGTATAGATATATAGATATATGAGCTGGAGAGAGAGGGAGAGAAACAGAACTTCCAGGATCTATATCTCTCGTCTTCAGCGTGCCCCTGTTATACGTCTCACAAAATACCCATCATGCTCTTGTACAGAGAGCAAATAGCCCCTCACCCTCCCATGTTGCCCTTCCTCCCTCCTCCTCTTCCTCACTCTGCCTCTTCCTCACTCCTCCTCTTCCTCACTCCTCCTCTTCCTCACTCCTCCTCTTCCTCCCTCCTCCTCTTCCTCACTCCTCCTCTTCCTCCTCCCTCCTCCTCTTCCTCCCTCCTCCTCTTCCTCACTCCTCCTCTTCCTCCCTCTGCCTCCTATCCTCTATAAAACATCCCAGGAATATAACAGCCATCATTTGTTTCGAACCAGAACTGTCTGTTCTCCTCTGACATTGCACCGAAGATTCAATCAGGCTTTTTTCACGCTTGTGTTCGGGGGGAGATGGTTTTATAGTCCAGGGTACGAGCAATGGACTGTGCCCAGATGGGAGGTGTATTTTAGATTATTTTTCTTGGTCGTCAGGAAATTGGAAATTCAGTTTTTCTCTAAGTGCTGCTGAAACAGGCTGTGTGGCAGAGATGAGCCCATGTACGTGTAAGTCCTTGAAGTTAAAGTAGAAATAATCTCTACCCATAAATAAGGAACAATTCAGCAAACAGTGAAAAACTGCACAATTTAATGTAATTGCGATGGTACTGCAGCTGCTGTGAATAGCAGATATGTTGTTTATTCTATTAACAGAGCAAACTTAAAGTCTACTTTCAACAAAACCAGACGTCCCTCTCGGTTTTAATCATTCTCTATAAACTCCAAGGGACCCTCCATTACAAAAGTTTTGTGGTGACCACTCACAAGAGAGAGAGAGAGAGACAAACAGAGAGAGGAGAGAGAGAGAGAGAGAGAGAGAGAGAGGAGAGAGAGAGAGAGGAGAGAGAGAGAGAGAGAGAGAGAGAGAGAGAGAGAGAGAGAGAGAGAGGAGAGAGAGAGAGAGAGAGAGAGAGAGAGAGAGAGAGGAGAGAGAGAGAGAGAGAGAAAGAGAGGAGAGAGAGAGAGAGAGAGAGAGAGAGGAGAGAGAGAGAGAGAGAGAGAGAGAGAGAGAGAGAGAGAGAGAGAGAGAGAGAGAGAGAGAGATGAGAGAGAGAGAGAGAGAGAGAGAGAGAGGAGAGAGAGAGAGAGAGAGAGAGAGAGAGAGAGAGAGAGAGAGAGAGAGAGAGAGAGAGAGAGAGAGAGAGAGAGAGAGAGAGGAGAGAGAGAGAGAGAGAGAGGAGAGAGGAGAGAGAGGAGAGGATGAGGAAGGCTTGCAGGTCACTTGGTCACAGTGGTGGAGCACAGCAGTGAAGCGCAACACGACCATCTGTCTCCACGCATCTCCCCCTGCGTGCCTCTGGAGGTCTGGGACACCCCCCCCTCTGTGACCCCTCCCCTGAGAGGGAGGGGAGGTAGAGGAGGAGGAGGAGAGGAGGAAGAGGAGGATGAAGAGGAGGAAGGAGGAGAAGGGGGGGAAGAGGGGGGAGGAGGGGGAGGTGAAGGAAGTGGAGGGAGAGCAGAATGGAAGGGGAAGGGAGGGGGACAGTAGGGGGTCTGTGAGGAGGAGGAGGAGGAGGAGGAGGAGGAGGAGGAGGAGGAGGAGGAGGAGGAGGAGGAGGGAAGGAAGTGAGGCGAGAGCTGGTTAATGAGAGACAGACCCAAGCTAACCATGCAGAACCACTCCCCCCCCCCCACGCTCTCCCTCGCCACGGAAACCCTGTTCCCACAGTCCTGCCCAGCCCAATTCCCATGGAGCCCCAGGGTTCCTGTAACCCTCTCTATGAGAACGTAAGAGAGGTCCTCCCTCAGAGGACATCATGACTTCCTGTGAGACACCAGGCTGCTGGGAGAGACGTGGCTACACTCGCTCTTCAGCTTCTGCTGCAGATCTCCACCACTCCCTGCTTCCCCTCCCTGCACCCTCTCCTTCTCAATCTCTCTCTCCTTCTCAATCTCTCTCTCCTTCTCAATCTCTCTCTCCTTCTCAATCTCTCTGTTTCTCTGCATCCCTCTCCATCTCTTTCTTTCTGCCTCCCTCTCTCTCTAAATCTCTCTCTCTAACAGAAGCAGCTCATTACAGGGGTACAGCAGTGTTCAGCCCCCTGGCCCCAGGTGTGTCCACCAGTACACCCACACTTCAGTCTGAACATGAAGAATGCTCCCTGCTTATCCCCCCCCCCCCCCCCCCCCAGACAGCATGTTCAGACATCAGCCCTCAGAGACATGCTAACAGTACACACGTCTCTGTATCTTCATCACACACACACACACTCAGTCACATTCTCATTAGCATGGCTGTGCAGTGTGAAAACACATCATTTGGTCTGAGGCAAATTGCTGAGGGACCACAGACTGTCTAAGCAGCATCAATACGCTTAACACACACACACTGTTGTGTAATTCTCTGAGCATTGGCACAAAGCTTGGATGCACCGTCAGTTGGGACAGCAGGAAAAGTCTCTCCAGTCTTCAGTAGCCAGAAGAATATCTTTGAAACTGAAACACAGATGATAACCTAGCTAGTCTGAGATGAATGATGTGTGTGTTTACATGAGTGTGTGTTCATATGTGTGTGTTTACATGAGTGTGTGTTCATACGTGGGTGTGTGTATACGTGTGTGTGAGTGTGTGTGTGTGTACTTGTGTGGTCACTCCTTATTTCCTCCTAATTAGCTGCTAGATGAAAGGCTGTGCTGATGCAGGAGGCCTCGTCCCTGAGGACAGGTTGGGTTTCTTCTGCTCCTCCTTGGAGAGGCTGTTATCTTCCTCCAGACTGCTGCCCACCCACTGCTCTCTCTGTAGCAGGACCAGGGGAATGATGGCCTGCTCACAGGATCTCTATTGGCAGAATCATTCCTGGGATACGAAGCATGTGTCTGTCTTTATTTGTGAGAATGAGAGTATTTGAGAGCCTCACAGCTGAGGTGGTGTGTTGTCCACAGCTAGATGTTAGGAGGTGGTGAAGCTTGTGTGAGTGGCACCTGGAGTCATTGAGCATGTGTGTTCACTGGCTGACTGAGCTATTATGTAACGTACCTACCCTCCTACTCACCTCCCCTCCCCTTTCCTCCCTGCTCTAGATTCCACCACCCCTCCCTCCCTCCCCTGCCCCCCTGAGAGGGTTGGAGGGATGGAGAAAGAGAGAGGGATGGAGGGATGGAGAAAGATGGAGGGATGGAGAAAGAGGGAGGGATGGAGGGTTGGAGGTAGGGATGGAGAAAGAGAGAGGGATGGAGGGATGGATGGATGGAGAAAGAGAGAGGGATGGAGGGATGGAGCAGGTCATGGGAGGAAGTGAGAGGCAGGGTTTATTTTTGCCTGTGCTGTTGTTTATTTTCCCCTATCGGCAGTAGCCTGGTTCACTTCTGTTGAGAGCGTTGTGTGTGTTTGTGTGTGTGTGTTGATTGGGCAGGGGGCAGGTCTAGGTGTGTGTGTGTAGAGAGAGAGGCCCACTCCAGTGGCTAGGTGTCTACAGCAGTAACTTGGAAGTGGTCCAGGCAGGGTCTCTACTGATGTATAACAGGAGGACTGCTGAGGCATGCAGTCTGCAGGAGACAGGATATTGGTTGTGTGTGTGTCTGTGGTGTGTGTGTGTGTCTGTGGTGAGTGTATGTGTGTGTGTCAGCAAGTGGTGGTGTGGGTGATGCAGTGATGGGATTAAGGTAGGAGTAGAGCAGTATGATATGAGTAGTGTGTGTGTGTGTGTCCCTAGATACATTCATGCCAGATCAGATTGTCACAGTGTGACAAGAGCAGAGTGAGTCTAACTGAGTCTCATCCCACTGTGCCCAGTTCAGGGTTACCACCACCCACAACACAACACAACAGACTTGACACAACGCTTTCCCTTCATTCACTGGATGGATGATTTTTTACTTTAAACACAACAGAATTTGATGACTGCTGATATAGATTTGCAGCCTGGCTGGTCGCTGGTTGAGGATGTTTTTGTGCCTCCAGTTTACTACCCAGTCTATTGAGCTCCAGTGTTTTGGTGCTTCATAAGAAAATTCACAGTCGTTAGATTTGATGCCTGTCCTCATATGCAAGGTGATAACATTACCCTGAGAAAACAGAGCCTGTTTACTCTCAGACGTTTACCCCTCTGCTGCCTTCGGAGAAAACAAGCCCTACATTTATCCTGGAGGTTTTACTGCAGCCTGCCCCTGTGCCCTCAGCCTGCCCCTGTGCCCTCAGCCTGCCCCTGTGCCCTCAGCCTGCCCCTGTGCCCTCAGCCTACCCCTGTGCCCTCAGCCTGCCCCTGTGCCCTCAGCCTGCCCCTGTGCCCTCAGCCTGCCCCTGTGCCCTCAGCCTGCCCCTGTGCCCTGAGCCTGCCCCTGTGCCCTGAGCCTACCCCTGTGCCCTCAGCCTGCCCCTGTGCCCTCAGCCTTCCCCCTGTGCCCTCAGCCTGCCCCTGTGCCCTCAGCCTGCCCCTGTGCCCTCAGCCTGCCCCTGTGCCCTCAGCCTGCCCCTGTGCCCTCAGCCTGCCCCCTTTCATCCTTACTTCCATCCTTTTTCCTTTCTTTCCTCCTCTACTTCCTTTTCTTATTGCATATCACTTTATTCATATTGTGTTTATTTCTCTGGTAATTGCTAGTGTGTTTCTCTGGGAGCCATCCCACCATCCCTGAAGAGTCTCCTAGATGAAGGCACATATGAAATGCTACAGCAGTGTCTCTATCTCTGGTCGCTCAGCTCTCTTTCCTGGCTGCCTGGCTGCCTGGCTGCCTGGCTGCCTGGCTGCCTGGCTGCCTGGCTGCCTGGCTGCCTGGCTGCCTGGCTGCAGAGCGCTCGCTCCCTTATTTCAGTCCATCGATTCATCTGCAGACCTCGAATGATATAGACTGTCTTGGTCCTCCACCCAGGCAGGATAAGTAATCACATAAGATCATATCAACATACATACACACATTTCACCAATTACATGAGACCATACAAAACTCTATTTTTAGAGCTATCTGCGCAAGGAGTCACAAATATGAATATCTTTATATGGCGTTTGACTGAAACAACCACAGAGTTTCATCCTATCGAGTGTTCAGTATCTCTGTGTCCGTGCTCAGGGAGCAGGAACGGCCCTCGCAACAACACACCTCTCATACGTGTTCACAGATGATAGCCAGGTATAGCTCAGTGGTTAGTGTTTGACTGCATCAACAGGCTGCAGGTTCAAATCCCCCCTCTGTACCCTGCTTTGGATAAAAGCATCTTCTAAAGGAACTCATTATTATGAGGTTGCTACGACGAGGAGTTCGTTTGGACTGAGATTTACAAGTGTTTTAGTGGAACACATTTAAATTGGCCTTTAAAAAAAGAGTTTTCCTGTGTGGACGTGGGAAGAGATACTAGAGTTACGCAATAACGTAGTTTATGTTGCAATCCAGCCAACCCCCCCGTGGTCAGAGCAGCTAGACTGGTGTCTGGGGGAGGAGCTGAGGTGTCTGGGGGAGGAGCTAAGGGGACTGGGGAAGTAACGTGAGCGTTCCCATGGAAACAACTCTTAATTCGTTGCCTTGAGATATTCTAATTTGTGTGAACTAGGAAGTATAAATGTATGCGTGCAGTTTTTGTTATTTAATTGAAACAAGATGTAAGTTCGTAATAGCATTTAATAGGTCAATTTCTTTCTATATCATGTTGAGTAAGGTATAAATATCAATGAAAAACATGGGGGTATAAATAATATAGTGTGTTTCTATTATTAAAAAGTGTGTTACAATAATTGTCTGGTGTTACAATCCTATAGTGTGTTTCTATAATACTGTAGCGTTTCAATAATACTGTAGTGTTTCAATAATATTCTAGTGTTTCTTTAAGAGTATGGTGACTTCTATGCTACTTTATTATGTTTCTCTAACCCAGTAGGATGTTTTGTGTGTTTCTCCAGTGCTGTTTGCCTGGGTGTGGCAGTCGCCTCACTGTGCTTGCCATCTCCAGACAGGCAATTAGCCACCCTGCTAGGGTTAGCATCTGTCCCTGGGAGCCCGGCTAGCTACGCTAGAACCACCAGGACAGGTGGCTGGCTGACCTGAGGGTCACCTTCCCCAGGGACCGGACCAGCAGGATCCTGGCTCTCTGAGGAGTTAGCCACCGTGGTTTCTAGGCTAACGCCAGCCTCTGGAGATTTAGGGAGTTGTTTTGTTTTGGAAGTGAAGCTGCTGGTTGTCAAGGAGGAGGGTTATGGTGTCTCTGAGATGGTCAGTGTGGTGCAGGGATGCTAGTGGGGGCTCTATAGACTGCCACACAACACATGCCCACACACACACATGCCCACACACACACACAGACACACACACGTACACACACACACACAGACACGTACACACAGACACACACTCACACAGACACACACACGTACACACGTACACACACACACAGACAGACACACAGACACACACACACAAACACACACACGTACACACACACAAGCCTCTCTCCAGTGGTTTGAGTCGACTGTTTATCAGCCGTCCTGCTGCGGCGTGCTGCTGGGGTTGCCATGGCAACGGGGGTCTGCTTGGCGGGGAGGCGTGTCAGGGGCATCACTGCCCAGTAGCCTGACTGAGCAGAAATCCTGGGAGGGCCACACACGTACACACACACACGTACACACACACACAAACACGAACATACATACACACATGCATGCCTAGACATACACACACCAATCCACTGGGGTCACAAAGGTTTATTCAGCTGCAAACTCTTAATTCGATTGTAAAAGTCACCCACTGGCTTTTACCTAGAAACATAAATCTATACTGTGAGAAGGTAGAGAGCAGCAGAACAACTTCCACTCTCTGAACAAAACCCTGTTCCATCTTCAGCTCCTCAGGGAGCTCACAAGCTCTTCTTCACCTTAGCAAACTCTTCCACTTCCTGTCTGACACCACTCCACTCCAACAGAACTTGTTTTGATTTTGACAAAACATTTGATTTAATCTGATTAAGAAGCTAATTAAAAAAGTGCTCAGAGTCTTCCATGAACGCCTTACATTTAAATAAGTGTACTTTAACGAAGAGATTATGAAAGCTTAAGATGCTCCAGCGACGTGATTTCTGTCAATGTAAGGGTCCTTGTTCTGCCTGAGAAAGAAGGATGAACTCTTGGTTTGCAGCTGAAGTAGTGTGAGCTTCCAATCAACTCATAATTCATTAATAAGAAGCTTAGTGGTTGAAACCACAGAGTGAACTGATAGCACAGTGTGTCAGGAACCTTTACAAGGGAAGCTGAACCAGTCTATAATATACATCCATTTGTCTATATTTACTGTAAATATATTATTCCTGAGCTCCAGGATTTGATGTGATTTTGGTTCTGCCACACTGATCATTTTGTGAAGAGATCTTGAGCTTACATCAGTATGCAGCTTCAAACAAGAAATCAACACACACATCTTCAAGCTTTAACCAGCGGGTGAAATCAGACAGGAGCTGTATGCTCTATATCTTGTTGACGAGGAGGAGAAACCAAGGAAGATCGCTGACCAAACCTTCCCCGAAGCTTCCAGTCTGTCTGCATGTTTCACTAGCAAGCCTCCCAACCATAATTGTGTTTGTGGTTTTCGAAATTACAGACCAACTTCCTTCGTCTATTGTGAAACCAGCCACCATCACAACAACCACCCTGCCAGGCAGTCAGGGCCAAGTTCCCAGAATCACGACTGTAGTTTCCGAGCCTGAGGGCGGAAACAAACAGTACAAAACTCTAAAGAGATGAGTCATTAGCATGACATGATGGTGTAGAATTGCCACCTCATGAAATCTCCATCTAGATGTGTTGGAGTTTGATCACGTGACCGCTCTTCCTGCTGTCTGACCCAGGCCTCGTGTTCACGCAGGCCACAATCCAGGCCACAGTGTCAGGGTGAGAACCTTGTCACAGCAGCCCTCCTGGTCTTCACCAATCCCAGCGAACGCCAGGACGTCTGGACGCCCTGCAGCCCAGATCAAGCCTCACAGACAACAGATAGAATCCTTCCTTCCTTGTGACGTAGGGTTTTATCATTGTTTATCTTGACATTGTTTATCTCTCCTCTCACTCGCCCTCGACTAGAGCTGGAACCCAAACCCTCTGAGTGCGCCAGCCAATCAAGAGGTCTGTCTGAGTGTACAAGCCAATCAGGAGGCTTGTCTGAGTGTACCAACTAATCAGGATGTCTGTGCTGGGTGTGTTTCATCCCGCCAGCCTTTCTGTGATGTAGCTACAGCGAGGCGAGGTGGAGAGTCATGTTCAGGAAGTGGAGGTTCAGGGAGTGGGGGTCCGTGTACAGGAAATGCCGAGTCATGTTCAGGTGAATCAAGCTGATCTGAGAGGAGAGAGCTGAACAGAACTGTGCTCACAGAGAACAAGGTCCTGAGCTGAGGAGAGCTGTCAGACAGGACTGATAGAAGGAAACGATAGGAGTTTGCAGTACGAATGCTAAACATTATCAAGATGATTCCAAGAATAAACAAAGGCAGTTTAAACAGAGTATTTATAGAAATCAAAAGGTATTTCTTCACAATGGGGCTCCATGAATGCTGTATATCTGCTACCAGGAAGTCTGCATGGGGGTCCTGGAACGAGGGGGCGTCGCCTCTGTGTCAGACAGATCTTAATTTGAACCTAAGCTTTTGGTTACGGGATTAAAATGAGATTACGGGGTTCTGGAGGGGGGATTCCTGGATTGAATAAAGAGCCCATGGTTAATCCATCCTGACCTGAGTAATCTACTTGTTTGCCAGGTATTATCATAACGATCCTTCCTAAGTTAATGCATGATCCTTCTCAAGCCCAGGACATGTGTGTCTTACACGCCCACTCAGAAGATAAGGACTGATTAACCACATCCCACGCACAGTGTCTGGCCAGATAGCATACGCTACCATACGCTACATAACGCAAGCTAAACTGAGCTGGAGTTCAGGCTATTTAGCATTATCTTGTTAACAGAAGGCTGCGGTTGGAACCTTATAATCATGGCACTCGCATGAATCCGGATTGACAATGTTGCACTAAGTAGTGGTGTCCAGCTGAGTATATTAGGAACTTTGAAAGCGTCTAGGAAGAGATTCCTGTTGATGTTTTAGGAGTATAGGTTGGATCTTGCTTGCTACTGTCGATATTGATATTGAGATGCAAGATACAGCTGCAGAGGTGAGGTCTCGTTTCATGCGATGTGTGGCATGTTTCCACACTACCAAGGACTGCTTGTAGAAAGGACGTCGACCCCAAATGACCTTTAATGAAGTCTGACTAGCACTACGTGTATTTATAATAAAAAACCTCACATCCTCAAACACATACACACTGGCCCAGACAGGTCAGATAGCTCCACATGTCTGTCACCTCCTCTGTGTGGTGCTGGGGCCGCTGGAGTGGGAGGGGGCCGCACACTTCATATTCAAATCTGCACCTGAAAGTCCTGTGTGTTGCATCTGACACTGCTGGTACTCTGGAGCAAGGGGCCCAGCCGGCTACTGAACATCACCCCTGTCCTGCTCCATCTCTCTCTCTCCCTCCCTCCCTCCTCCTCTTTCTCTCCCTCCCTCCCTCTCTCCATCTCCTGTCTTCATTCCGTCTACTGTCTTCATTCCGTCTACTGTCTCAGTCTGTTCCTGTCTCCAGCATGTCAGCTCTTTAAATCTAGAATGTATATATTCTTTCACAAGCTGGCGCAGACAGGCAAAATCAAAACAGCATTCCTTTTAAAGGCAGCGGGGAAGGAGATGTAGAACAACGGCAGCCCAGCGCAGAAGTGTCAGAAGGCTTTCCGCAGGAGTACAGAGTTCCTGTGGACGGTGGGTGGGACTGACGCTCCGTAATGGACAGCAGAGTCTAATGAGCCGCAGGCCTCAGATGAGACATGCTTGTAACACAGCAGAGCACTAGCAGCTACAGACATCATCTCAGAAGAAAGAAAATCAAGAATGTAGTAAACCATAAAGAGAATCAGAGAGAGGAGGAGGGCGGGAAGGGTAGAAGGGAGAGATGAAAGGAAGGAGAAGGAAAAGGAGAGCAGGGGAGGGAGGGGTAACCCAGGGGAGACCAGGTCACTGAAAGGAGGGCAGAGGAGAAGAGGAGAAGAGGAGAGGGGAGTGGATTTGGTCATAAAAGAGAGAGCCACCAGCAAGTAGAGGGTTAAAGGCCAAACCATGAGGGAGTCTGATCCGGATTAGGTGGATACGACCCTGGTAGGTAATCCCTGAGGCTCGGACGTAGGAAGAGAAGATTGTTAGCCAGGGATAGACCTAATTAAAATGCGATTTGCACTACAAGGAGCTTATTGAGGGCTGCGTTTTAAGATCCATGGGAGGTGGAAAAAAACTCTGTCTCCCTCAGAAACACATCCATGAGCACCTTCCATCAAATCGAGTGTCGCTTTTTTCCTGGCCCACTTCCTCCCCGGAATCCTGTCTGAGTTTCTGAGTGGGCGCAGAGTGACGGGCGTGGAGGGGGGAGGGAGGGGGGAGGCCGGGTGGAGGCCGGGGCTTTGTCAGTCAGAGCCTCACAAGCGCACAAACACAGATATCTCTGAGTGGAGGGTTTAAATGCTGCTCTTCAAACCCCCAGCAGATGTCGGAGGTTGCTTGGTTTTCCTCTCTATCTAATCATGTTTGGACGGCCACATAACAATCCGGTAGGATGGAGGAAAAGCCATTCTGTGGGAGGTTATTTGTTGCCTCTCGGTATGAGGCAGTCTAGCTACAGAACAACACAGCTTAAGAGGCACAAGGTCATTATCAGACGAAACTACCGTCATTCACAGATGGCGACGTGTTGTTGGTAATCTGGCATCAGTCCAGTTAATCGAGGTGACATCGTGGGGACATCGTGGGGACATCGTGGGGACATCGTGGGGACATCGTGGGGACATCGTGGGGACATCGTGGGGACATCGTGGTGACATTGTGGGGACATCGTGGGGACATTGTGGGGACATCGAGGTGATGTGCAGTCCGAGGAGACTGCAGGGGGGGACAGACAAGTCTCCTCTGAGAGCAGCTGACCTCTGACCCCTGAGCACTGACGTCCTGTGCCCCTGTAGCCGGTTGACCCCTGAATACTCTCCACCCCAGGCTCTCAGTAACCTTGTTGTGTGGATGAACAAGGGAGGGGAAGGTGTGAGACCCGTTGAAAGGTTTCTCATGACCAATGGGAAGAATTGACTCTTCACTAGGTACTTGCGTCTGCATTCTTGTGTGTGTAGGTGTGTGTGTGTGTGTGTGTGTAGGTGTGTGTGTGTAGGTGTGTGTGTGTTGGAACATGCCAGCTTGTGTGTGTGTGTGTGTGTGTTAGAACATGCCAGCTTGCTTGTTGTGATGTGGCTGAGTAAACCATCCTCATTGTGTTCTGAGAAGACGAACACCGTGAGACAACTCCTTCCTCCTCTCTACGGCTCGTCAAGCCTTCAGGCGTTCTGAGTTGAGGTGGGGGGGGGGGGGGGGGGGGGGGGGGGGCTGTGAGAAAAGGTTGAGACAGCGTTCCTTAGATGTGAGATATTAGATTCTGATGTTACTCCATCTGTAGTATTGATTTCTGTTTTAAGTTGAGAGCAGCTCCGACTTCCCCAGGCTGAGGGTGAGAATCCCTCATGAATTATTCCCTGTCGTGTGTGTTTGTTGGTCTATTCATCTGCCTGAGAGTGTGTGTTGCGAGTGTGTGCTGTCGGTTGTGTGTGTTGTCAGTGTGTCTTGTGTTTGAACCTGGGTGTGCATTAGTGTGCACAATATGGTTCCCAAAGTTTTTTTTGTAACAGGAAGGAGAGTCTGGTGTTGCATGTGCACTACCTACAGTTCAACACAGTCCAGCAGGCCGTCAGGACGGGATGTTTACGTCCTTCTTGAGCCCTGCTCTAGCTAGGATGGCAGCAGGAGGGTTACAAAGCACAGTGTGCAGACCTCCAGCCTGCAGGAGAACTCCATGTGATACTGAGTTAAAAGCAGGATATGAGAATCAGCCAATATCTGAGCCACAAAGAACCTCTAGGAGATATGTCTGAGAAATGTGTAAAGCTGCTGGGGGAAGCTGGATCAGATGAGACAGGAGGGAAGAAAGAGAACCAAGGCTGTTATCTCTGGCTTTGCTTCCAGTAAAAGTTGAAAAATGAAACTGAAGCAGAGGTTTGAAGTGCCTCATCGGGGCACCAGCAATGTCTCTCAAACAACTGATTCTGCACTTGTG
>CM042855.1:17512490-18039688 GCA_023658055.1 Thaleichthys pacificus
CCTGTAGATACCAGCAGGATAACAGACTCATCCTGTAGATACCAGCAGGGTAACAGAGTCATCCTGTAGATACCAGCGAGGATGACAGACTCATACTCTAGATACCAGCAGGATTGACAGACTCATCCTGTAGATACCAGCAGGATGACAGACTCATCCTCTAGATACCAGCAGGATGACAGACTCATCCTGTAGATACCAGCAGGATGACAGACTCATCCTCTAGATACCAGCAGGGTGACAGACTCATCCTGTAGATACCAGCAGGGTAACAGACTCATCCTCTAGATACTAGCAGGGTAACAGACTCATCCTCTAGATACCAGCAGGGTAACAGGACTATCCTCTAGATACAGCAGGGTAACAGACTCATCCTGTAGATACCAGCAGGGTAACAGACTCATCCTGTAGTAAACAGCAGGGTTGCAGTAACAGTAGGCCACAGCCAGTGCTGGATGTGCGGTGTTAACAGCTCTCTCATGGAGTGTTCAGCCAGCAGGCTGCCCTCCCGGCCGGCCTGAGCACCTCACTACAGCCCTCATCTCTGATCCTCAACAGAAGGACGGGGGGGGGGGGCAGCTTCCAGACACATCCCAGGGATCTGTCTCTCGTCTCCCACCAAGACAGCCCTGGCTCTCCTCCTCACCTCGGGGAGATAATGACCAAGGAGAAACCTGCTGTGAGAAACCTCCCTCTCAGGAACACAGAGCACTCTAGTGACACCAGCCCAGAGTACCCACTGAGAACTCAATATGTTGATCTCACTGGGAGTGTCCTGACAGAGAGAGAGATGGAGGGAGGGAGCGAGGGAGGAGGGAGGGAGGGAGGGAGGGAGAAAAAGAGGCAATGTGAGGTGGGGATTGTGAATGACAAAGAGCCAGTCCTCCAGTGAGTCCACAGTACAGACCGGCAGCAGCTCTCTCTCCGTCCTGACTTGATTGTAAGCCCTTCTAACATTCTCCACTCAACAAAATAACCAGCTGATAGCAAACTGCAAGCAGGGATGCCGTTAGGCCTTTTATTGTGAACTTGCAGGAAATCCAATTGTTCAGGAGATAGACTGACTGCAGGAGGGTTCTGTCCTGTTGTTGGCAGTGGATTGGAGCTCTGGGGATGTGAGATGTTTGTGTAAATGCATAGTGTTCCCAGCATGCTACATGTGCAGCAATCAACTCACCATGGAGACCCTGCACAAGCACAAACCCCGCTCTGTGTCGTTCTCCCTTCAGGGGCGAGACATGATAACACAGTAAAACACCTCTTTTGCCCCCCTCCCCCCCCCCCCCCCCCCCCCCTCCAATGATGTGTCTGATTGTGATTGATAAGAGACAGTGTTGCCTGTTAGTGCGTCTATACTCACAGGTTTGTAGGTGAGCTATATATCCCCCAGATTATGCCTCTGACAGATTTACTGTTCTCTATTGTAACTTCACTGTATCTCTGTTACCTACACTCTTATAAAAGATCATTTATGTACCCCTCTGATATACAGTTTAGACCTCTAATAATATCATATATTACCATAATATCTCTATATATGCCTGTTGTGTGATCAGGAAGAAAATAACTTCAAAAGTAATGACCCATGTAATGACTGGGGAGACAGCCTCATCTGAGAGTCCCTTCACAGAGTCACTATCAAACCCAATTTCTGCATCAAATCACCTCTCAGCAGATATGATTGATTTTCTTCCCAAAACCATCTGTGTCCCAAAAGTAATCCACATTCAGCAGAGATATTTACAAAAAAGGGAGAGAACTCATCCGTCAGCTCCGTCAGCACGAGCCCCACCAGAGAGACACCGTCAGGATCAATGTCCAGGTCTGAACACCCATTCTAAAGTTCTGTATTAATACCTTTTAACCTCCCTGTCCGATGCATCTTCAGATTCCCCCCCCCAGGACCTTGGCTCGGGTTGCAGAGTTAGACACCAGCACTGACCCATGACTCAGTCTGAAGGGTTTTCCAGCGCTGTACTAACAGAGCATCCCATTAATGTGAGATGTTAAGAAAGAGAGCATGATCACACAACAGCACTACCTGTGCAGCTGTGCGCTCCGACCCCAGATAAAGCAGGCTGGGTGGAGGTGGAGGGTGGAGGGCTGTGGAGGTGTGGGTGTTGTCTTACAGACGTGGCCCTGCAGGGGGGTAACCTTTAGAAGCAGGTACCGAGGAGGAAGAGCTAAGTGAGGACGGGCGTCCGGCTGTGAGCCTCACATCACCAGATGCTGCAGGATGCAGGAGGGAGAGGAGGAGGAGAGAGGGCTGGGGGGGCGGTGGGAGGGGGGGGGAGAGGAGGGGGCGGAGGCGGGGGGAGTGGGCGGGAAGAGGGGACGAGGAGGAGGAGAGGCACGGAGGAGGTGGGGGGAGGAAGGGGATGGAGGAGAGGGAAGGGAGGAGGAGCAAGAGGAGAGGAAGAGGGCCTGGGGGAAAGAGATGGGGAGGAAGTCAGTAGTTAGGGGGAGAGTGGGACTGGGGCGGAGGGGGGTGGTGGACGGGCATGGCCAGCCTGTCTCTCTAACAGCTGTTGTGGAGGCAGAGGTGAGGACCAGGATTACGCAGGACTCATCTTCCTGTGATTAGAACCAGAGGAACAGATTGAGCAGGTCTGCTGCAGGTCTGCTACAGGTCTCTGGGAATACATCTTAATGCATGAAAGCCACCTCTGGGGTGCGTGTGTGTGTGTGTGTGTGTGTGTGTGTGTGTGTGTATACATGTGCGTTTGCACGCATAGCGACTGGTCTGCTTATCCTTCCTAGAATTTGATTTTGCTATTTTACACAGAGGGACAGACGCACACACATTTAACCTGATTTAGACGATAACCTGATGTACAGCTAATACTAGCTGACCAACTGACCGTACGCTTGTCTGTGTGTCCGTACAGAGGGACACACACACACACGATGAGTAACATTAATGGAATTGTCAATGACTAAATATATTTTGACACGTGTGTGACACGTGCGTGACATTAACCATAACCACTGTAGAAACGGAATTTCTAGAAATATAAACAGTGTATTTTCCAATCCCTCTTGAGAATGTAGTGATCCCACTTACGGTCCCCTTACGGAGGGCTGGTTACAGATATGGGCAGGGAATATTATTGTTGAATTTTGAAGCTCTGACGATGGTATTTCATTTGCATAGTTCTGCGTTCAGCGCTCTGCATTGTAGGAGTTGACTGCTTACCTTGCTGGCAGTGTTTAGTGACATCAACATTTGCAACAGAGGGTGAAATGCTGCTTCCAGGATCTCCCAGTCCTTAGCTGTTCCAGGGCTTGTATGCAGGTGCAGATTGGGGATGTTGACATGAACAGGAAGGGAGCCCTCTCTCTTTTTGAGGTTTGTCTGGCTCTGCAGTCTGACTTCTACCATATTAACCACCCTCCATCCAATGTGAAACACCATCATGTCAGGCCTGATGGTGGAGGGAGAGCTCACTCTTAGATTTCAGACACAGCCTCATTCAGTGCGATAGGCATCATTCACTAATCACACTTCTTGGTTCAATTGGGCCAGGATATGAAGACAAAACATCCAAATAAACAACAAGAGATTAAGAACCATCTGCCTAATGGCCACTCTAGAAGAGTAAATATTTGTGTTTGTGTTGTGGGGAAGAGAACGCTCTGTTATGGTTAAACAACATTGAGACAATCAGTTACAGTGTCAAATGTAAACAATTCTTTACTATTGAAAGATTTAAAGTGTAAAGTATAACTTGATGAATAGAACTCTGTAGGTGATTTAATAAAAACTATTGAGCTGAGCCCTTCTTTAATTTTCTTTAAAGTAGAATATTTTTGTATTGAAGTCGTTTTTTTTTTTTTTTTTTTTTTTTTTACTTCGTTAAACTTCTACATTTTTCAATATATTTTTTTAAACATTTTGCATGGAATGTACTGCGTTCCATAACATGAGTGGTAAGACATGTCTGTCCTCTTGTAGGTGCAGTGTCGGGTGCTGAACAGGAGAGGGGAGATGGACAGAAAAGACTGCCTTAAGACAAAACAAAACACAGAAAATCTAAATCTTCTTTTTCCTTGAACATTTTAAAAAGATTCGAGTGCACTCGCTTTTTCTTCTTCTCTGCTGCAGTTTCAAGGAGCTCCTCCCTCCCATGTTAAGCCTGGTCGTGAACTGCCTTCTCGCTTGATGTCTGTCAAATACGAGCTCTGAGTCTGTCAAGTATCGCAAAAGGGAAAGAAGGCTCAAGTACTTTCACACTTTTGTGACGAGTAACAGTGTCGTTAACTAAAAAAAAAGAAAGAACAAGCAGCCGGGCGTTGTCCCTGCGGAGGTGGAGCCAGGTCAGGGTCTCCATTCTTCTTTTTTGGGCTTTTTTTGGACAGAAACATTGGCCTCTGTGGACCCCCTTCTCTTTGCGGATGTAATCGATATCTAATGGATCCCTTACTTTATAAGTGGATTATGAGGCACCTCTTCATTTTTGGCTGTGTGTCCAGGAGGTTTCCCATTGGTGTACTTGTTGGGGTGGGAGGTGTCTTTTTGATGGTTGGACCAATCCCTTTGCTCCACCTCATCTTGTCCCCTGGTACCTATTTGTCAGTTTTTTGAGTGAAGGTCATAAGTAGTGGAGACAGGGCATGCCAGGTAGGTCTCTCTCCTCTGCTCTGCTCTCCTGGCTTCCTGCAGCCCCTCCACCCCTCCCTCCTCCAGCCAGTATTAAACCGCACAAGGCAGGAGGAACAGGAGGGGAGATTGCTTTGGAACACTCAATAAGGTTTGGAACTCCAGGAAACACTCAGCCTTCCTCTCAGCTTCAATCCCCCCCCCCTCCCCTCCCCTCCCCTCATCCTCCCTCCCTCCCCCTCATCCTCCCTCCCCCCTTCCCTCCCTCCCCCCTTCCCTCCCTCCCTCCTGCTCTCTTCTTCTCTGGGTCTCCGTCCCTCTGGTCCCCGTGAGCTCACACAGAAACCTGCCGGATATTTGAACCAAATCCACTTTTTTTTCCTCCCTTCTTCCAAAAAGACTTTCCAAGTGAGATGGGTGAGAGTGAAAATTGTTTTCAAATGAGAACATTACTGTGCCTGGACCCTGACTGGGTGTGTAGGCCCTCCTGCCTCACCTCCCCTCTTCACACAGTGCCCTCCTGCCTCACCTCCCTGGAACCCTGACTGGGTGTGTAGGCCCTCCTGCCTCACCTCCCCTCTTCACACAGTGCCCTCCTGCCTCACCTCCCCTCTTCACAGGGCCAGATGGAGAGTTGCTTACTGACATCACAGTAGTAAAAAACCAAGTAATTAGATTGTCGCTGAAAATATACTTGCACAGTCACGTGGTCTGGGACAGCAGGAGCTTAAGTGCATCCAGTAGTCGTCCACAATACCTACATCATCATCAATACCTACATCATCATCAATACCTACATCATCATCAATACCTACATCCTTAGACTATTTCACACAGAAACGTGACTTTCCTTACTGCTGTAAATGAAGGACTGTCTGCTGTTCAGGTGCCAGGACATCGACACAGACAGTGGCTTGTTAGTTACATTTAGTCATTTAGCAGACGCTCTTATCCAGAGCGTAGTTCCCATGATGCACCTCCACAGCCCAGGGCTTTGTATTTATGTAACTAATGTAAAGAGTATTTATGATCAAGTATATGATATGTTTATGGGACATGGTATAATGGTGTAAAGACACACTTTTGCTTTAATTGCATATGAATCAATATCAGCTATTTCCCTTTTTTTTCCTTCAATCGTTGATGGTACCAGTAATATGACAACCACTGTAGTGCAGAGCTCTCTTCTGTATCTGTCTGCTAGCGCTAGAGGCTCAACACGGGACGTAGGCCGTCCACAGGAAGTACAGTACCTGTGAATGTACTTTGTATTCAGAGACTTTTATGATAATAAAGAAAGCATAAAATGCTATCGCTATGTGTGTTTTATGTGCAGTTAATTTAATACCACCTTTTAGCTGGTTGGGATGCAGAGTTGAAAGTGTCCACCAAGTGTCCACCAAGTGTTTCTCTAATAACTTGATTACTGTCGTTACCAGCCTGACCGGTCAGTCACTGTGAGGAGACTGACCGGTCAGTCTCCTCACAGGGACTGACCGGTACGTGAACTGACTCCTGCAGAGCTGAGGGCTCTGAAACACGTCCTGTGAGGGACCAGTCCCGGTTTAATACAATGACTGTACAGAGGAGAGTTGAGGTATTTTCGTAAACAACCAAGATGACATTTAGTTTTTTCTGATTGGTTGTGTCTATCCAATTCTGTCTAGTCGCCTCCAGAGGTGTTTTGCTCTGAACACGCTGATAATGCCCCTTGGATGCTGAAAATGAAGCTAGTTTCCAGACTCACACCTGGTTTACAGCGTTGTGTATTTTTACGGCTCTTTCTGCACAGGGTTGGCAGGTTCCTAGTGTTGGGGCTACATGCAACTCCGGCTGCGGTGCCGGAGTTGGGAAACATCTGTGTTCTGATTGGTCATATTCATCAAAATGTTGAACTTTTCCCAATAGTATAAAATCCGCCCTTGGCCGTTTCGTAAGTATTGCATTGAAAAGTTCTGCACGGTTTGTAAAATGACGCAGCAGTGTAAACACACTGTAAAATGCTTTTGCGAATCGGTCTTGCGATACCAGACTAGTTTTTACCTTGAGGAAGCTTCAACTGAAAATGTCAGTTTTCAGTTGAAAACGAACAACGTCAGATTTGAAAATGTCAAATCTCGTGACCACATAGTTCCACACTCTCAGTACATTTATTGTCCAATACATATTGATGTACTGTGTTTCCTGTTTCCGGTCCTCTGCATTGACCCCGTCCACCCCCCTGGCCCCAGCGTGATCAGTGTGTGTAAGAGTGAACTCAGAATACGTATCATTCACAACCAACCCTGCCCCTCCACCAATCCCCTTCCTCACTGGGTGAGTTTGGGAAGTGAGTCACACATTAGCATACATCTCTGTCCAGGAATCTGAACACGGTGACATTTCTATTGAGCTGGGAAAAAAACTGCACACAATTATTCCTCCTCTCTGCATTTTTCACAAATGGTATTTAGCATTGAAACAGCACGAACTGTGTGACTGTATGAGTCTCAGAATGTGAGAGGGGAAATGTGAGTGTGTGAGTGTGTGTCTGTGTGTGTGAGTGTGTGTGTCTGTGTGTGTGTGTGTGTAGGAGGGGTTGTTGGGGTGATGAGAGAAGCAGCACTACCTGTTTCTAATTTTGTCACTCGTGGATCATGTAAATAACAAGATGAAAGACTTTTTCCAGTGTTTCTTTTTGCCAATTTGTTAGTTTCTGTTTTGCTTACACAAAGAACTACCTAGATACAAAAACTAATAGGGAGAAGTAAGAAAATGTGTTTCGAAGCAGGAAGTCGGTATGTGGAGATGTATGCGTGTGTGTGTGTACATGTTTTTGTCTTTGCACTCTGTGTAACTCTGGCATTATGTCTTAATTAAATCTTAACTCTCGGTTGAATTATTGTCATGATCAACAACACCTTAAGGAGACTGCGAAATGAACTCTCTCTTTCTACCTCTCTCTCTATTCCTCTCTCCAATAATATTTCCTGCACACACACATGCAATTCCACAAACACACAAAGGCTCCGAAGTGCTCAGAGAAATGTGTCTGTAGGTGTTAATAAAAACCCAAGACCAGAACCCCAAATCCCACTGTTAATCAGTTTACCTCCCTAGGCTTCAGTGTGTGTGTGTGTGTGTGTGTGTGTGTGTGTGTGTGTGTGTGTGTGTGTGTGTGTGTGTGTGTGTGTGTGTGTCCTCATAAGTCTGTGTGTGTGTGTGTCCTCATAAGTCTGTGTGTGTGTGTGGGTGTGTGTCCTCATAAGTCTGTGTGTGTGTGTGTGTCCTCATAAGTCTGTGTGTGTGTGTGTGTGGGTGTGTGTGTGTGTGTGTCCTCATAAGTCTGTGTGTGTATAGCGTGTCTTCACATCAGTGTTTGTGAGTCCATGTGTGTTGTTGGGGGACAGTAACCAGTAACCAGGCTGTCAGATTCTCAGGTATGTTTGTGAGCCGGTAGTCTTCTCAGAGCCTGGTCCTGAATCACCAGTGCCCTGCTCTGTCTACCTGCTCTGTCTACCTGCTCTGTCTACCCGCTCTGTCTACCCGCTCCGTCTACCCGCTCCGTCTACCCGCTCCGTCTATGGACGGATTAAGAAACCACGGGCCCCTGGGCCTGGATGTGTCAAGGGCCCCCTCCCCCCCTCCCCCCCGGTAGGGCCCAACGGGCCCGGTAGGCCCGGTAGGCCCGGTAGGCCCGTTGGTTAATCCATCCCTGCATACATACATACACAAACACACACACACACACAGTACACACACACACAGTACACACACACACGCAGTACACACACACACACACAGTACACACTGTGGTTTTTGCTGGTACAGTTCATTAGACATGTG
Organism: Thaleichthys pacificus; assembly: GCA_023658055.1. Classification (NCBI taxonomy): domain Eukaryota; kingdom Metazoa; phylum Chordata; class Actinopteri; order Osmeriformes; family Osmeridae; genus Thaleichthys; species Thaleichthys pacificus. The sequence continues at coordinate 17,520,916 of CM042855.1, forward strand.
CAATCTAAATATGTTATTTCTTTGAAGCCTGCATCTCCATGCTGATGTGTGGGTGTGCCCGTGGCTGTTTCTGGTGATTGATTGTGTAGTCCCAGGTAGAGCTGCTGGCTCGCTGGCTGTCTCTCACCATCTGTTAGGGTTCACCACTAGGCTGCACAACATGGCAGCAGAGCACCATGCCAGCAATGTGTTAAACACACACACACACACACTACACTTACACACACTAACACAGCCACACTGTGTAACATGCACTGCTCTTCCTGTAGCTCCCCCTGGAGGCCTGCATGGTACCACTGCCTCAAGTCCTTAATGAGGTGGCAAAGGACATGGCTGATTTATAAAAAAGCTGTTCCCAAATCCCATTAGTGGGGTGTTTAGACTGTTGTGTTCCTCTTCTCCTTGGTCCACACAAGCTGCTGCCTGGCGCAGGAAGGCCTGGGCCACCGCAAGGCTCATTAGAGCCCAGCCCTCGCCTGCCAGCGCCCCACAGCCCGGCCAACTCACATACCCAGGGTGTGTACTCTGTGGATCCCCCTGCATCAGGGTGTGTACTCTGTACACACCCTGATGCAGGGGGATCCACTCCTCTCTGCCCTCTGCCATACTCACCTCCCCAGATCTCCTGCCTCACCTCCCCTGTTCTCCTACCTCACCTCCCCAGATCTCCTGCCTCACCTCCCCTGTTCTCTTGCCTCACCTCCCCTGTTCTCCTGCCTCACCTCCCCTGTTCTCTTGCCTCACCTCCCCTGTTCTCCTGCCTCACCTCCCCTGTTCTCCTGCCTCACCTCCCCTGTTCTCCTGCCTCACCTCCCCAGATCTCCTGCCTCACCTCCCCAGTTCTCCTGCCTCACCTCCCCTGTTCTCCTGCCTCACCTCCCCTGTTCTCTTGCCTCACCTCCCCTGTTCTCCTACCTCACCTCCCCTGTTCTCCTACCTCACCTCCCCTGTTCTCCTGCCTCACCTCCCCTGTTCTCCTACCTCACCTCCCCTGTTCTCCTACCTCACCTCCCCTGTTCTCCTGCCTCACCTCCCCTGTTCTCTGGATGTCCTCTGCCAGGAACAGCAGAGGACATCCAGATTCAGAGGTGAGGACTTGGCCTTGACTGTGTGTGGAAGCCACGCAGTGCTGTGGTTGCAAGCTCCTGGAATCGAGGGAGGAGGAGGAGAGAGCGGAGTAATCCTCTCTTATTAGCAGGCTCCATCACAGCCCCGTTGTCTACAGTAAGGATTAGCCTCTGTTTGTCCCCCCTGTCTAGCTGTTGTTTCAGCAGCGGCGTGGGTCAGGAGGGGAGTATATTAGCGTCTGTGGCCCCTTGGAGGCTCGGACTCGGGGAGCGGTGACTCATCAGGGCCGCCGCGTGCTGGAGCTGTTAGCGCTGTTAGCATGGAGCTGAATGGACAATGAGGGCGTCCGTCTCTCAGAAGCCAGGTTGGCTGCTCTGCCCTCCATTAACCTTCTGGCTACAGCACTCTTACTGTATCTGAGCGGGACACACAGGGTGGAAACACACACTGTACATGCACACACACACACATACTGTACACACACATCTACACGCACCCACAAGCATACATACAAGGACACACACAGTCAGACACACACACACACTAACTCACGAGAAAAAGAACACTGATGGCACACATTAAGATTCATACACACTGACACACAAGGTCAGTTCTCGATGTTAGGAATTATTCACATGCAGAAACACACACATACCAGCACATGCACACGCACCAACACAGCCATGCTTAGATTAACCATGTGTCAAATACCGAAAACACACAAGCAGCCTAGTAACACACACATACAAGCTTGCACTAGTCCATGCAATTACTATTGTGGTCACACACCCCTCGATAAAACCTCACACTTCTATACAGGGGTCAGAGGTGTTAGTGGTGCTTCTAATGCTGCACACACACACACACACACACACACACACACACACACACACACACACACACCAGTTTGTCAGGGGCAGGCTAAGGTAGAAGTGCTTTGTATGCAGAGCACAGACTGGGGCTAGCATTGTACATCCAGCTCTAAACTCACCAGTCCCACACAGGCCCAGACGACCAGAATACATTTATTTTATCTTTGTAAAAAAAAAAAAATCGGAGGATGGTGTGGGTGATGAGGAGGGGGTGTGGGTGAGGGTGATGAGGAGGGGGTGTGGGTGAGGGTGATGAGGAGGGGGTGTGGGTGATGAGGAGGGGGTGAGGGTGATGAGGAGGGGGTGAGGGTGATGAGGAGGGGGTGGGGGTGAGGGTGATGAGGAGGGGGTGTGGGTGATGAGGAGGGGGTGAGGGTGATGAGGAGGGGGTGAGGGTGATGAGGAGGGGGTGGGGGTGAGGGTGATGAGGAGGGGGTGTGGGTGAGGGTGATGAGGAGGGGGTGTGGGTGATGAGGAGGGGGTGAGGGTGATGAGGAGGGGGTGAGGGTGATGAGGAGGGGGTGGGGGTGAGGGTGATGAGGAGGGGGTGGGGGTGAGGGTGATGAGGAGGGGGTGGGGGTGATGAGGAGGGGGTGAGGGTGTGGGTGATGAGGAAGGGGTGAGGGTGAATATTCACGCCGTTCATCTCAGACATGGAGACGTGATTCTCCTCTCATCCGAGCAGGGGCCAGGCTCGCTGGAGAGCGGGGTAATCGCCCAATCAGAAACACACATTTAACGCCCCTTTGCCTCTCCTGTTAAGCAGGCTGAGACGTGGCCGTCCAGCCCAGTTCCTCATCACATCACACCACTGGCCAGTCTGACTGTGTGGAGGACATTTGTGTGTGTGTGTATGTCTGAAGGCATGTGTGCGTGTGTGTGTGCGTGTGTGTGTGCATGTGTGTATGTCTGAGGGCATGTGTGTGTGTGTGTGTGTATGTCTGAGGGCATGTGTGTGTGTGTGTATGTCTGAGGGCATGCTAGCTTGTGTGCATCCACCATCACTGCCATTCTGGTAGGAGTTCCTCTCGAGCCAGGGGCTTCATCTTCTTCTGCCCCAGTTGGGATAGTCCCCCCCTCCCCCTGCCTGTCCCCCCCTCCCCCTGCCTGCCCCCCCCTCCCCCTTGTGTCCTACTGCACCAGAGCTCCATGGTGTGTAGCCTCGTCCTTGGAGGAGCCTGCTAGCACAGGCCCGCTCGTCCCACCCTAACAAGGCGTGGTCCAGCAGAGCGAGTCACCGGTCTGCAGGGCAGACAGAAGTCACAGTCGTCCCACTGAAGGGAATGTCTCCTGCCTGCATTCGCACCGTGGGAGGACCTGGCTTCCCGTGGCTAGCTTAGCGCTCGGACAAGTGTCCTTGTTAATTAGCAACGCAGCAGCTGTCACACAGCCCAGCGCCGGACCCTTCAGGGCAATGATGATGACGACCACAGCTAGCCCCCGCCAGTCTCCCCCACAGTCTAACCCTCCCCCCCCCCCCCCCCCCCCCAAGGCCCAGACCCTCGAATGTCTTACTCTTTTAGATTCAGTTTCACCATCGCTGTCATGCCTGTGTATTTCTACCACTCTCTCTCTCTCTCCCGCTCCCGCTCCCTCTCCCGCTCCCTCTCCCTCTTCCTTAACGTTCCCTGAATTTTCTCCTGGCATCTATCACTCTTCTTTTCTTTGGTTCTCCATCCTCTCTTATCTGTGTTCCTCGGTCCCTCTCTCTCCTCACAGTACTGTGTCTGTAGAGGCGCAGTGCCCTGGCCTACATTTGCATGGGTAAGAGCCAAGGCATTTGGCTTGGGGGACGGCTTTAAGAGCAGAATTTCATTTCCATACATAACGAAGTGCTTTCTTGAGGGAGAGGAAAAGAAAACACATGAAAATGGATTTATTTATGTATGGTTTTGTCATAGCTTTGCTTCAGCATTTGAAGTCAATCCAGGAGGGCTTTCATGTGTTTGTGTGTGAGTGAAATGTGTGTCTGTTATTCTCAAAGAGGAATATGATCTAGAATGCACGCTGCTGAATATAGGCCAGGCTAGATTGTTAAACCTAAAAACGAAAAGGCCACAGACACCCTCACCTTCCAGCATCCTCTCAGCCCCCACTCCAAAGGAACAGGTTTTTTTTTCATACCTGCAAAAGATCTCTTCTGAGGGCCGTACTGTACGTGATCTCCTCTCGACCAGGTTCTTTGTGGGAACGTGCTTTACTGGCCTCCAAGTGTACAGCTCATAGAAGCAGACACATATAAAGGCTGTACATTGTGAGACGCCTTTCAGAAGAGATATTTTCCCAGACAGCGGTAGAAGGGAGTGAGATGCGAAATGGGCATCTGATATTGCAGGAGTTGTTTTTAAACCTTCTCAATTTTGGAGCAGAAAAATTTAAGCAGAGAGCTAAGCTCTCATCAGTCTGGCATTGAAAGAGAATAGATGTGTGTTGAATTATGTATCAAACCCTCCTTGAATCCTTTCACATTCCTAGATCTCGCCTTCAGTTCGGCATCTAACCCGTTGTCTGGGCTGAGAGGCAACATCGCAACAATGTTCAAAATGAGTGTAGTTGAGTTATTCTGGTGTGCTACTCATGTGCGACCAGACCATGTAACTATGGCTGCTATGTAGGCTGCACTTCTGACAAATAATACATGATGCACGCGAGGGCCTGTGTGTCCAACAGCAGCAGAAGGCAGGGAAGTTCAGGGAAACCAAGAAAGATATAGATGTTGAGAGTCAAGGAGAACTAAATGTTTTGTGTCTGGAAGAGTTGGAGTCTGAAAGGGAGCTAGAGAAGAGGATGTACAACTCAGCCCCTGTAATGGGACATGAGAACACCAGTTAGTTCTTGGTTGCATGAAGACTTCTCGTCCCGTGCCGCTGTATATCACTGTACCACCGTGACCTCTTAGCTAGGAGCGTGTGTTCATGATGCCTTCATGAAGTCCTTCTGCTGGCTAATTACTGCAGAATGTCAATAAATCTGTCCCAGTCTCGTCTTAGACATGAAGGGGACCCTTCACACCTCGTTATGTCCTCACAGAGGCAGGGTGGCAGGTGCCTCCATGACTGGTTACGGCTTCATCATCCACTCAGGCCTTATCGTTCCCCCACAGAACAATAGCTCCCATCCTCTTCCCTGCGTGAGGAAACACAGGACACACCAAGGAGGATTTCACACCCTCCACACGCCTGACACAGCCCACACCCAAATCTGCTCAGCTAACTAGCATGACAGGAGAGAGTAAGCCAGTCCAATGTCATTATGAGGAAGACAATTACAGCTGCCACCGTCATGAAGGAGCTGTGGGGACAGAACCAATGGTGATCTGTTAACAGCACAGAGCGTATGGGCAGAGCGTACTGGCAGAGTAATGAAGTAATGAAAAAGTGTGAAGGATAAAAGCTGGTTCTAATTCTGTCCTAATCCTGGATGTTGTCTCAGCATTAGTCCTGATGAGGTAGGCTTTGACCTGGACTAATAGCACAGCAATGGGCAGGCTGTTCTAATGGAGTGGGTTCATCTGTTACCTACTCTCCAAGGGGCTCTCTCTGGGAGTATTACTAAAGCAGACAAGAACAGGGGGGGTGAGAGGAGGGAGAGAGGGAGAGATGTGTGGTGAGGGGGAGAGATGTGTGGTGAGGGGGAGAGATGTGTGGTGAGGGGGAGAGATGTGTGGTGAGGGGGAGAGATGTGTGGTGAGGGGGAGAGGTGGGGGAGACCCCGACACACAAACAGGCCCTGTGTTGAGATGTACTGATTGCTAATCCACTTAGCAGTGCACAGTTTGATCTTGCTCAAGTAAACAGATACAGAGCCTACATTAGATGCTCAATGAAGAAGATACAATTCTGAATATAGTGCATAAAATGTGGCATTAAGAGAGAAAATAGGAACTCGGGTGTGTTTCAGAGTGTGTGCACATACTGGATACTGGGCTTATCTGTGTGCGTGTTCATATTTAATAGAGAAACAGAACAATCCCTTCTTCACATCCTGTCAGAATAAATAATGTCTCTAAATGAGGAGGAGGCAGGTAAAAGGACAAACCTGAATAGCATTTTCCGCATGGCCTGACAAACACAGAGGGAGACAGGAGAACAGCCAGCGTGCCAAATGTTACTGTGAACACATCACGTTCAAGGTGAACTGAACCCTGGGTAGGACTGGCATCCCCAGGGACACTCCTCACCCTTCCCTAGCCCAAGGCTACAACCTTCCTGCCCTCTGTGACCTCTGGGCATCAGTGTTAATATACTCCTAACAATAACAACATCATTCACAACCTGTGTCCCTTTCCGAACACGTCCACCTATATTCTGTCGTATACAATATCCTCTCGCTGGAGATTCCCCTGGCTGATAAAATGAAGCTGTACAGACCCACTGAAACTGTACCTGTGTGGCTTGTCCCTGCTCGCTGAGTCAGTGCTGAAGAGCTAAAACAACTTCCAGGCCTCCATGTGCCTGGTGGCTGGCCCGGCTGCGGGGCTGTCTGGTAGTGGTGAGGGCATCAGGTTGTAGTGAGGGCTTCAGGTAATGGTGAGGGCTTCAGGTAGTGGTGAGGGCATCAGGTAGTGGTGAGGGCTTCAGGTAGTGGTGAGGGCTTCAGGTAGTGGTCAGGTCTTCTGGTAGTGGTGAGGGCTTCAGGTAGTGGTCAGGTCTTCTGGTAGTGGTGAGGGCTTCAGGTAGTGGTCAGGTCTTCTGGTAATGGTGAGGGCTTCAGGTAGTGGTCAGGTCTTCTGGTAGTGGTGAGGGCTGTCTGGTAGTGGTGAGGGCTGTCTGGTAGTGGTGAGGGCTTCAGGTCGTGGTGAGGGCTGTCTGGTAGTGGTGAGGGCTTCAGGTAGTGGTGAGGGCTGTCTGGTAGTGGTGAGGGCTTCAGGTAGTGGTGAGGGCTGTCTGGTAGTGGTGAGGGCTTCAGGTCGTGGTGAGGGCTGTCTGGTAGTGGTGAGGGCTGTCTGGTAGTGGTGAGGGCTGTCTGGTCGTGGTGAGGGCTGTCTGGTAGTGGTGAGGGCTGTCTGGTCGTGGTGAGGGCTGTCTGGTAGTGGTGAGGGCTGTCTGGTAGTGGTGAGGGCTGTCTGGTAGTGGTGAGGGCTGTCTGGTAGTGGTGAGGGCTTCAGGTAGTGGTGAGGGCTGCATTCACAGGCTTTCAGCAAAACACTGAGCCAGTATTCTATCCTAATGGAGGAGAACGTATGACTGACATCAGACAGATTGCAGTAATATGTTTTTCTTTTTCATGCCTTTTGTGTGCGTTTTTTTTCACCCAGTGAAAAATCAAAAATCCTGTTCATTTTGATGAATCGATCTCCCAAGGTTTGTTTATTAGATGTGGGAATATTGATGGTTGGCAAAGCAATCACTCTTTCCTTTCAAAGCCCTCCTTCCCCCTAGCTCTGCAGGATACGTGACAGCATACTGTATGGCTCTGAGTTTAATAGGCATGTTTATTTTCACACCGGTGAATTCAGCTTCAAGCCTCGTCCGTCTCAGCATGGAAACCCCCTCACGGTCTCTCAGAGAACACGACGCATTCCTGGAGCCTCAAATCAATCTCTCTAATTAGTTTAGCTCTGAATACGACTATTTTCAAAGCTGAGATGAGGCAATTCCAAACCTACACCTAGCACCGGATTGAGACACGCTAAAGAACAACAATACTGTCATTTTCAGCAGGGCGTTTAGCAGGCCCAGCGGTTGGCAGTGTGAAGGTAATGAATCCTCGGTCCCATCCAGGGAGCCAGCCACGGGCCTGTGTGCAGGGCTGCTCCTCACTGGGTCTGCAGGAGATGCTCACGGGACGGCCTCGGCCCAGAGGCATGACACAAGGACGGGTGTCAGAGGGGCATAGCGACACGCAGGGCCGCAAAGCACCTGTCATCTGTGAAGAATGATAATGACAGGGCCTGGAGAAATGGCTGTGTCCCGCCCACCTTTCTCCTGCTCTGTTTCTCTCCCTCCACCCCCCCCCCCCCGTCTCTACTTGACATGAGATAAGAGCGTAGATAACACTTCCCTGATCCTCACGTAGGGAAATGTAGGCGATTCAGAGCAGAGAGATGGTTAAGATAGAGGTCATACAGTCATGAATAAGGAGAGAACAACTCCTACATGTAAAAAAAACGCCTAATAATATAAACAATATAAAACAAATAGCATTCATAACAGTAACCTTCAGTGTGATCATGTAGAAAATAAGCATAAACAGTAATCAACAAAAGTATAACCCAATAAATATACCCCAAAAAATACAAACTGCATGAGAACATGATACTTCTGTTTCTCATTCTACTTGTCCCTCTTTATCTCTTGCTCCTTCTCTTTCTTTTTATCGCTCTCTCCATTTCCCTGCACCCTCTTTATCTCTCTCACCTTCAGCATGTGTCCCTTTGACTCTCATCCTGCCCTGCTCCCTCTCCTTTCCTCCCTCCGTCTCCTGCCCCCTCCCTCCCTCTCCTTCCTTCCTTCCCTCCCTCTCCTCCCTCCTTCCTTCCTTCCTTCCTTCCCTCCTCCCTCCCTCCCTCCCTCCCTCCCTCCCTCCCTCCCTCCCTCCCTCCCTCCCTCCCTCCCTCCCTCTCCTTCCCTCCCTCCCTCCCTCCCTCTCCTTCCTCCCTCCCTCCCTCCCTCCCTCCCTCCTCGCTCTCCTTTCCTCTCTCCCTCTCCTGCCCCCTGCCTCCCTCCCTCTGTGCTCCTCCCTCTCCTGCCCCCCAAAATTCTCTCTCTTCCTCTCTCTCTTTCTGTATTCCCCTCTCTCTCTTTGTCTCTACCCCTCTCCCTCTCTCCCTCCTCATCAGCAAAGACCATCTGTATTGATGCTGTTTTGGTGAGCGAGTTGGCAGGTGATGAGAGGCTGGTGGGAGAGAGGGAGAGAGGGAGAGAGGGAGGGAGGGAGGAAAGAGGGAGGCCTGCCAGATCAATAGTTGTCTGAAACCTGGTGAATGTTGGGATGGATCTGGACCCCCGTGCTCCTGTCCCAGCCCGATAAGGGAGGGATCTTCGACCTGCGATACACACACACACACACACCACCTGTCAGTTAGGACTCTTGTCTATTTATGACTCACTCACTCCTAGAACACACAGCACTGTCGGGACCCACTAACACATGTCTCCGTTTGTTTAGCTTCAGTATGTATAGTACAGCGTTTAGCTGCTGAACTACATTCTGTGGAGATGAGTGTGTGTGGTTGTGTGTGCATGTCAGTGTATGTGTGCATGTCAGTGTGTGTGTGTGTGTGTGTCAGTGTGCAGGTGTGTGTGTGTGCATGTCAGTGTGTGTGTGTGTGTCAGTGTGCATGTGTGTGTGTATGTCAGTGTGTGTCTGTGTGTGTGGGAACACGGTGCACTGCCTCATTTACAATGCAAACTGCAGGGCCAGTGAACATCTTGTTAAGAGAGCCACCATATGTTTACTTCCTGAGACAGCCAGCCCACAACTCGAACAGAGAGGCACACTGTAACACACACACACTTACAGAACATTCACACCAACATACTTTAACACACACACAAACGCACAAAAAGAATCACACATCACATAATCACTGTGCTCTGAGGCCAACATATTGTCTCCGGGGTTGTCAAGCAACTGTGACCCCAACTGGGCATCTATAACCTTGGGCAGGCAGCCAGGCGAGGCCCAGGCTTGGGAGGGGAGAAGGCCGTGTTCTGCTGGAGCTCTGGGGAGGCAGGATGAGCTGCCAGGCAGACAGGCCCTCTGAGACAGGTGAAGGCTAGCTAGCCAACATGAGCCTTCTACAAAATGCACACACACAGAGCATCCAAGCACACACTCACACACCAACACACACAGTACACACACACCAACACACACAGTACACACACACCAACACACACAGTACACACACACCATGGCTACATCCCCACATTCACTCTCTTTTCTCTCCATTCTCCTCCCTTGTCTTGTGCAGCTGCAGGTTTGTCAGTCGGGTTGTCACGGACACAGAGCTGTCCCTCTGTCGTCATGGTGACCTCTTATCTGACCCATATGTCAGACAGATAGACAGGTCAGGGCCGCGAGCTGGAGGTCCCTCTGCATTCTAATACCTGCACAGTGTGTGTGTGTTTCACAGCTCTCCGTTTGTTTATTTAAGGAATGGCTCAACTTAGTTTAGCACTTAGAATCATCCATATCTGCTTGTCAAGTGTGTTTTGCATATTTATCTGAAACCCAGTCCTGTCCCTCGTCCTCAAGCGTAGATGTTGATGAGAGAGCGTCTCGGTGACAGGACGGCAGGTGACGCGTGACGGTGAAAACACATGAACTCACAAACAAACAACAAGCGCTGCAGCTTCACACAGCATCACTGAACTTCACAAGTCCAAGACACCGTGCTGTCATTTTAGACATGACAGAGTTACTCTTTGTTAAGTTCACTTTAAAAGGAACAGTGTTCATGTATATATTTAAAAAAAAGATTAAAAAAATCTCTTACCCCCTAGCACTGACGGAGAAGCTTCTGGACACAGTTACACATCTCCTGGCAAATTGGAGCTGATTACAGAGAAGCACTGCTAGTCAGAGGTGTAAGACTGTTTTTATACTGCTGCATTATTCAGATAACAAACTGTCCAGACGGTTGGATGTTGATATAGTATAAATAGTAGAGATGAAATATGGTTTGTATAGTCACAGTAGGCTTTCTCTCATCATGGTCTTCATAGGGTGGGATGCAGTGATGCTGATGATGTTATTTAAAAGGACTGAGTGGCATCGTTGGTGTTTGGGAGGTCATATAGGAGAAATGTTTTTGTCTGTGGTATTTTCTTTCCTTGAAGCTTCTTTCTGATGAGGGGTGTGTGTGTGTGTGTGTGTGTGTGTGTGTGTGTGTGTGTGTGTGTGTGTGTGTGTGCATTCCGGTAAGGTAATAGTCACAAACACACTCTAAAAGAGCGTACCTATCAGGAGAAAAAAAAAATCAATGTTATCATTTGAGCATAACTGGCATGTTTGCAGCAGACTTCACTCGCCAGTAGTGAAGTGAGCTCTGCTCTCCAAGGTTACGGGGTGAGGTCTGTGGAATCACAGACTAGTTCCTGTATCTTTAATGATTTATCTACGCTGGCTAGGGTAGTCAATATTTATAAATGGGATGTGTTGGTTCACTTATTGTATTTGATATAGACAGGGGCTGTTTCTATTGGTTACACTGTACTTTTGCAGAACAATATATTCTCCACGCTGCACAAGTAAATGTAAAAGGATACAAAAATAAACATTGGAGATACCTGTAAGCCTTCACTGTGGTAGACTAAGACCAGTGCATCTGTATTACAGCCTGGGAAACTGCTGGTGTTGATTTAGCTTTAAATGAAGGACTGGTATGTTGTCCAAGGCTAAGATCACCTCTTGACCTGTGTGCTGGTGAGACGCTCATCCAGAGACACGTTCTGGTTTAACCACCTAAACATTGTCAATTCAATTGTAATCATCACAGGGCTCATTCATCCAAAGTTATATGGTGATATTGACTGTCTCTCCTTTCACTAGTTAGGCACCAGAGGCTTAGTGGGAAACAGATTTGGATCAGAGGGATTGGGACTCATTTTAAAGATGTCAGTCAATACACTGATGTCACAGGCGGTAGCAGTACAGCATGCATTAAACAAGCAGGGAAAACAGAGAATCACAAATCCTATTCAGCTACTGGCATCAGCTGCAGAAAAAATGAAATATGTGTTTTTCATTTTTCTTTGTCCCTGCCTCAAGAAAAGGTGTTAGAAAAAGAAATGAATGTAGGATTAGTGTGGAAAAGATTTCAGGTGATTCAGGTGTTCTGTTGCCGAGATGTTGTTGTGTGGCTAATGTAGTCCCAGCATGAGGTCCGAACGATGATGAAACATGCGGTGGGACGATGTGGCCCCTGAATGTCATCAACATGTTACAGTTGTGAGACCGGCCGAGGCCAGCTTTGAACTGACCCCTCTGTCTAATTAGAAAGGAATATCTATGTAGACAAGCCTGTCTTTTAAAGCACCACAAAACACTCCGTTTTACACAGTAAACTATAGCTACACAATCCCTCCGTACCCAAGACTGTTTTCTCTTCACTGCCCATTTCCCTTGTTTCTCGTCTCATCTCTTCCCCTCTCCTCCCCTCCCCTCCCTCCCTCCCTCCCTCCCCCTCTCTTTTTCCCCTCCATCCTCTTTCCAAGCGCCGTGTCGATTAATTAATAGCTGGCTAATTTAATTTCCAAAAAAGTAATAACTTGTTTAAGCATGAATAAAGACTGACAAGGCAAAGTTCTAATCTGCCCAAAGTTTAATTAGACCCTGCAAGGTTTTCACACAAGCAGAAGGGGTCAGAAGGAGAGAGGGAGTGGAAACAGTAGCAGGGGGCTAAGGAACGGAGTGAGGGAGAGAGATAGAGAGGGAGAGGAGAGGGAGAGGGAGGAAGAGAGAACCAGGGGCAGTTTTAGAGATTTGAAGGCCCCAGGCAAAGACCATTGGGAGGCCCTTCTCCATTTTGTCCCTGCAATCATAGCTAGTGAACTAAATATATCTGGAGATGGTGGAGCTCTTTTCAGTCTAAATGTATCTGGAGCTCTTTCAGTCTAAGAGAAGCAGATGTGCCTCTAACTGTTCAAACTTCAAATAACCTTCTTTCACTACAGAATACTTCTGTATGTCAGTTCTCTCTCTATGTGTCAATGTATCTGTCTGCAACGCAGTGGTGTTCGCTGTATCACAGATGAGTTAGGGATAGGGTCTCGCCGGGCGCTGTGACGGTGCTGCTGGATGCTGGGCTGTCGAGCCGCCGCGGCCTGACGGTGGCGCCTCCAGATTCCTGGCGCTGACACTTTCCTCCCACATCGTACACGTACGCACGTACAGATGATTCACCGTAACCGAGGCAGTAACGCTAGAGGTTGTAGAAGGTGCGGTGGTGCATAACCGGCAGTAAAGCTGTCATTAGTTAGCTGCTAACGTCGTTAGCTGGCTAGCTCAGCTTCTTCGATCGACTTTACACCTTCTGTAATGTCAACTACGTGTTGCCTTTCCGTCGTGGAGTTGCTGGCTGTGTACATTTCGTATGTTTCGGCAAATATTCCTTAAACTGGATTATTTCTTCTTTCTCATCATCTCCTCAAATCTACTTTGAAAATGCTTCACGGAGATCGATTGACTGTTTCTGTAAACTCGAACTGTAAACTCGAACTGCTACGTCAGTTGATTTTTGGCACAAAATCAGCGTGCAGCAACCGGAAACTCGTGGTGGAGGAGTCCATTACATGGGGGGGATACATATTTGAAATACAAATATTTAATTGGATAGGCCCACATTTACAAACAGATGTACTAGCTGAGATTAGTTGCTCTATAGGCTACAGTTTGTTACACCAATTGAAAAGAATATCTGGGATTTTTATTTAATTGTGGCAAAAAGGTTGTGGCCGTTTGGCTTCCTGAACATGGTACAGTAGAGTTCTAAGTTTAGTTTACAGTAGGCTACCGTGTAGTCCTACAGCATAATCAGCGACAGTGACTGAAAGCTACAGGTATGTAATGATCATTTGACCGAAGAGTCTTTTCCTTGTAAGATATTGGCAAAATAAAACCTGAAATCAACAGTTATTAATTAAATGGCATGTTTATTATTAAAACGAGTGAAAACGACCGCTTCAGACCACTGTAATATGTGTCATAATTCTATAGGGAAATAGCAAACATCGATGAGTGTTAACGAAAGTAAATATAGCCTACTAATAGCATCAATGAATATCGCATTTTACATTATTTCACACAATTGTGTTTTTATTACACAATAATTAAATGAACAAAAAAAAATATTTTGCTGTTGGTGAAACTTGGAACCTGTGATTTCAGAGGGTTATCCTCTCTGTAGCCAGGCCTAGACGCTAGCTAGCCCCGACTTAGTTGTTTTTTGGTTGGTCCACAAAAACTACATTCACGTACTTGGTCGCAGCGATTAACAATTTGCACTTGTTTTGATCTATTACATATTATAATTTGTTTGGAGTGACCACAAAGGACATATATATATACACATATTAGAAACCATGAGGTCCCTTTGACGGACGAGGCCCCAGATATATTCCTAGCCTGCCCTGCGGTGAAAGCGCCAACAGGCGGACTGTGGGGAGGGAGGTCGGTTCTGTCAGGGAGTTCTGTCAGCTGTGATTGTCTGAATCCACCCAGTAGAGGCCAGCACGGTTTGACTAGAATATGATGGCATTCGAACCTGTCAGGAATGCTGAAGTGTGTGTGTGTGTGTGTGTGTTTCACACATGTCAGACCAGGCCACCTGGAAGGGTGTTCCTATGGTGAGTTTAAGACTGTGCTTTAGAATAAATTGGATGGGAGTATTAGGGGACCAGCAGTGATATTGTTCTAGACTTAGATAGCCCAGGGGATCTCAGTGTCTACTGGTGACATGAGCACCCTCAACCCAGCTGAATGTGCTGTCACACAAGACAGGAAATAGTGTCATAAAGCACAGCTCTTATTGTATCTACTAGTCAGTGTGAGTGTGGGGTGTCTGTCAGCGAGTGATATTAAATGTGTGTGTGTTGAGGTGGGATTTATTGCCATCAGTATGAATGATGATATATGGAGTCGGGGGGGGGGGGGGGGTGTAACAAGCCGGTGAGACGTTCTTCATACATTCAGGTTAGTTTCCATCCTCTGAGATGCAGAAGTGTTACTTCCACTGATTGTCATGGATGATGAATTTGCCATATTTTAATTCCAAAATTGAACCTAATTTAAAAATGTTCCCGTGCACCACGTTGTGAGGAAAGCAGCGCACACATTTGGACTTCAAATTAAACCGATTACAATTCTGACAGAAGGAGAGGAAAAGATGTATACATTTGATTCCACTTATCTCCTTAGAGACCAATGTGAGGTGGAGAGAGAGGGAGAATAGATTTCGTTTTTTGCCATGTTAGCATATCTTGAGGACGGAAGGGGAGGAATGGGAGGAAATAGGGAGGAAAGAAGCAAGCAAGGAGGAATAGGAGGAAATAAGGAGGAAGCAAACAAGGAAGGAAGAAAAGGAGGAAGCCACAATACATCTCTTCTTTACTCTGGCCAGGAGTGTTAAACGCCAGATACTAATCTGGAAATGATTTCCATTTTATAACGTTGACATCTTCTCGGAAAGGGACCATGAAATTTAATTAGTTTAGGGATAGAAGGGCCCAGGTAGATGAGAGTGCCTGGGGGAGGGGTGGGGGCCGTACGGGGCCCCTGGTCGAGGGCTGTGGAGGCTCCCAGGGGTTAACTTGGACTCTGCTGCAGAGATAAGCTCTCTGGAGGGACAGCCTGCGCTTCCTTAAAAGAACACTTGTCTTAGAGAACTCACCTTGAATACGGACTTCCATTCTCCTGACAATGTTCCAGTCCATCTGAGGCTTATCAGCAGCCGAGTGGATGTGTGTGTGTGGAAGTGTGTGTGTGTGTGTGTGTGTGGAAGAGTGTGTGTGTGTGTGGAAGTGTGTGTGTGTGTAAGTGTGTGTGTGTGTGGAAGAGTGTGTGTGTGTGTTTGTTTATATTAGCTAGCTCTTAAAGTAGAAACTTAAAATAAAAACTCCTTCCATATTATAGGCTACCCCAAAAAAGCAAATTGTGTTTTGTTAGTTTGCAGAGTGTTTTCATAAGTTATGGAGAGACTAATCAGTTTCAGCAGATTATTAACAGCACACCTACTAAACCTGATGAATGTTTCATATTCACAACCTTGATTACGCAACCACTGCCTATCTGCTGCTTACCTTTGACGGTGTGAGTGGTGACCTGTATGTTTAACAGGAGACGGTCTTATTAGCCTAGCCTCTATTGATCTTAGCCTTAAGATCTCAGCCATAAGTATGATGCCCTGTCCTCACCCACACACTTCCTCCTATCGTGTTGGGCCAATTAGTCCGCACTTAAACGAGAGCCAATTAATTCTCGGGTTTGATTAGAAGCAACATGACCCTCTGGCTCTTTGCTAAATTCAGTGATTAGCACTACTTGCCTCTACTAAGGACTGCAACATGGGATAATGGTTAGATTTGACCTTTTACTCCCGTATATTCAACAGGTTTTCCATATGCCAGTTGTGACGTGTACTCAATACTCTGTAGGTGCTGAGAGAGATGTATGAGAACAGCCAGAGTGGAAAAGTACCTCAGAAATGAACCGAAAAATGGCTGAAACGTGACTGAGAGTTACTTTCCTGAGTGCTTGTGCTCGGCGTGGGAAAGAGCCATCCATAATCGCACCCAAACACTCAAACCAAGGCTCTTACAAAAAAACACACTCATTAGTCAGCATTTTCATCCAACCAAGGATTATTCAGTACATATTCACCACTACAGAGAAGCCAGAAAAGCCGACTGTAGCTCCTTTAGCACTGGGGCAATGAATTTCAATTATGCATGAAGCAAAGGCATTTTGGAGAATAATGGCTTTCTTGAGAGAAGTGAACAGCCCAGTTCTACAGTGCCCCCCCAGTATCAAAGAATAATCTAATGTCACACACAGAAGAAAGGTTACTTTCTGCATACACATTGATATTTCCTCTTTGGGATGCTGACCTTTTTCGATGGAGCTGTGATTTCTTGAATACGACCCCAGTCGTGTTGATGCTGTGTCTGTACATGATGTCAGGCTGTCGTTTGGCGAAACACAGAAACACTGTTGTTGTCTCAGCCTTAATTGACTGTGCAGCATAATTACATTTTAGTCAACCTTGAGCGTGTTTCATTTTAAATGTGTCTAATCTTATTTCATGCTCAACACACACTATTCAGAATCTTGTGGCATCTCTGTTAAACAACACATTAGCCAATGTTCCTGGCAGGTTGTACAAAATTACTCAAAATATCAGATTTTATCTCATGTTTAATGAGTTGTCATTTGCTAAAATAATGATTTAACTATGGATTCCTGCTTCCAATATGAACATGTTCCACCCTGGTCAGAATGTGCTGCAGCTGAACCCAGCCCTGTAGGTAGAGCAGGCTGCTACCAACCTTCTCTCTCTCAGCACAATTGTTTTTATGTCAGGCCTTTTTTTGTAAATGAAAAATCATTTCTCATGTCCCAGTTGTGGACAGTAGATACTATCCCTCACCACCCTCCAGCATCTCCTACATACTGTAGACCTCAGTGGACTGCTGTGTAATGGAGAACCATGTTCTCCATTAACTTATGTATTATATACAGCTGATTATAACCTGATATCTTTTTGTTTGTTACTCATCAACCTCTCCCCCTCTTCCCCCTCTTTCTCTCTCCCCCCTCTCCCTCTCCCCCCTCTCCCTCTCCCCCCCTCTCCCTCTCCCTCTCTCCCCCCCTCTTCCCCCTCTTTCTCTCTCCCCCCTCTCCCTCTCCCCCCCTCTCCCTCCTCTGCAGACCTCCGCCCCCTGCCAGACGTAGCGATGACAGGGAACTGCACCCATGAGTGTACTGAGTACGGCCACTCAGACGCCTGCTGGATGCCTGGCCAGCCCTCCCCCAACCGCAAGGCCTCCAAGCCCCCAGGCAATCTGTCCACCTTCGTGCCTTACCAGGAGAGAGAGGCCCCAGAGCAGCTGGCCAACAGCAGCCCCAAGCCCGGGCCGGTGGAGGAGAGAGGCGGAGGGGGCAGTGGAGGAGGAGGGTCCAAGGGGTCGGGCCTCAGGTTCCTGCCCCCCTACAACAGTGCCTACTCTGGAGCCAGCGACTCCGGCAGAGACTGTACTCTGGAGGAAATCCCCATGAGCCAGGCCTCTGAGTACCACCCTGCCACCACCCCGCCCAACCAGGGCTCCAAGAGAGAGATCTACCTGTGAGGGCCTTGACACCATCACCGACCCTGCCACCCACCACCACCTACCCCACCGTCCCTCTCCCAGCTTGACACCTGCTCACCAACGCTGTCCCGCAGTAAAATGTCCCCTGACCCTGAGTACGGCCTGCCCATAGCCAACCCTGCCACGCCCCTGTGCCTAGTTGCTGTACAGTCCCAGCAACACTACCTCCTCCTTTTTATAAACACATCCAAATTGAGAGGCTTTAAAATCCCCCCCTTCCCCCTCTCCTCCCCCCTCCCAACTCCCCATAAAAAAAATAAAAAAACAACAAACCAATCAAATGTAAAATATCTTTTTCCATCAAGATAAAAAAAACATGGCGATTTCAACTACTACTGCTATCAAGGAATGTAAACTCCACTATCATTTTAACATGGTGATCATTTAATGGGAAAATATTTAGCTACTTTCAATGTATTTGTATAATTTAATTTTTGTCTTTTTTAGACTACGAGCAGTGTTGCTCTCTTGAAACTGTAAACAATCGAAGAAAAAAAATAGTTGTACATGAAAAGATAGACTGTCTGGTGCAATCGATTTTAGGTGATCTTTTTTCCATCTTTCAGTTTTTTATTTAGAAGCGACTTTCTGTCAACACCAGGACCTCCAAATGTGGAACTTGGACAGTCTTGTGCCCACACAAGTTGACATGATTGAATACAAATATTTGTAAACGCACTCAACATAAGACTGCTGTGCACACAGTCACTCTCTAAACTGTCCTGCCTGTTGGCATCTGCAGGACACAACATATCTTTTCACAGCGGAGAGGTGTTGATTAATGTACAGTTGTAAATACAACGGTCATTAAGACTTAAAACATTTCTTTGGTTGTACAGATCTTCAGAACTGTAGCTTTTGTGTGATTTTCAATCTCCCGTCATGTGTACCTGTCGCTGACTGGATGTGATCATCACAATGTTCAGGAGGACGGCATCACAGGCCTGGACTGAACTGAACTCTACATGTAGTTTTCCATCCCTACACTGAGCTTGGATTGTTCAGGTGAAGGACTGTTCTGCACCACCTCAGCCCCCGGACAAGGTTTCACAAGCAGACCAACCCCCTGGTCTCCTAGGCCCCAGTGAAGAGAAGCAGCTGGCCTAGATGTTGGTGATGAGGGTCATGATTAGGGCTCTCTGTGATCCTCTCTGGTCTGAAGTATGATGTGGCGACTATTC
Source organism: Thaleichthys pacificus (assembly GCA_023658055.1). NCBI lineage: Eukaryota > Metazoa > Chordata > Actinopteri > Osmeriformes > Osmeridae > Thaleichthys > Thaleichthys pacificus. The sequence goes on from CM042855.1 coordinate 17,539,849, forward strand.
TAGTGAAAACAACAGGCATTTAGAAACCTGCTGCTCTCCTCAGCATCTCTATCTCAGGGCTTTTCCAGTCCTGCTGTGGGTGTAGGGCGATGCTTGTCCTGTGGAGAGGCAGTGGTTAGAAGTGTGTGTGTGTTGGGGGGGGGGGGTATACTGTAGCACGTCAGCTTGCCGTGCAAAGGGATCGCTCTAATTGTGGCCACAGGCGGGCTTCATTAATAGTGATCATTTCCATGTATAAAATGAACCTGGGTGCTGTGGCTGTGTGGAAGCTCATTTGGAGCTTTGTCTTAGTAGCTGCTGACATTACTGGGGATTTCACCTGTAGCAGCAAACATCAGCCGTGATGTGACTGACGGAAGCTTTGAGATGGAGGCGTGAAGGTCTCGGCCAGCCTCAGAAGGCTGCAGGAACACAGACACAACAAAAGACATGGAGACAGGACAGGAGGCCTGTCCACACATGCGTCTAGGGGACTAGGGTGAGAGCTACAGCATCTAGTCCTAACTCATGTGTTGTCTCAGTCTGACATGGGGGATTTCAGACACTGACACCTTTTTGTTTCAATTTCCTCTATTCAAAGACCAGGGGCAGGAGAGCAGGGAGAAGAAAGGGGGAGGAGATGGCAGCGATGGAGCTGGAGAGAGAGAGTACATGATTGTGGAGGAGGTTGTGTGGGAGTCATTAACCCTGAGTGTTTGTGAGGATGCAGGTTGACCTTTCAGATGCTATGGTGTTTGCTTTCCTTTAGCCTTCAGGGCACTGAGGCACACAGGGGTGAAATGTGATGTGGGCCACACGCTGCTTTGGGGAGCGGGGGCGGGCGGGGGGGGGGGGGGGGCGGGCGGGCGGGGGGGTGGCAACACTTTTTCTACGTTTGTGTGTGGTCATGGTGAGACTTTTGCAGATGTGTGTGTACTTATTTATGTGTGTTAGCAGGCCACACAGTCTTTCAGCTCTTGTGTTTGTGGGCTTGATGCACACTGTGGCTGGCCAAACCATATCGTAGACCTGCCGAGCTAGTCCTCAAACAGTCTACCATACCTTAAACCCAGTCCTCTGACAGTCTACCAAATCATAACTAAGCCCTGTGGACCCAAGGCATCCTCTGACAGTTACTCCCAGGGGGAAAACATGCTGTCGATCCCCTGAGAGAACCTGTCACAGATACTGATAGGCAAAGTCTGTTTGTGTGTTTGTGTGTGTGTGCACCACATAAACAGACTTTTCTTTCCAGGGCAAGGCATGCCTCTGTGTGGTTGTTATCGGTTACTCTTTATGTTTATATACCATATTGTGTTTTTATCATGTCTGCATTAAGTCATGAACAGTTCTTCCCCTGCCTGAAGACCACATGTTGATCTGTGATGTGACGTAGTGTGGTGTGTTGCTGACAGTTGGTCCCTGGACGACAGTGGGTTTAATATGACTCTCATTGTTCCTGTTTCTCTTCATATCCTGGTTTAGCTCAGAACTTCCCCAGGACTCCTCTGCTGCCCAGTCTCTGCTCTGAAGAGACAACTGGACAGATGGGGTTTGGTTCACCTGTGAACAAAGATGCTGTTTCATTGTAGAAAAAGGAAACATGATTGATACTCTATTGCTATGAATGTGATTTATGGAATAAGTGGCTCACTTTTTCTTTGCATTATTTATGATGAGTTGGCCTCCACCTCCGTACTGTCTAGGGGGTGTGGCCTCCACCTCCGTACTGTCTAGGGGGTGTGGCCTCCACCTCCGTACTGTCTAGGGGGTGTGGCCTCCACCTCCGTACTGTCTAGGGGGTGTGGCCTCCACCTCCGTACTGTCTAGGGGGTGTGGCCTCCACCTCCGTACTGTCTAGGGGGTGTGGCCTCCACCTCCGTACTGTCTAGGGGGTGTGGCCTCCTCTCCCCTGACCCTGAGGCTAAGTCCTCATGGTGGCCCGTTCAGCTGGACTCCCCATCCTGTCACTTCCAGCCACGACTGGATGACTGGACCGACAGGAACCCCAGGGCCTAATGGATAAACAGAGACTGTGTGGATTAAGATTTAGAGGCTGGCTTGTTCTGTCCCAAGAGTTTTAGTAGAGCATGAAAAGGCCAGTTTTATTGATATACTTTACTTTGTTTTATTATTTGTTATTGTTGAGATTGTAGTGTAAAAACAACCGTGCTATTAAACATATTGATATACATGCTCACGGCTATGTTCGTCAAAGGCATTGGATCGATTTATTCTTCGTAAATGTCCTGTGTTTCCACTAGACAGACTGTTAGTTTGGTTTCCTTTTACCTTCAACCCCTCATGGCTTAGTTTAACTAAAACAAAATGACAGAGTTCATGTGAACTTCTTAACACGTGAAATCTTTACATCTGTCCAAAAAAATAATCTGATACTGTTGTTTAGTAATTACAGTATCAACAGGCTGATAGCTTGCAATATTCATTTAAGAAAAATATTAGACAGTAATTTGTGTAGTCATGTGACACACCAGTAATACTACAGGTCCCAGTCAACTCCTGGCCTGTGGGAATCCACCAATGATGAGACTGCTGCCCTGCGGGTGGGCGGAGCTTAGCTCATGAGGAGAAGCAAACAGGAACAAACAGCTGTCGCTGAACTGCGTCTAAACATGAAGTCAAAGTTTGTAGCCTAACTGTCAGTTATATTTATATAGGAAACATGCTTGTGATGCCTTGTTTTTTTGTACAGTTTTATGTACATGCAAGTGTAGCTTTTGAAGAAAAAAAAGAAGTTAAAAAACGTGATGAAATCCAATGACAATTCGAAATTGTAAGATATTTTTAAGAGTAGTTTGATAGTGTGAGTGGGTTGGGTTGGTACACGAGAAGCTGTGAATGCTGTCTAATATTAATGTCCACTGTAACCTTTCACTGGCTTCGCTGCTTTTATACTTTCGCTCATGTCTCTTTCCAATTTTACATTTATTGCGAAACAGTGACTTTAAAGATATTGGGTCATAAATGGGTTTGTTTGTTTCCTTTGCATCATAGTTTACTATCTTCTATTATGATCAGTATCAGCATGTTTGAAAAAGAAATGTGGTATTTTATTTTTGCTGAGCAAATCAAAGAAACAATATCTTGTAATTAATCCTTCCTTATAGCTTTACAATAAAATCCATTCAGTGAAAAAAAGAAATACATTTGTTTGCCTATAATTGTAATTTGATATTTATTCTGTCTGCCTTGATTGTTCCTCTCCCTCACATATTCATATTTTTGATTGTTGTTTTATCTTCACTGACTCGCTGTCCTCAAACCTTCTCTCTCATGGAGCTCAGTAATACAGTGTTGCACTTCAGGAAATTGACTTGTGACTCAAGTTGCTATTGTGCCCTAAGGCAGGACACCCAATCACATTGCTATAAAACAAATCCGAGTGCATATGACTTATTTCAAAAACACTTGATGTAAGGCGCTCTGGTTATTGGGTTTATGGCGTTGTAGCATCACAACAGTACATTTGGCACAAAATGAAATCAGAAAGTTCATCTCAAATCCACATTTCACTTTAAATGAAAAATGTGCACAAGAAAATAAATGACTTTTTCTCTAAGGATAAGAATAATTATCATAGAGAGATGGCAGCGTTCTCTCACGCCCTCCCTGCTGTCTCTGCCCTCCCTCGACTGGGGGTGTGGGAGAATCACCTGAGCTTAGCTGCTTCCTGGAGAACACAGGGCCATGGCCAGGGTCACACCTCTGCCTGGCCCAAAACAGCAGCTTTCTGCTGAAGCATCAGCCATCTGAATGGTAAATATTGTCTGTGGACTGATAAACTAACTGTTTAATGACAGAGTTTTGATGAGATAAAAAGAAGAGAAATCTGCACTTGAGCATCCTGCTTGCCAATGTTGCCCTGGCAGAGGCTAGTGTTTGATGGAGCAAAGCTGGAGGGGGGTGTTGGTTGGGAAATGAGCAGGAAACAGTAGTGAAGAGAGAGAGAGGTGTGACTGCTATTTGTGATTGCTTCTGGTCGCCAGGAGATGAGGATAGAAGGAGAGCTGGTTTGGCTGTATGGACTAAGGCTGATGTTTAAGAGAGATGAAGCTACCGAAAGATGCCCTCTGTGGGCTCCTAGGTCCTCCTCTAGGAACGGTATGGAGAAGTGTAGGGGAATACTAATGTTTAACTAGCTGCAGGCTATTGCTAAACACCTCCCGATGTGTTTATAATTCCTCACTCATTGCTGTATTTTTACTGGTCTGGTTTTAACATGCGGGGAAGAAGCTGGTGGTGTGTACAGTGGACCAGGTTCATGAGGAGGTCACAGAAGCACAGATGGATCCAGAACCTCGCCTCCTGAACTGGGGTTAATGTGAGGGCCCATGGAGGTCAAGCTTGTCGGGTTATTTGAATGTCACAGATCGTCAGGCTATTTAGAGTCTCTCCTTTGCTCAGAGACATCTCATTGTTCACCAGTTCCCTGCCTCACTCATTGCAGCAGGCAAAGCACATAACCACAGGCACTATGTGAAATGTTAAAATGGAGATTAGCCTACCCTTGCAGATCTCAGTATAATTGTAAAAAATCATGCCTTGCATTTCAATGGGCACACTTGTGGCTGGCAGCACAAAGATAAGCTCCTATAAAAGTCCTGTACATTCCTATACGCATTCACACGTCTGTGAAACTGTTTTCATCCCACCTCGCTCCAAGCTGCATCCCTGCAGACTGTCCTTTCTGTCAGCTGTCCAGCAGAGATGATTGATGAGGGGAGGATGAGGGGAAGAGGAAGAGGTGCGCTGGGCCTGTCATCCCTGGGGTGCCCTGGGTTCACAGAGTGGAGAATTTCCTGTCCTCCTCCTTCTGTCAAACCCCCATAGTGGCCGATGTTAGCGGGGGTTAGCAGTGCTGTGTTAGCGGGAGTTAGCAGTGCTGTGTTAGCGGGGGTTAGCAGTGCTGTGTTAGCGGGGGTTAGCAGTGCTGTGTTAGCGGGGGTTAGCAGTGCTGTGTTAGCGGGGGTTAGCAGTGCTGTGTTAGCGGGGGTTAGCAGTGCTGTGTTAGCGCTGCTGTGTAAGCGGCTATGCGTTAGCGGCTGTGTGTTAGCGGCTATGTGTTAGCATACTTTCCATCGCTGTCTGGCCCAGGGCAAGCCTCAGGAGACGGCACAGCAGAGAGGAGAAACACGAGCATCCTGAAGGAGGAGGGAGCAGGGAGGGAGGGAGGGAGGGAGGGAGGGAGGGAGGGAGGGAGGGAGGGAGGGAGGGAGGGAGGGAGGGAGGGAGGGAGGGAGGGAGGGAGGGAGGGAGGGAAGGGAGGGAGGGAAGGAAGGAGGGAAGGAAGGAGGGAGGGAAGGAGGGAGGGAAGGAGGGAGGGAAGGAGGGAGGCCAGCTATGTCCCCCTGAGGGTCCTCTGAGGCTCTCCTCTTATCAATCACTAGACGGGGGAAAAGGAAGCGAGATCTGACCAACAGTATCTCCCCATCCTACCTTCCTCCTCTCGCCTGAACCGTCTCAGTCCACCCCTCCTCCTCCTGCTTCTGCCTTCATCCCATCCATCCCTTCTCTCTCTTCCTGACCTCCACTTCACTCCCTATTTATTACCAGCCAGAGATGGTGCAGACCTTAACCTCTCTCCCCCGTACCTGAGAGAGAGCTGCATCTCTGGGCCCTGGGGTTGGGGAGGGAGGGGGTTGGGGAGCGCTGCCTGTGTCGCTAGCTAAACAAAGAGTGAGAGTAGTGATTCGTCCAAGTTGTGATGGGTGGGAGGATTGCCTGTCAGCGGGAGCAGGAGAGGAAGATGGAGACGACCAGCCAAGTGAAAGCTGGAGTTCAACTGACGACCAGCGGTAGAGAGCTGGGGAGGGGGAAGACTGCATGGTTGATTGAGAGCAATATACTGTAATATAAAACTTTTATGTCATGGTCTAATTAGTTTATTCACTAGAGACACCACTAGAATTTCCAAGAAGTCTGCTAGGGATTATGTACAATATTGCATCTGATAGTGATCACCTTGGAGCTAATATTCTTCTGCAGGGTTATATTTTCCGAGGGACACCTCTTGAAAAAGAGAGACACATGTTGCAGTGAGTGTGACAAACAGTCCCATCTTCCCCCTGGTGGAATAAAAACAATGCATGTGGGAAGAATATTCCTCCTCCCTCCTCCTCCTTCATTTTCCATGTGCTTCACCTTCAGTATGACTTGCATCATAAGCCCACCACTTTGTTATTTTTCCAATAACAAGGTTGTTCATTACAATCTGACGGCTCACTCATGCTCCGGTCTGAACGCCAGCGTGAACTCCCGAGACGTCACATGGGCTCCAGCTTGATCTCTGCACATCCTGTGGATGAAGGCTCAGTTGGAGTGGGCAGGAGATATGACCCTGGATGTCTCCATCCATCCACTCTCCCCGTGCCTCTGAGTGCTCACTAGCTTTGTTGGGAGGGCGTTTGACCTTCTCGACAGCGCGCTCCACCCGCGGTCTGCGCTGTGAGAGGGAGCGATGAGGATGTGCTTGGATATTCATTAGCGGTCCAGATTGGTGTTGTGTTTGCTCAGTGACCTTGCTAGGAGGATAAAAGATGTACGGAAACGTGTGGGCGGTCTATAAGTCGGCCTCCTATCTTGAACCATGAGTCAGGTGACCTTGCACCGTGCTCTCCTCCAGATTCTCTGAACGAGTGCTAATGGCAAGTTGCAAGATGTATACCTTTCCAAACACATCTTTGGAAAATTGTTATGTTCTACAATAATATTGTATGGCGGGGTTTGTGAAAAACACATTAATTTGCCTTGATACGTAGTAGAATAAACAGCTACTTACTGGTATGGTACTGATAAATACACAACCTAGGAGATACAGTAACTGGTATTAAGATATTTAGTGACGATAACCCTAAAGAAAGGATTTATATCTCATAATAAGCACACAAGTAACAATGTAGGCCACTTACAGCAGCCCAGAGCACTTTCAACTTCCCATAAGTAAAAATTAATTTCAAAAATAAAAAAAGGTTCCCTTGTTGCTCTCAAGCATCTGGGACTAGTTTCATAAATCCATCTATAACATATTATATTTTAAGGAATGATGGTAAGGAAGGAGGCTAGCTCAAGGGTTGGGCCCCTCAGATGGCTAGCCTGCACTGAGAGGCTTGAGACAGCTCGCCGCAGTCAATTAACAGGAACATGAGATAAAGAAATGGTAGCTGTGAACATGTAGGCTACAGTATGCAGACCGTAATACACTTTTGTTTGAAATAGCTGTTGGCAATTCAAAGACATACAATCTCAGTTTTAAAATGGGATTGTATGAGGTTGAAATTGGCCAGGCGTCTCACTCCTTAGGGACGTGCAGTGTTGCTTGTGACGTTGTTTGGATGAGATGTTCAAAACAAAAATTAGATAAACACACAATGCGTTCGACACCATGCTGAGCAGCACTAAGCGATGGAGCCATGGACCTCTAACCAGATCTAGCTCGCCAGTGCGCCGACGCGCAGCTCAGGGTGAAAGCTGAGGATGCTCTGGCAGCCGCAGTCCCACCCCTCCCATGAGGAGTGTTGATAGTTTGGTTATGGTTTGGTCTGGGCGTGGGAGTGGGGTGTTGGTAAGAAAAAGATGTCAATGATGTGTTGATTGTGGCAGTCCATAGGAGAGACTAATTATATGTTTCTCACATTCTGGCTGTCATAATAATATGTATGGCATTTCCTTTTTTTTTCTTTCAGAGAGTGGTTTAGTTAAATGTAACAAATCAACTTTGTTTCCCTCAAACCTGCCCCTGGTTGAAGAGATGAGTTTTGAGTATCATTTATATTTGCCTGTGCTACGTTCTGCTCCAAACATTTCCATGGCATAATATAATATGAGTGATTGATTGAGTGTGGAACACTGCTAATTGAGGCAGGGTTGAGAAGTATGTAATCCCCCCTCATAAGTAGAATGTGTCTGTGTGAGTGTGTGTGTGTGTGTGTGTGTGTGTGTGTGTGTGTGTGTGTGTGTGTGTGTGAGTGTGTGTGTGTGTGTGTGAGTGTGTGTGTGTGCGTGTGTGAGTGTGTGTGTGTGTGTGTGTGTGAGTGAGTGTGTGTGTGTGTGATGTCTAGTGCCTTGATGTGGTTCCAGAGAACGCCTTATCTTGGAATTAGTCTTCTCCAATGTCCTCCAATCCTGTGATTGATGTATTTATTTATTCATCTTGGGAGAGCTCCAATCTCACTGTGCATCCCCATGCTTCTTAATTACAATTGAAGAAGAAAAAATAATCATACACAAAGTTTGTGATTGGATTGGAAGGTAAAGTTAATTTGAAATCTGTCCCAAAAGTAGATAAAATAAATTGCATCACTTTAGCAAAAATGGGAAATGGCATATTCAAGTGACAAGTGATTGATGAGTACTTTGTTAATATGTTGTAGCAGAAGAAAACATGACAACGTAATACAATGTTTTAAATAGAACCAAAAATCCTCTCTGAAAATGAACGTGTATTTTCTGTCAGAAGAGCCTCACACATGCAGTCCCCTTACCCCGACACACACTCCTGGCAGGAGAGGGCTGTTCTGAGGAATTGGAAAGGGGGGGCAGAAGGGAGAGAGAGAAAAAAGAGAGAAATAAAATCCACCCAGATTGTCATTCAGCTGATGACTCTCCAACCTCGACGTTCATGAGAGATTCCACACAGCTCTCTCTCTCTCTCTCTCTCTCTCTCTCTCTCTCTCTCTCTCTCTCTCTCTCTCTCTCTCTCTCTCTCTCTCTCTCTCTCTCTCTCTCTCTCTCTCTCTCTCTCTCTCTCTCTCTCTCTCTCTCCCTCCCTCCCTCCCTCTCTCTCTCTCCCTCTCTCTCTCCAAGCTGTGGAGGATGGGTGCCGGCCCTGTTTCTATTTCTCTCCCTCGTCTCTGACGCTCTGAATCGGCCTGATCTCTGTGCTGCCTGTATAACAGCCTATTAGCCGAATGACTGTAATAGTACCTCACTGCCTGGGCTCGGCACAAAATCACTTTACTCTCTCTGTGAGCAAAACATTTTCTCTGCTGTTGCTTTGTCCCTTCCATCTGACTGTGAGCTGGGACGTTAGGAGACCAAATGTTATTTTGTGGTTTAGCATAATGGGTGGAAAACAACACTGTGATGTGCTTCGCTTAATGTCCTTGCGGGGAGCGTCTCAGGTTCAAGGCACCGGGGCAACGACACGAGCAGATTCACCTCCGTCTGCCAGGTACAACTGTAGTTTCACACAGAGAGAGAGAGGGATACAGAGAGAGGGAGAGATACAGAGAGAGAGAGGGATACAGAGAGAGAGAGATACAGAGAGAGATACAGAGAGAGAGAATGAGCCTTGAAATATGATAGCAAAGACCAGCTACTTACCCTAACTCAGCCTCTCCTCTATAGCATCAATGATGGAGAGGTTTCCTTTCATCAGAGAAAATAGGAACAGGCTGGAAAGGAAATATGGTTTGTGTGTAAATGTGTCAGAGCCTGTCAGTGTAGGATGAACAGTGTAGATGCACTTAGTAAAACTGTTCAAAGACAAACAGCACGGATAAGATCTCTTGATACATCTCACTTAAGTATATTTACCTAAGCGTTTTGAAGTAAAATTGTCCTCTTCTTTTTTTAAACAAACCAGAAGGCTTGAATGACGTTTTTGTGAAGACACAGGACATCAGACAGGGTCTATTTCAACGTGTTGTTCAGTGATGAACACTGGAACAAAGAGAGCAGGCCCAGGCAGTTCTCACAGGAAACAGACTCACTGCTCTGGAGTCAGACCCAGGCAGTTCTCACAGGAAACAGACTCACTGCTCTGGAGTCAGACCCAGGCAGTTCTCACAGGAAACAGACTCACTGCTCTGGAGTCAGACCCAGGCAGTTCTCACAGGAAACAGACTCACTGCTCTGGAGTCAGACCCAGGCAGTTCTCACAGGAAACAGACTCACTGCTCTGGAGTCAGACCCAGGCAGTCAGCACCAGTCCACGTTGCTCTGCAGCGTCTCTCTCTGCTGACACCCATTGGGCTGTAAGTGCATTACATGCATTACACTGCTGCATCACACGGCCCAGAGGGAGCAAGGCTGATTCAGCAGCTCCTCTCAGAGACTCACTGTGAGAGCTGGGAAGATCTCTGTGGTGTCTTGGATAGATGTAGAGACAGACCGTGTCACAAGCTGATAGACCGTGTCACAAGCAGGTGGGACAGGAAGGTGAGGAACCACTTGTAAAAGTTGGTAAGTGCCAAGTTTTGTGAGACATTTTGGTATGAAATTGGATTTTTTCATGAGCAGTGCCAAACCTGAATGCTTTGCTCAAATTCCTTTATAACGGGAACGAGAAAATACAAATGTGATCACTCTTTGTTCAGAAACCCTATGTGTGTGTGTGTGTGTGTGTGTGTGTGTGTATTTGTCATGTTACCTGTGGCACCCATAGTATTTCCCTGAGGTAAAGATTGACACTTTTCATTATCTAAATGTTCATTTGACAATGTCAAAGCTGTAAAAAAGTGAATAGGTTAGAGAAAGCAACTCTTGTTAAGTGCCACCCCCCTGTGGAGTGCCTTTGGTGTGGGGCATCACAAATGAAAGGGTAGCTAATTAGTCAGTGATAAAAATAGTCGTACCAAAGTGTTGGATGGATACAATTGTGTTTGGCACAGTTTGATCTTTATCTCTTCCTCTCCCTTTTCTCCCTCTCTCCCTTTATCTCATAAAGAACTAAAATAGTAGCAACAATATTTAGTTTAATATTTTAACTTTGAACTGGCTTCTGTAAGTTCTGATGTATAGAGTAACATCTTATCTAACATGGTTACTAAGGAGAACCTTTTTGGTTACTAAGGAGAAACTGTTTCCATAACAGGAACACTGGATTTGCTAAAGAAACTAAATGGTTGATTTCTGACAGAAAGGAGCCTCTTTCTCATTCAGCTGTGTTGAATGAAGGTTAAATAGTCACACTTAGTGAAATAAGGTCGAGCTCTGAGGCTTTGAGGTGGGTGAAGCAGGTTTATTATGGGGATAATGGCATCATCTGCTGAAGCAAACCTCTGCTTCTCTCTGCTATTCACTAGCTGTCTCGTCGACAGGAAATGATTACTTGAGAAGCTTTCCAATCAGGGATGTAGTGAGATTTCTGTCATCAAATTTCGCACATCACATTACCTGTCCTATTGGCTATGCTTATGAACAAAATGAAATATGAATACAAAATGCATGTACGAAAGCTTCACTTTAGAATAGTTATTCAGTAGATTAATTATTAGTTATGCTCAAGTGCAGGAAGAAAGAAAGATGACAGTGAGAGAGGGAGAAGGACTACGCCGAGACAGAGCCGTCAGAGAATGTGTTCATCAAGTATCATCCCAAGTACCGTTTCAATTTATTCTTTCTAAAGAGACAAAGTGCAGAAACATCTTCCCTTTAGTTCTGAGTGGATAAGCCTCTTTCTAGCCTGCGGTGAAACATGCTTTTTTTATGAAGTGTTGCCTCATAAAAAGGCATGTTCTAGTTTTAGGACTGCATGTCAGTCACGGACGTGCACCGCAAAACCGACGCAAAACCGACTGTTCTAATTTCAGCATTTTGTTGTGAAGTCTATAATTTATTGTTGTTAAGTGATGTTGTGAATTATGAGCTTGGGGATGAACGCATACTTGAACATCTTCGAAAATGCAGGCATCAAAAACAGGGATGAATGGGTCGGCCTTTGTGTGTGTGTCTTGCATGTGAGAGTTCTTAATGGCAGTTGTTAATGTGTGTGTGTGTGTGTATCGGCTTGTGTGCGCCTGCGTATCCGTGTGCGCTCCTGTCCTCTTTCCCTGCAGGCGTAGCCCGGGGCAGCAGCCCCCCCTGCTGGACCCCCCTCTGCTGGAGGATCACAGCAGCCCCCCCTGGACCCCCCCAGCGCAGGGGAACGGCACGGCCCCCCTTCCATCCAGGGTCTGGATCCCTCTGGAGGCCGGCTCCAGTGGGCCTTCCTGGGCATGGAGTATGGATGCAGGTCCAGCAGAGAACCAGGCCCAGGACCCTGACCTCCAGGCCTGGCCTCCAGGACCCTGGCCTCCAGGACCCTGGCCTCCAGGACCCTGGCCTCCAGGACCCTGACCTCCAGGCCTGGCCTCCAGGACCCTGGCCTCCAGGACCCTGGGCCTCCAGGACCCTGGCCTCCAGGCCTGGCCTCCAGGACCCTGGGCCTCAAATTTGTTTGAAATTCACTGCTAATGGAGTTTAATTAAAATTGTAGACATGCATGGAGTCCATTCAAGGCTAATCAGAGAAATGCGGGACTGTTGTGCAAATCAGCAATGTCTAACGTTAGCGTTGCAAACTAGTGATTTTTTTAAACGTTTCAATTAAGAACATGGTTGCAAATACATATGTACAGGATTGTGTAGAGCACAAAACAAGACTGTCATAATTTTGTAATCAATTATTTAAGCCGAAAATATTACATTTATGGGGCTCTGGATGATCTGTCCACCATTGTTGCAGGTAGCGCAGTATCAACATACCCCTTGGTCTCCAGTAAGCTCCCGAGCTCACTTGGTTTAAGGGGTGTATACCCCTTCGTCTTAGCCCTACCCCTCGATCAAAAAGAGTATTGGGACACCACTTACTCTCACGGGAACGCGCAAAACTAAGGGCTAGGGGTAAGGGGTAGGGGTAAGACAGAGTATTGGGATTCGGCCTAAGTCCTTAAATCGATCGAAAATATTATACATAGTTAATCTTTTAATTCATTTAATGATTGTGTAAATTAGTAATTAAACTGTACTAAATTACTAAATGTAATAAAACAAATGCTCAGCTGCACGTACTATCGGACACTTTATCGATACATTTCCACACTTTTCTTGTCAATCTCAGAGATGCCCATCAAACTGCAGACCGCAGGATTCGGAGTCGTTAATGATTCATGCGGCGTTGCGTAACCTCCTGGGCAGCCATCTTGGATTCAGGGGGTGTCGGGGGTAAAGGCATCCCTCAGGAGCATCTGACTCACTCACATCTCTTCAAAATATCCCTTTGAAGCCCAAGACTGCTTCTCAAGTAAATTGGCGGGTTTTATTGGTTTTCAATTAAGATTTAAGATAATGCAGGACCAGCATTCAGTGGTGGTAGTAGTAATGGCATGGTTGGAGAGATTTCTCGCTATTTTGTAAAGATGCTGGAAATGTAATTCCTGCTGTTGCTTTCAGATGACTAATTCCCCTCCACTGTTCAGGGTGTTCGTGAGGACATGCAAACAGACACTTCCCTGCACTGGGGTTTTCTTCTCAGTCAACACTGATCAACACAAAATAACTGGAAGGTAGCATTTGTACGCGATCAATGTGTCTGAGTCACAGTGCTGATGAGTCTGAAGTGCAGTGAGGGCAGATCTCTGGCTGATGGTCTGGAGTGCAGTGAGGGCAGATCTCTGGCTGATGGTCTGGAGTGCAGTGAGGGCAGATCTCTGGCTGATGGTCTGGAGTGCAGTGAGGGCAGATCTCTGGCTGATGGTCTGGAGTGCAGTGAGGGCAGATCTCTGGCTGATGGTCTGGAGTGCAGTGAGGGCAGATCTCTGGCTGATGGTCTGGAGTGCAGTGAGGGCAGATCTCTGGCTGATGGTCTTGTCACAGTTGGAGACCATGAACAAAACATCAGTATTAATACAACTGAGATTTACCAACAGGCTGCTCCCTACTGGAAGTTGTGACGCATGTTTGAAAGGTTAATTAAAATCGGTTTATCATGTTGACGCCTGGCGAGCTGAAAGGTGAAAGTGAAGGAAAGCAGTGAAATAAATGATAATGAAAGACATGATCTCAATGCTCTTAATCACTGTATAACCCCCTTTCTGTTAATTGAAGATAATTATAGGATTTTAATTTTCTTATGTAGGTTGAAGGACAGCAAAAAAAAAAAAATCATTACAAATGTCTAGGGTGATGGATTGACGTGAATGAAGATTTGGGCGTGGGTGGAGTTCATTACTGGGCTTAGACGGAGGTGCTTCACATTCAGGGATCAGTAGTTTCAGAAAGACATTGTGTTGTATTGTACATATTCAGTATGTAATAATAATACTCTGGTGTTGTATTGTAAATATTCTGGACGTTAGTCTGGATAAAAACTTCTAATAAATGATCACATTGTTAATCTGTACATTATAGGAGACAACAGCATTTGACATTTTCAAAAGGAATACAGTTTCAAATTTGGATCTCAGGGAAGCAAAATATGGATAGATTTACTTGATTCAATTAATAATTTACTTTCTGCATAATTCTCAACAGGAAATCCCATATAAGTGTGGAAACAGACCTCTGTATTTTCATCCTGCAATTGTTATTGACTATAATATCTGCTGTATCACGAAAAATGAATATTTGCAAATAGACTGAGTCTGAAAATATACTTTCAGTCTTTGAGGTTTAAAATATACTTTCGGTCTTTGAGGTTTCCAAAACTGTATCCAACTGATGTATCCAAAACTGTCAATTCAGGATGAACTTATTGGTGTAAATATGGAAACAAATAAATTGGAGGGTAGTGAAGCAAACCACTTTTAGATCACAATGACCAGCCACCATAAAATATCCTCCTGTATCAAATCTCCGCAAAGCTTTTCATACGTTCTGAACAGTTTTGTCTAGCTGAATAAAGTTGAAATGTACAAAAGGTTATTATTCCCTGACCTTTGACATCACTTGAGAGTAGATGGGCATGGATTTTTCATCTGGTCTTCTGGAAAACCTTCCACGCTAATGTCCTTTTCAATATATGGTTTTAGGCTAAGAATGTTTCCCCATCAAGTTTAGTGTTCCTATGTTACATTAGAGAAAGGGAGGAAATCTTTGATTCCACCATCAGCTATCATCACCAAATGTATACTGCACACTCTATTACTCAAACCTGTATAACACTAAAACTAATGTGTAAAAATGTCTTAGTGGGGAATGGTAAGAAAAAACCTCCTACATTGAGTAGATGCATCTCAGAGGAGGTTTGAAACATCCTGCACCCCGGCTGGAACAGCTTCTATCCTAGACGGCTGTGTCCCACTGTTCCAGGCGCCTACCACATCCAAGCCCACATTTCACTCATTTTATCTCCTATATTGGTAATTGACTTGCGGTGATCTGAACTGTGAGAGGCATAGTGAAAGAGAGAGGGTGAAGAGGGAGAGAGGAGGGGGAGAGAGAGAGAGAGAGAGAGAGAGAGAGAGAGAGAGAGAGAGAGAGAGAGAGAGAGAGAAAGAGAGAAGGGGGGTGAGAGGAAGAGAGAGAGGAGGAAGATGGAGAGAGATTGAGTGCCAGAATTTCCAGTTCTGTATCGCCATCATCCTCCAGCGCTCTGGATCCCAGGACACCAAGCCACATGAGGATCCCAACACGTTAGGGAGCGTCCAGGGGAGATCACATGAGGATCCCAACACGTTAGGGAGCGTCCAGGGGAAATCACATGAGGATCCCAACACGTTAGGGAGCGTCCAGGGGAGATCACATGAGGATCCCAACACGTTAGGGAGATCACAAGACATGGCTGCCAATGTATGGAGGAGGTTTATGTTCGGGACTTGGGATCTCTGTTTAAGGGCAATATTGGAATTGATAGTATAAAACACATGAATGAGGGTGTCACTCAGAAGGTACGATTCTGTAGCTGTATTTTTACTTCTCTAACTCTTACACTCGGACACAAACACACAACATGATTTTCTTCCTCTCAACAGTCAAGTGTTTTCTTCAAGACGTGGTCCCCTCCCCCCCTCCCTCCCCCCCCCCTCCCTCGCGGACGGACAGAGGAATGAAAGTTTAAATCACTCGGGTTTGCTGTGCTGTTCAGCTGCCTTTTGGAGAATTGTGCCAATAGCTCTCCCTCTGCACCTCCCTCTCTCTCCCTCTCCACCTCCCTCTCCACCTCCCTCTCTCTCCCTCTCCACCTCCCTCTCCACTTCCCTCTCTCTCCCTCTCCACCTCATTCTCCACCTCATTCTCCCTCTCATTCTCTATCTCACACACTCTCTCCCCCTCATTCTCTCTCTCTCTCACCCCCTCATTCTCTCTCTCCTCTCTGAAAGTGTAGCTCTGAATGCTCACCCTGTAATTTTGCTGAATAGGCATATCATGAATTTTACTGGGGGGAAGCTGGGTTGCGAGCCAAGCCTTTGCCATGGCATGCTTAATCAAAGTCAACAAAGTATATTAAACGGATTTGCAAGTCCACATGAAGAAACGACTGGGAGCTAAGGCGATCAGAGTAATTCTGCCCACCGAAAAAGAAAACAAAATTACTGGCAGAAGCTAAAAGGACTTTTCTCATTTTGTTTGTACCTACAAGCAAGGACATGCATCTGGAAAAGAAAATAAACATTCATTTGCAGTATTTTTTTTTGTCTGTGTTTTTGGGTGGGAGATTGCCTGCCATGCTGTGTGGGCATTCTCTCCCAGGTCTGAGGGAATCCAATCATCATGCTAGAACGATTCACCTGGAAGGTTCACTGAATCACCTGGGAGGGTTCACTGAACCACTTGTGCTACAGTAGCACACAGACTACAGATTCTAATGCTGCCTTCTGCAGGTCAGAAAAGCAGAATGATGTTCTGGAAGCTGCTAAGCACTCTGCTGTCAGCCTCAGATCATAAACAACGTTGGCTGCCTTGTAGACCAACTACTGCTGAAGAGCTTTAATTGGCAGGTAGTACAGTAACATTTATGTGTCCCTTGGAAGAAAAACGTCTGTGCTGTTCTATATCACGCCTGCGTTCCACCAATAACAATGCCTCAGCGCAGCACACCTGCCAAGCCCTGCTGTCAGTGTGCTCTGTCCTGATTTGTGGCTGTGTGGGAGTGGTTGTGGTTGCGGTCGTGTTTGAGAGCTCCTCTGGACCTCCGCAGTGGACCAGAGAGCCCCTCCCTCCTCCGGCGCTCCTGTTACCATGACAACCCACTGGTTGGTGTCAAGCTGCTTCTCTCTCTCTCTCCCTCGCTTTCAGTCTCTTTCTCCCTTGTCTATCTCTCCCCCTCTCTCTCTCCCTCCCTATCTCTCT
Source organism: Thaleichthys pacificus (assembly GCA_023658055.1). Classification (NCBI taxonomy): domain Eukaryota; kingdom Metazoa; phylum Chordata; class Actinopteri; order Osmeriformes; family Osmeridae; genus Thaleichthys; species Thaleichthys pacificus. The sequence goes on from CM042855.1 coordinate 17,556,837, forward strand.
CCCCCCTCTATCTCTCTCACATGTATTTTTCTTTCTCTGTAAGCCTTTTTTTCTGTCTCTCACTATGTCTTTCTTCCTCACCCTCTCTCCATGTTTCTGTCTCCTGGTCCGTGCTTCTCTCTGGAGTTTAAATGAAGTGTTGCTGAACTGCCAATTATACAGAGCCAGTGAAGTACAGGACAGGACATGTTTTAATGTGGTCTCCTATTAGATGGTGTCACCCAGTCGTGTGGGCAGGGACTCAAGGAAGAGAGAAGGAGATTGAAAGAGAGAAAGAGAGAGAGAGAAGAGAGAGAGAGAGAGAGAGAGAGAGAGAGAGAGAGAGAGAGAGGAGAGAGAGAGAGAGAGAGAGAGAGAGAGAGAGAGAGAGAGAGAGAGAGAGAGAGAGAGAGAGAGAATGCTTCACTAGTTCCGGCACATGTGTACAGTAGGACTTTAGAATTAGAGCAATAATTCACACACAGACAAAATCCTACACTCAAATGAGCACAGATAGATATTTGTGCACGCAGGCACAAACCTTCATCTGCATCGCTAAGGCTTTTCCTGATACATTCATACAGTGCATGAATGGGTGTGGGATGCAAATGCGTTTTGATGTTCGTTTTATACTTGACTTGTACTCGTCTTGAAATTGTACTGATTTAAACCTTTTCCCAGGTGTCCTACTGGGTGTCTTGTTTAATGTGCTGTGCTTTGCTGTGTTTAGACCCAGACAGACCTGCTGTCTTTGTGGTGTTTAGACCCAGACAGACCTGCTGTCTTTGTGGCAGCTAATGGGGATCCAAACAAATAAACAATAAACATTGTTCTTTATTACAGCTCTATCTGGAGACTGAAGTGGAGAACAGGATATCAGCACCAGAGCTTCCCTCCACCTAATTACTGCTGCCTCATCGATAACCATCCACAGAAGACTTGGTATCAGCTATTTACATTAGAGAGAAGACCTGCTCAACGTATTGACTTTCATAAAATATGTGCTCGAGCCACATTAAAATCAATAGAGCCATTTAAAGAGCATTATCATTAAGCGTTTGTGTGTGTTAAGTGTCGGCTGGCTGTACGGAGTCTGCCTTAAACCAACATAATTTACCTTCCAACCTGGAGCAGCTCTGGTCCTTACCCTGCCTCGTGCCCTGCCTCGTGCCCTGCCTCATGCCCTGCCTCGTGCCCTGCCTCATCCCCTGCCTGGGTTAGGGTTAGGGGAACTCGCCCCCTGACCCACTGTCTTCATACGCTGACCCAGTCAGCCAGACAGTCAACCAGCAAGTCAGTCAGACAGAGCTTGGAATTATTTGACTTTTGTGTTGCAATGTCTGTCAACGAGAGACTTTGTGTGAGGGGTCAAAAAACGTGAACACACGATTCATAATCAGCTACATCACTGGGGACAAACAGCCTTTTCCAACATGTCTGTCAATCATGGTGCTCTGCTAAGCACAGCAAACTATTTCAGGCTCTATTCAGACAGAGGTTTTAACAATAACAATAAAATGCCTGTATGTCAACTTTGCAAACAAACCATTTTGGTAAACACATTGCTTTGTTTACTGACTATCAACCTTAATGCCTCTTAAATGGCCCCTCCCTCTGTTCAGCAGGTTTACTGTGGGTGAACAGTTTCAACCACAGCTGCTCACTGGCCTACGCTCCGGGGGAGAGAGACAGAAAAACAGAGACAGAGAGAAAGAATGCGAGAGCGATAGTAGAGAGAGAGAGAGAGAGAGAGAGAGAGAGGAGAGAGAAAGAGGAGAGAGAGAGAATAGAGAGAGAGATGAGAGACAGAGAGTGAGAGGAGAGAGAGAGACGAGAGCGAGAGCGAGAGGAGAGAAGCTGCTGTTTTCTGGGGCTTTCCTGTCTGTTCAGCGTGTAAGAGGGCTGAAGCCAGCCACTGTACCGACTGCAGATGGTGTGTCCAAACTGGTGACCCAGCCCCTGGGGGAGCTGGAGTGGGAGAGGGCGGAGGGAGGGGGTGGGGGGAGGGAGGGAGAGGGGGGGGTCATGTATTATGCCCCTGAGGAAGCCAGAGGTACTGAAGGAGAAATGGAGCAGATGAAGCATGGGTATTGGCCTGAGAAACACAGAGGACAGGAGAGGAGGTTGACTTCAGGACACAGAGAGACTACAGCAAGAGATGGGAACAGTGGGACACCAATCCCACAGTTCTGCTTCTTCTCAACATACAAGTAGGATTTCATCCTACGTCTGGCACTATCCTTATCTTGAAGTGCTTCAATTCTTCCAACTTGGAATTGATTGGTCACACGTACTACATGGGTCGCAGTATGGGTTAGGGTTTGTGAAGGAAAAACTCCAGTTCACTGTCATGGAGAAATGGGTGTTCCATAGTGGTGAGGCGCGATGCTAATGCCTGTAAATGACAGTGTGCTGGACAGATCAATACATCCTATTCTGTTAGCTGGCAGTCTCCCAGGTACAAAAACAGGGAGAGGAGGAGGGAGAGGTGGAAGAGGAGGGAGTCTGGGGGGCAGGAGCAGGGAGAGGTGGAGGAGGAGGGAGTCTGGGGGGCAGGAGCAGGGAGAGGTGGAGGAGGAGGGAGTCTGGGGGGCAGGAGCAGGGAGAGGTGGAGGAGGAGGGAGTCTGGGGTGCAGGAGCAGGGAGAGGTGGAGGAGGAGGGAGTCTGGGGTGCAGGAGCAGGGAGAGAAGGCCCAGCTGCAGCTGCCTGCTGCCATCTCCATCTCCATCTCCACCCCCTCAGGACTCGCTCGCGCTCATTTGACACTCAATTAGCTCCCACCTGAGCTAACGCACTTCCCATCATGCATCAGGGCCATGTGACAGGATCACACCTGAGCCCACTCTCTCCCCTGTCCCAGTCTCCTCACCCGAGGGCCTCGCAGCACTCTCCCACCATTCATCAGGCCTGGGAGATTCTAGCAGGCGCTGCCCGCCTCCACACCTGAGGTCACGTCCGGCCGTTCAGGCTCCTCACCAGGTGCTGTGTCACGACCGCTGCAGATCTCATAATGGCAGACGTAGAAACACACACAGGGATGGAGATTCAAAACCCAGACCTCCACCTCAGCCCTACACCCTCCCCTCCACCCTCCACCCTCCCCTCCACCCCACCCTCCCCTCCACCCTCCCCTCCACCCCACCCTCCACCCTCCCCCCTCCCCTCTAGGCACCAGAGCCAGGAAGGCAGCTGTCATGAGGATCTACAAGCAGACAGACTTTTATTTAAGGCTACAGTAAGCATGACTTTTTAGTTAATTGAGGTCTTGGTTTTAAATTCTAGTTCTTTTTGTATTTTATTTGAGAACCACTCCTTGAGTCAATGTGAACTTCACTGTGTCGGCAGAGCAAGCGACACCTTCTTTAAGAGGGACAAACAATAGTCCATCTTGGCATTTTCTAAATGTCAATTATTGGTGCTATTAAAAGGGCATGTAAGGGTATGATTATTGCTGGCCTTTCTCTCATTTATCTACTATACACCTTTTGTTATGGTCTTTTCAGACAAACTGCATATTAATCGCCTAATTAAAAGCCAATAAAAGTCTGGTTGAACGTGTCTGGTAGAGATGTCATTCTCTTTTGATGTGTTTAATTGTACCAGAATGTAGAGATCTACGATTAGGCATCTGATGAACTGGTCACTTTTAAGTTTTCTTACTTAGCGACTGTTAGCATGCTTGGCATTGATATAAAAATGTATAAAATGCTCAAAGGGAGGAATAACGACCCTGAATATAACAATTCACAGCCTCTAACCAGCCTCTACACAGCCTCTAACCAGCCTCTACACAGCCTCTAATCAGCCTCTAACCAGCCTCTACACAGCCTCTACACAGCCGCCAGCCACACAGCCTCCACCAGTCTCTTGCCAGCCTCCACCCAGCCCCCTGGAGGAGAGAGAGAGACAGAGAGAGTAGAGAGAGAAAGAGAGAGTAAAGAGAGAGAGAGAGAGAGAGTATATAGAGAGAGAGACAGAGTAGAGAGAGACGGAGAGAGTAGAGAGAGACAGAGTAGAGAGAGACAGAGAGAGTAGAGAGAGACAGAGAGAGTAAAGAGAGAGAGAGAGAGAGAGTATATAGAGAGAGAGACAGAGTAGAGAGAGACGGAGAGAGTAGAGAGAGACAGAGTAGAGAGAGACAGAGAGAGTAGAGAGAGACAGAGTAGAGAGAGAGAGAGAGTAGAGAGAGACAGAGAGAGTAGAGAGAGAGAGAGAGTAGAGAGAGAGAGACAGAGAGAGTAGAGAGAGTAGAGAGAGAGAGAGACAGAGAGAGTAGAGAGAGTAGAGAGAGAGTTCTTCCGTCATTTCTGTCAGAGAGGTTTTCCTCCAGAGGATGGAGGGGGGATGAAGGAACAAAACAACAGAATAGCTCAACAAACAGGACTGCAGCCCGGCCGAACCCAGACTCAACACAAGGTTTCACTACCTTCACTACATCTGACTCTGATTTTTAGACAAAATAGGCCCTTTTTCATGTCAGATTTAGCAATGCCTTTGATGTACAAAAACATTTTACCTAGGATAATGTGAAAGACTGCTCTGGCTAAAGTCGTAAATATTAAACGTTTGATCTGAGAATCTCTGATGTTTTGATCTACTGTCATATTGACAAAACGACAGAAAATGGGTTATGAAAGGTTGGCAAATTACAAAGTAATGCCCAACTTTGCACAATTTTAAAAGTTATTCTCATAAATCTGCATTTCCTTCGCATATTCCATACCAAAAGGTTGGACTCACTCTACTATGCTGAAGTTGTAAATACATCAAACTTTGAGTGACGTTTAGTACAGGTCAGAGGGAGCCAGTGACACGCTAGCAGCTGTAGGTTTACACATGCTGTTGAGCTGGAGGGGAAGGTGTTTAGGCTCTGGGAGTACCACATGTTCTGCTGGTATTATTGGTTCCAGGTGCAGCATATATATAGTCTCAGACCATATGGATGTGTTCAGGAGCCAGGAAGAGACTCATCAATTATCCACTCGCAGTCAGTCCTGCAAGTCTCAGGTCCATGGCTCCCGCTTCGTGTTGCTAGCACCCTGAAGTCTCTGGGTTTGGGGACGCCGGCACCCTGAAGTCTCTGGGTTTGGGGACGCCGGCACCCTGAAGTCTCTGGGTTTGGGGACGCCGGCACCCTGAAGTCTCTGGGTTTGGGGACGCCGGCACCCTGAAGTCTCTGGGTTTGGGGACGCCGGCACCCTGAAGTCTCTGGGTTTGGGGACGCCGGCACCCTGAAGTCTCTGGGTTTGGGGACGCCGGCACCCTGAAGTCTCTGGGTTTGGGGACGCCGGCACCCTGAAGTCTCTGGGTTTGGGGACGCCGGCACCCTGAAGTCTCTGGGTTTGGGGACGCCGGCACCCTGAAGTCTCTGGGTTTGGGGACGCGGACGGAGTCCTGGAAGTCATCAAACACGACGTTCAGACAGGTTTCATCTCAGCAAGGTGGTGAGCTGGCAGGCCTCTTCCTTCACCCGGACGCCTCATCTCTCACAGCAGCGTGGTGATGCCCCTCCCCCACACCTTGTAAACAGAAGAAGGTAAACGAGCTGCTCGCGGTGCTACATAAAACCCAGCCAGGTGGGAAGCACCGCAGCGTGGCTGCAGACACAGGTGATGGAGGGCTGGGTCTGTAAGGCAAAATAAATATATGTGAAAGTTGTCTTGGTGTGTGTGTGAGCCAGGAGGGTGTGGGCAGTGTGTGTGTATTTGGAGGGGAGAGGGTTTGAGAGATTTGTGTGTGCTTTCTGTGTGTGTATGTGTATTGCAGACCGGTCATTTCTTTCCGGGCTGCATGAGATTTAGTGGCCGGGAGCGCTCCATGCTTCATAATGTCAGCAGTTTCTGGCAGTTCGATCCGTTCACCAGTGATTCATAGAGACCATGACGTACCTCTTTACAAGATGCCCCTCAGACTGTAGAACATGTGACTGGAGCAGTCTCTCCCTCTCTATCGCTCTCTCTCTCACACAGCCACACACACACACACACACAGGTATTGCGGTATACATCACTAACCCACACATCGTTCATCCTGGTTGAGTAGGAATGCAGATGTTTGTTTGTTGGTTCTCCATTCCATAGTGTTAATATTTGGTGTTCATGACTGGGTACATATTGCTATGCGGACACAAGCATGTCTTCTACTGACTCACAAGTGTGTATTTCTATGTGTGTGTTGGTGTGGTGTGTTTGTTTGTGTGTGTGTCTATTCCATCAACACCGATTCAAATTTGGTTGAGGAGCCAGTGGAGAACTAGTCAGTCCCCTCCTTCCAACACAAGGACTCCTGCAGGCTCGGAGTCAGCTGTTTCAGCTCTAATGACTACTTCTATATTAACAGTCCCGGTGCCTCTGACCTGCGGCTCCCTGCCAACAGCCAGGGGGGCAAAGGTCATCTCATGCCTCAATTAGTGGGACTTTGAAAAGGCACACCGGAGACATGATCTCCTGTGCCATCTCACATGACATCAGCCCAGGGTGTGAAGACTCACAGCCCTGCTGGTGTTACAGTGACGATCAGATTAGCAGTCAGGCTCTTCTTCCTCATCAGCTGTGATGGTCACGAGGCGCAGGGGAGGTGGTTTGTTAGGAGCAGTGGAGGCGCTTGTGATTGCGGCTTCCCTCCAGTGTGCTCATGGGAAATAACACTTGTGGACAAAAGGATTCATAATGTTGTCTATGTCTTTGCTTTTATACCACAGCTTATATATCTGATGATGAAGTATGATATCAGCTCTCATCATTATATTACTGCATGGTATTGTTCTGTCAGGGAACTTAAAGACAAAACTGGATTGTATAAACCAGGGGAGTGCAGGTTGGGTATGCATGAGCTTTTTGTCAAGACCAAGTACACGCTTGACATGTAATACCCTTTTTATTGCCTTTTCCTCTTACTTTCTGGCGTACTATTCTTTCCGAGGGCTCTTGCTGTACAGTAGGTAAATTGGGACTTGTCAAGAAAAGCAAGCACAGCAATATCGACCCACATTTGTGCATTTGCATCAGTGTCCACACTGCACTGATATATATTAACTGCTGCATTCACTTACCAGAGCACAGATCACGCTCAGTCTCTCTCTCTCTCTCTCCTTCGCTCTCTCTCTTTCTCTTTCTATCTCTCTCTCTCCTTCTCTTTCTCTCTCTGTTTCTCTCTGTCTTGTCTCTCTGTCTTTCTCTCTTCTCCTTTCAATCTCTCTCTCCTAACAATTAAATGTAGTCAAATATTTAGAAATGTTATCAATTTTCAGAGCAGGGCAATGATATTAAGGAAATTAAACACTAAATTTGAACTTGACTTTTTAACCCCTGTTGTGTCTTTAACTCCAGTATGAAATCCAGAGACGTCTTTACTCAGCTACTCCTTGTGTTGGGGAGAAGTTACTGCTAACTGAATTTAGCTGCTGTGAAACTGTCACCAAAATGGATCCCTCCATTCTTGGCTGCTCGCAGGCCTTCTTCAGTCCTGCCTGTGCTTGATGACCAGAGGAGGGGCAACTGTGGAGTTCAGTCCTGCCTGTGCTTGATGACCAGAGGAGGGGCGACTGCAGAGTTCAGTCCTGCTTGTGCCTGATGACCAGAGGAGGGGCGACTGCAGAGTTCAGTCCTGCCTGTGCCTGATGACGAGATGAGGAGCGACTGCAGAGAAGCATCCCCCTGTCCCCTGGATCCCCCTCACAACCACAACGCCTTTCTGACGAGCCCAGACCACCGGCTTGGTTGTACCCTGAATATTGGTGGAGCACATTGCATTCCTTAATAAAGATTGACTAGTTGGATATGATTTGGGGAAAATAATTTCATACTTTCCTGATTTCCCAAAATGCCGTCTCAGAGGAGATGGAAATGGTGCCTGGTCTCTGAGGAACATGTCCACAGGGACGCTGAAACAATCGTGCCAGGTCTTCAGAGGACGCAGGCACAGACAGAGCAGAACTAATCCCAACCTCACATCTAGTTCACACTAATGAGGGGGGTGGAATGTGTGAGATGCGTTGGGTCTGATATCGTCTATTGAATGCATTGTAATTCAACAAAAATTCCATTCAGTCAAAAATTCTGGTTTTGAATAGCACGCATTCACTTTGCGTTGCCTTGAACATCGTCTTCTGAAAGGAAGAGATATGTGGTGAAAGGAAGAGATATGTGGTGAAATCTGAACATGTCAAAAAAAGAACGAGAACGATATATTCATTATAGCTACTTCAGTAGCTGACTTTATAAAGTTCATCATAAATTAATACTGGACCTCTGATCTTTCTCTCTCTCGTTTCTTTCACACTTTCACTTTCCCCTCTCTCTCTCTCTCTCTCTCTCTCTCTCTCTCTCTCTCTCTCTCTCTCCCTCTCTCTCTCTTTCTCTCTCTCCCCCTATCCCCTCTCTCTCTCTGCCTGTCATGCAGATCAGCTTTTGTCTTTTCTTTTCACATGCATCAGCTCATTCCTTTCTTTTCTGAGATCCTTTCTTTTTGATTTTGTGCAGCACAAGTGGACTCCTTTAATTGAGGCAGCCTCCACCCTTGCAGGGAAAGCTTCAGGAGACAGTCCTGTTTCACCACAGAGAGGAAGGCCTGATCAGCACAGGAGCGTTTCACCAATCAACTCTCAGCTCCAATATTATAGTGAGAAACCAGAGAGAGGGAAGGAGAGAGAGAGGGATGGAGGAGAGAGAGGGACTGGTGGGTTTGCAAGGTAGATTAATACACAGAGAGGAGGGGTGGTGAGAATGGAAGGAGAAAAAAAAAAGGCATATGGAGAGAGAGAAAGAGAGATAGCGAGAGAGCACTAGAGAGGGAGAGTTTGTAGACAGAGAAAGGGGGTGCAGAAGGGAGGGGACTGGGAGATAAAGAGAGAGATGGAGAGAGTGGGGTGGAGGAAGACAGGAGATGGAGAATTTGTTCATTTTTCACATTCATGTTTTCAAACCAGGTTTGTTTAGTTTTAATCTGTATTTGGTGCCATGATCAATATTATTTCTTGTCATTGTGTGCCTTTTTAAATTTCCTGGCTCTCATGCACAACAAAAGTAAGCTAGTCTAGAAGCTACCATGGACAAGGCATAAGGCAACAAGAACATTTTGTTTGAAACAAAAGTTTCACGAAAAAAAGAAAAAAAAAGGGAAACCTTTTTGGGTCGTGTCGTGTGTTTTTGGTCATCTGAGTTTGGTGCCTTTTTGCCTCATACTTCTTTACTTTAATTTGAGTGAAAAAGTGTAGTCAGTACTTCAACTTTTTTTAGTCAGTCTTTTTAAACATGAGTATCTGTACTTCTACTTGAGTGAAGGATTTGTGTCGTTTTGGCATCTTTGCTCATAACCTTTTCTATACGATCAAACACCATTCGTTTTGATGGAAACGAACAGCCAGTCACATAAATGCAATTTCTCTTTGTCTCTGCAAAGGAGCGTGTGAGGACAGCTGGTCAATAGTCTGCCGGTCTCTCTGAGGGGATGTTGATGCTGGTGACCAGACAGAGAGGATCCACCACAGGTCTATTCTCACCACCTCCTGCTCATCAGCAGACTCTCATCTCCAGGCTGTTTGTCATCACAGCCTCCGTTTGTCCGGTCCTGACATGCCTGTGAGGTTGGTCCCATCCGCTGCCTGATTTTATTGGACACCTTTATTGTTGTTGTGGACCTGAGCTGCTGGATATTTAATTAAAATCCTGGACGCCATCCCGGCTCCCCAGGTTGCGTCCTTGTGCCCTCTCTCTCTCTCTCCCTAGCGCTGGCTCAGGGTGAGGAGGAGACCCGGTGGCTCAGGGCGAGGGGAGACCTGGTTGCTCAGGGGGAGACCTGGTGGCTCAGGGCGAGGGGGAGACCCGGTGGATCAGGGCGAGGGGAGACCTGCTGGCTCTGGGGGAGACCTGGTGGCTCAGGGCGAGGGGGAGACCCGGTGGATCAGGGCGAGGGGAGACCTGCTGGCTCTGGGGGAGACCTGGTGGCTCAGGGGGAGACCTGCTGGCTCAGGGGGAGACCTGCTGGCTCAGGGGGAGACCTGGTGGCTCAGGGGGAGACCCGGTGGCTCAGGGGGAGACCCGGTGACTCAGGGGGAGACCCGGTGGCTCAGGGGGAGACCTGCTGGCTCAGGGTGAGACCTGGTGGCTCAGGGGGAGACCTGGTGGCTCAGGGTGAGACCTGCTGGCTCAGGGGGAGACCTGCTGGCTCAGGGGGAGACCTGCTGGCTCAGGGGGAGACCTGCTGGCTCAGGGGGAGACCTCCTGGCTCAGGGGGAGACCTGTTGCCAGTTGCTTTTGTGTTGCCAAAATGCCGGATAGTTGTTGTTCTATCGGATGCAGTAATCGAAGAGGAGACAAGCATGGGCTGTGTTGCTTTAGAATTTCGTCCAGTAAACAAAACCCAGACATAGTTTGTTGTTTATCAAGGCGACCAACTGCAGTGGTCGTAGTGAGTTAAAGTTGGGTTGTTGTGTTAGACGCCAACACTTGCAATTGTGTCCATATCTTTCTTTCTCTTTAGCTGAGAGGTGATCCAAAGAAACGTGGGAAGGTAAATGTGTCGGCTTTTGCTGCGTCTCAATGGTGTGAGCTGCCATCGCCAGCAGCTTTCTGCCCTCCAGGTCACGAGCATGTCACGTGACCGAAAACTATGAATAGGGTCGCTCGTATTGCCATGGTGACAAAGCACATCTTTGTGGTCTTGATCTTCTGATCTTGGCTGTCTGCTGTCTGTTGCTGATCAGGCTGCATAGAGGACCTCCTATGTGCAGAAACAAGCAGCGATGAGGAGGACAGTGAAATACAACAGTGAAATGAAGCCGTTCCAGATTGAAAGGGACAGAGAAGAAAATGGTGGGATGGGGAGAGAAGAAGAGAAAGGAGCACTGGGAGAGAACATCACCAAAGAAAAAGAATGATGAAGAGAGTGGGTGATGGAGAGAGAGGATGGAGTTGGTGGAAGAGAGAGAGACAGAGAAAGATGGAAGGATAGCTAGTGGTGGATGTCTACAGACAGTGACCGTAATTAGAGCAGTTTACAAACGGCCAAGCTTGTGTCTCTGACAGTGACAGGTATATTGCTGAGAGCAGAAGCACAGCATGCTCCAACTCTGATGACATTTCAGAAAATATTTACCAGATTTTAATTAGGCTGATATTGACTTCAGGCATTTAGTGGTGCTCAATAAGGACAATGCTACCTGCCTATTTGTTCCCGACACAAAATCGGTGTGAATTGAACAGGTAATGATGGGTTAGGGTTAGGTAGCAGGTCAGAAACTAATGTTTCATGCTTGTGGTACAATACTGTAGCACATATGTAGGATGTGTCTGCTGCAATCAACAAGCATGGCAACAGCCAAACCTTTCGGTTAGATTTGTCAAATATTAAACAACATTTTTTACAAAAATGCCAAAAATGTCATAACGTAAAAACCTGATTCAAATAAAAGCCACAACAATGGAGACTCACGTAGAGAAAACACGAATCGCACCAAAAGCGATCTTCCTCACCAGAAACAGCCTGATGTGGTTTGCTCATGTGCAGACAAGCCACACGGCAGGGGAGTCTGGGTATTCCCTACAGCCAGACGTCGGCTGGGAGATCAGCAGGGTACATAATTGATTCCCGCCAAAGCTGGGAGCCAATCAGCTCCCATTGTTGCTCTGTGTGGAGTGAGCCTGCAGCATCAATAGGGTGAGATTATACCATGAGATCTGCTTCCTGCCATTAGCCCTCACCCCGAGAGACGCTGACATTTTACTGAGAGGAGGAGGGGAGGACCGAGAGGGAAAGATAAAGGGCAGAAGAGAAAGAACCAGAGAGTAACGTTGTCAAGAATTATAATCCCTGTTTTTAGAAGCTCCCAGAATTGTATTGAAACTTGCTTCGGTTCACGTGGTCAAGGAGCACCAACGAAAGAAAATTCTGTCTCATATTTGAACAGCATCCATTACAAACCAAGATACATTTATTGTTTTAATTGTCAATGCTGATGTTCCGATGTTATTGGAACAGAGCGCAGTTCTTCCAGGTAATACAGGTGTATGTCACCATGGCAGCGTTTCATCCGGGTGATACCGTCACCATGGCAGCGTTTGATCCGGGTGATACCGTCACCATGGCAGCGTTTCATCCGGGTGATACCGTCACCATGGCAGCGTTTCATCCGGGTGATACCGTCACCATGGCAGCGTTTCATCCGGGTGATACCGTCACCATGGCAGGGTCATGTGACTCCAGCCCTCCTGTCACAGCTCTCAGTCCTCAGCTACTGAGGCCGCTTGCTTGCTTTGCAAACAACAGCAGGAGGAAGAAAAACAAACAAAAACTCTGGTCTCCTCGTGCCAGATGAGTGTACTACTGAGAACAGAGTTCACAGATGATGTCATCTGGAGTGTCGGCCCTGACTCTCAGGACCGGCCCTGACTCTCAGGACCCGCCCTGACTCTCAGGACCCGCCCTGACTCTCAGGACCGGCCCTGACTCTCAGGACCCGCCCTGACTCTCAGGACCGGCCTTGACTCTCAGGACCGGCCCGGACTCTCAGGACCGGCCTTGACTCTCAGGACCCGCCCTGACTCTCAGGACCGGCCTTGACTCTCAGGACCGGCCCTGACTCTCAGGACCCGCCCTGACTCTCAGGACCCACCCTGACTCTCAGGACCGGCCCTGACTCTCAGGACCCGCCTTGACTCTCAGGACCGGCCCAGACTGAAAATGAAGTTCTGCCACAGCATCCTCCCTCCATTACTGAATGAATACAAATCATAATAGGATGGCCTTTCTCTCTCTCGCGCTCTCTCTCTGTGTCTCTCTCTCGCTCCTTACCTTTTACTACTTATATCCTCTCTGTGTTGCAGCAGGTCCCCCACCCCCTCTCCCTCCCCAGGCCTGTATCTCTCTCCCATCCTCTCTACTCCCCATCCCCTCCCCAGGCCTGTATCTCTCTCCCATCCTCTCTACTCCCCATCCCCTCTCCCTCCCCAGGCCTGTATCTCTCTCCCATCCTCTCTACCCCCCACCCCCTCTCAGCTCTTGTCTAAAATTGAGAACAGAGCAGCTGGTAATTGAAGATCATTGTCTCCCCTTAGGCCCTCAGGATTTGCGATGCCTTTTGAGAGAGCTCATCCTCGCCAGTGTTTCCAAGCTATCGAGCCAATTGTGGCCCTTCCCTTTGTTCGCTTCTTTCTCATAAACTCCACTAGCCTTTTTGAAATTGGTTTTTTTATTTAGTGGGGAGGGCTGGGGGGGGGGGGGGGGGCACAGTTTATGCTCCTTGTCTAGTTTGTGCATTTCGCAAGCTCTCGCCTATCTAGAATAACCTCTTTCTGTTTGTCCGGAAGCTGTTTAGTGGAATCCAAAGCTGCTGAAGCACACATTATTTGCATTTAATCAAGATGACTGTTTTATAATGGTGTCTTATTACAGCCTGGCATGAAGGGCCTCGAGACGCTTCTATTGTGCTCTGTGACGGAACACAGGGATTCCTATGAAGCCAGTCCTCGTCAGCTCCAGTTCACTGAGGCAGACCTAATTTAATGAATACCTACCTGTCTGTGTCCCTCTCTCCATGTGAGTTACTGTAAGTAGTGAGCATGTGTATGGGCAAATGATAGCACTGACGTTGAAATTATAACACAGCACCTCAGGCAGTAACATTACTCTGCCTGGCCATCAGTACTCAGCCAGCTGAGATAGCACGCCTTTATCCTTTACTGTTATTGATCACCTGACTTCCTTCTACATGTTCGTATAATAGGAAGCGGTGGTGTAATCGCTCAAGAAAGAGCCTGCATAAGTAGATGTCACTTTAACTTTGTGTTTTATTACCTACAAGTACTCAGAATGAACAGAAGGGTGGATTTCAAGATTGTAAGGCGGGAGACAGAGCGATCCACTGGTTTTAGTTCTCAATTAGTTTAGTCAATATTGTAGATCCGATTGTGTGCCGATGTGCTGAATGTGGGCTGACAGACAGTACGAGGTGTGAGGGGACATCAGTGAAGTCCCAGCAACACAGTGAGAGGAAACCACAGGTAAGGCAGGTATGGGATGGAGGACTGGACCTTACATTTACATTTATGCATTTAGCAGACGCTTTTATCCAAAGCGACTTCCAAGAGAGAGCTTTACAAAAGAGCGTAGGTCACTGATCATAACAACGAGATAGCCCCAAACATTGCGAGCAGCCAAAACATGAAGCATACATTGTGAAAAACCAAATAAGTGCCAAAGGGAAGAACCATAAGAGCATGCAGTTAAACAAGTTACAATTAAACAACATGAAACTCAAAAAGTGCAAGAGTGTACCTGTAGAAAAGAAGACAAAACAACAATCAACAGTAAAATATTTCACAGCGAGTACAAGAATTTAAAACCGTCACAACTAACCAACAGGAGCAACAAGTCTCTCAATACGAGTCATTGTGATCCTGGAGGAAATTAACATCAGGTCCAGCCAAGCATTCTACAGCCAACCTTGCTACACCATCCCTCTTCTGCCTCTTGATAAAGGCTTGTGGTGTCAGTCGTGTGAACACAGGGATGAGGTTCATCTAGTGATAACCTCCAAGAGGATTCTTCTCTATAGACCTTGACACTTTTACACGATGTTCAGATCAATATTCCCTCTGAATCAGTGCTTTTAGCCAAACGGTTAATTGCGTTACTGAAGCTAGTTCCTCATTCTGTTGCGATACAAAAAAGGATTGAGATAATAATTCACAGCCTCTCACTTGTCATGCATTTCTTTGGAGGGATCAGGTTTTAGAAAATGTTTTCATCACCAATTCCAGAAGACAGAAGGCTTGGGGGTTTGGAATTTCGGAGAGATGGTCGATGCATTTTTTGCAGACCTGACAAGTTTGTCTGGCGGACTTTTGACAGCCTCTGCGTTCCTCTGCTGCAGGGAAAGGAAGCTTTGCTCTGCTGTCAGGCGTGCCAACATGGAGGAAAGTTTTAAATGAGCTCAACCTGGCCAGAGGGGGAGAGGGAACTGGGAAAATACCCTGCAATTGAAGGCCTGGCTGGGATCCCCTAAGCTTCATGTCACTGGGAAGCTTTACATGTTATTTGAGTTCCCTGAAAATTAAAAACATTAAATTAAGCGATGGTCAAATACCAACTAAGGTCATATATTTAAGATACATAAATTACAATTAAAACAATTTACCGCTTACAAGAGATAAATACTTCAGATTAGAGGGATTTTTGTTAGTAGAACCAGTACGGGGCTTTGAGGAGTTTGAAGTGTGAGATATTCTGTGTTCAGTTGATTTGGTGAAAAGGGGTGTTGGTAATTTACACACCACTGCAGTGGTGTCATATAAAGTGTTGTCAGGATGAGACTGTCAAATGAAGTGTCTGGATCTGATGAGTCTCCCCATCAACACCATCAGACATTCACAGCAAAGTTCCTCCGTCCATGATGCCTGTCATCAGAGAGAAAGAGAAAAAAGTGTGAGGATAAGAGATGTTGCCTAATAGCATCTGTCATCTTCCTTTTATGTATCTGCTTGCTCTTTTCAGCTCTCTCCCAGGAAGTACGAGGTAACCAGAAACAACCTCTAGGGACTCAGCTCAACCTTCATCCACACTGAAACTCAACCTTGTGTTTGAACACTCGCCCACCCCCACAGTTACATCCATTAGCCTTCCCTCGAGACACTGACCTCTCTGTAGGCTCAGGTGATGTGAAGGCCGGAGCAGGGTCTTCTTTCTAAAGGAGTTCACCTTCAGCTCACCTGGTGGCAGGTGCACTACCCAGACCCCAGACACTCTAGACGGCTGGTATCTAATCTGTGATCTTCTAATGAGTCTCTGAGCCATCCGCCCCCCTGGTTCAGAGTGTGGGGTCCTTTGTGCTGCTCGGCCTAATTACATAGCGCCCGCTTAGCGCAGAACAAGAGCTCTGCTTCAGACGGGAAAGTGATCCAGGGGAAAGTGAGCGCTCAGCTCTGAGGTCCAGTTCCCTCCCCAGCCGGCAGTGGACGTTTCCTCGGTAAGGCCACACACTGGATCCCATTGTTCTGGTCAAGGAGAGACGGCCTTGATCCATCCAGTCTCCAAATACGAAAACAGACACCGTTGCATTCCTTGCGTCTTTTCCTCAAACAAAAACCACCAAGTAGAGCAGTTCAGGATTAACCTTGAAATACCTCAGAATTTAGAAAAACATTCTATAAAAACCAGGTTGATTTCACACGCCAGACTGGAGGTTGGCTGGAACGAGCACAAGTGCCTCTCACACAACTTTTACCTTTAAAAGAACAAAATCCTTTTCAGGATAACTGTAATGGTACCTGATAGGGTACGCACTGAGTGCATTCAGCTCTGACAGACAGGGAACTGGAGAGAGAGAATAACCACATCAATCAGTCCCTTTAGAAGTTTTGTTGAAAAACTACGACAAATGTAGTTCAGGCCTGATCCTCTCTTACTTTCCCTTCATGGCTGGAAACCTCAACCCTGAATAAACTACAGGTAGGAGTTTGTGTTTACAGCGTTTGGTCCGGAGCTGTGCTGATGGGCTAGAGAGAACTGCACATCATACTAAAAACAGGAAACAGATATATGTAGTAACTGGGGTTTTCTATGTTGTCACAGAAGGACTTTTGGAATTCTCAGTTCATCTTTGCTACGCATCTAAAACGCATCTTTTGCAAGATGGAAACAGCAACTCCTTTATGAATGTTGGTTTGAATCTTCACTTATTGCCCTGCTGTGATCGCAGCCCTGCCATACGGTACACAGCCGTAAATATGCACACACACACGCACACACACACACCTGCATTCACTGTCTCTCTGTATTCTCCATGGTGCTAGATGGCCAAGAGTCTCTCTGGCAGTCAGGGTAAATGAATAATTAATCGGCCTAAAGTAGGAGGAAATTATACAGCATTATACCATGATGTGTCCAGCCTTAATGGTGTGTGGCCTATTTTAATGGCTGGACCAGTCAGGGAGAGCATCCTCTTCCTCCAGCCCCCCAAAGTGGTTATAAACCTGCCGGTGGTCCTCAGGCAAGCCATATGCTAGATTTATGACACACATTTGTTTCTGCAGTGCACAGCACAAAGCAGAGTGGCTGTGAGGGGATACAGTAAGTCTCCCAAACAAGCTGTCCACTACATGCTGCTGTGTGTGTGTGTGTGTGTGTGTGTGTGTGTGTGTGTGTGTGTGTGTGTGTGTGTGTGTGTGTGTGTGTGTGTGTGTGTGTGTGTGTGTGTGTGTGTGTGTGTGTGTGTGTGTGTGTGTGTGTGTGGGGAGGGGGTACCCCAGTTCCTAAACATAGCACAAGCTGTCCACTACATGCTGCTGTGTGTGTGTGTGTGTTCCTAAACATAGCACTTCCCCAACATCTCCAAGGATGTTCCGGTCCATGTGAGTGACACATGACTAAAGATAAGAATGCACCTGTATACTATCATTCTGCATGTAGCATCATTATAATTCCACTGATTGAGTGATTTGTTTTGATGACGTTCAGTAAAGCAGGTATACTGCACAGCCCTTGGCATTATTTCTATTAATTCCGTTTTTAGCGTCTCGTTAAGAGATGTATTCATGTGGATATTATGAATACATTCCATTTGTCTAATTTGATGAGTCAAATTATTTAATAAGAACATTTAAAAATAAAACACAAGTATGTTTCCTAACTGCTCCCAAACCTGCAACTTTTTGTTTTCCCAAAGTCCAAAAGTTCAAGCATGTCATTAACAATGAGGGAACCACCGAAAATCTATAAATCCACAGTTTCACTGTTCTTCATCTTCCTCTCCTGTTTTCGGAGGGTAATATTTCTTTGATGCTCTTCAAAGAGGATGTGCTCGCGCCCCAGAGGCGAGGGGGGGGATGTGTGTGGCTGTGATGTTAATAAACTGTCAGCGCGTGGCACTTTGTAATTGAGTTTGTGCCTTGTTTAACAAAGACCGATTGGATAGTTAGGCGGTAGAAGGGAGATCTATCCGCCTTCCCCGTGAAATGAGCCAAGTGTCTCACCCATGAATACATTACAGCCAAGCAGCTCCCCTGAAATGTGTCTGTTACGGCTGGAGATAGACTGAGGCCGTGAGTGATACTTCCCTCTTCGCCTCACGTCATAAAGCCACGTAATGCCATAGTAAACATGACACCACACCGGTGGTAACCGTTCGCGACAGCGTTCATTACAAATGGATTTCTCCTCGCCTTGACAGACACAAGATGATTTAGCTCCTCTGCAGACGTCACGTTACAGATGCAAGCAACAGAAACAACAAGGACTTACTCCAACTGCTTCGCCCAACAACGCCACCCGGTTCACTGCTCCCCAGCGTAGTGTAAAACCCCACCCCCAACCCCCCCACCCTCCAACCCTCCGGGGGCCCTGGTGTCATGGCTGCTGGTGATAGGCAGGCTCTCCTCCGGCCCTGCAGGACCAGACAGGTCACTCTGATTTAGAACAGAGAAGCACATACGTGTGCTGGGAGAACCTCCAGTGACATTCCTTTTCAGCTGTGTGTGTGTGAGCTGTGTGTGTGTGAGCTGTGTGTGTGTGAGCTGTGTGTGTGTGTGAGCTGTGTGTGTGTGTGAGCTGTGTGTGTGTGTGAGCTGTGTGTGTGTGAGCTGTGTGTTTGTGAGCTGTGTGTGTGTGAGCTGTGTGTGTGAGCTGTGTGTGAGCTGTGTGTGTGAGAGCTGTGTGTGTGTGAGCTGTGTGTGTGAGCTGTGTGTGTGTGAGCTGTGTGTGTGTGTGTGTGAGCTGTGTGTGTGTGAGCTGTGTGTGTGAGAGCTGTGTGTGTGTGTGAGCTGTGTGTGTGTGAGCTGTGTGTGTGTGACAGAGGGAGGAGAGCATTTTGACTTGTCGACACTGTAACTTCACAGACAAAAAGGCAAGTCAAATATTGTAAAAAATCTCAAAATAAAATCCAAACCATGCCTGTAGAGGGGACTCTGATGAACAGACCAGGCCAAGTTTGGGGCTTGTAGGAGCTTCCTAGGCAGAGTTATGGGCCAGACAAAAAGGCAAGTCAAATATTGTAAAAAATCTCAAAATAAAATCCAAACCATGCCTGTAGAGGGGACTCTGATGAACAGACCAGGCCAAGTTTGGGGCTTGTAGGAGCTTCCTAGGCAGTGTTATGGGCCAGACAAAAAGGCAAGTCAAATATTGTAAAAAATCTCAAAATAAAATCCAAACCATGCCTGTAGAGGGGACCCTGATGAACAGGCCAGGCCAAATTTGGGGCTTGTAGGAGCTTCCTGGGCCGAGTTATGGGCCGGACAAAAAGGCAACACAAATATGGCCAGAAATCTCAAAATAAAATCCAAACCATGCCTGTAGAGGGGACTCTGATGAACAGGCCAGGCCAAGTTTGGAGCTTGTGGGAGCTTCCTAGGCAGAGTTATGGGCCAGACAAAAAGGCAAGTCAAATATTGTAAAAAATCTCAAAATAAAATCCAAACCATGCCTGTAGAGGGGACTCTGATGAACAGACCAGGCCAAGTTTGGGGCTTGTAGGAGCTTCCTAGGCAGAGTTATGGGCCAGACAAAAAGGCAAGTCAAATATTGTAAAAAATCTCAAAATAAAATCCAAACCATGCCTGTAGAGGGGACTCTGATGAACAGACCAGGCCAAGTTTGGGGCTTGTAGGAGCTTCCTAGGCAGTGTTATGGGCCAGACAAAAAGGCAAGTCAAATATTGTAAAAAATCTCAAAATAAAATCCAAACCATGCCTGTAGAGGGGACCCTGATGAACAGGCCAGGCCAAATTTGGGGCTTGTAGGAGCTTCCTGGGCCGAGTTATGGGCCGGACAAAAAGGCAACACAAATATGGCCAGAAATCTCAAAATAAAATCCAAACCATGCCTGTAGAGGGGACTCTGATGAACAGGCCAGGCCAAGTTTGGGGCTTGTGGGAGCTTCCTAGGCAGAGTTATGGGCCAGACAAAAAGGCAAGTCAAATATTGTAAAAAATCTCAAAATAAAATCCAAACCATGCCTGTAGAGGGGACTCTGATGAACAGGCCAGGCCAAGTTTGGGGCTTGTAGGAGCTTCCTAGGGCCGAGTTATGGGCCGGACAAAAAGGCAACACAAATATGGCCAGAAATCTCAAAATAAAATCCAAACCATGCCTGTAGAGGGGACTCTGATGAACAGGCCAGGCCAAGTTTGGGGCTTGTAGGAGCTTCCTAGGCAGATGTTATGGGCCAGACAAAAAGGCAAGTCAAATATTGTAAAAAATCTCAAAATAAAATCCAAACCATGCCTGTAGAGGGGACTCTGATGAACAGGCCAGGCCAAGTTTGGGGCTTGTAGGAGCTTCCTGGGCCGAGTTATGGGCCGGACAAAAAGGCAACACAAATATGGCCAGAAATCTCAACATAAAATCCAAACCATGCCTGTAGAGGGGACTCTGATGAACAGGCCAGGCCAAGTTTGGGGCTTGTAGGAGCTTCCTAGGCAGAGTTATGGGCCAGACAAAAAGGCAAGTCAAATATTGTAAAAAATCTCAAAATAAAATCCAAACCATGCCTGTAGAGGGGACCCTGATGAACAGGCCAGGCCAAATTTGGGGCTTGTAGGAGCTTCCTGGGCCGAGTTATGGGCCGGACAAAAAGGCAACACAAATATGGCCAGAAATCTCAAAATAAAATCCAAACCATGCCTGTAGAGGGGACTCTGATGAACAGGCCAGGCCAAGTTTGGGGCTTGTGGGAGCTTCCTAGGCAGAGTTATGGGCCAGACAAAAAGGCAAGTCAAATATTGTAAAAAATCTCAAAATAAAATCCAAACCATGCCTGTAGAGGGGACTCTGATTAACAGGCCAGGCCAAGTTTGGGGCTTGTAGGAGCTTCTAGGCAGAGTTATGGGCCAGACAAAAAGGCAAGTCAAATATTGTAAAAAATCTCAAAATAAAATCCAAACCATGCCTGTAGAGGGGACTCTGATGAACAGACCAGGCCAAGTTTGGGGCTTGTAGGAGCTTCCTAGGCAGTGTTATGGGCCAGACAAAAAGGCAAGTCAAATATTGTAAAAAATCTCAAAATAAAATCCAAACCATGCCTGTAGAGGGGACCCTGATGAACAGGCCAGGCCAAATTTGGGGCTTGTAGGAGCTTCCTGGGCCGAGTTATGGGCCGGACAAAAAGGCAACACAAATATGGCCAGAAATCTCAAAATAAAATCCAAACCATGCCTGTAGAGGGGACTCTGATGAACAGGCCAGGCCAAGTTTGGGGCTTGTGGGAGCTTCCTAGGCAGAGTTATGGGCCAGACAAAAAGGCAAGTCAAATATTGTAAAAAATCTCAAAATAAAATCCAAACCATGCCTGTAGAGGGGACTCTGATGAACAGACCAGGCCAAGTTTGGGGCTTGTAGGAGCTTCCTAGGCAGAGTTATGGGCCAGACAAAAAGGGAAGTCAAATATTGTAAAAAATCTCAAAATAAAATCCAAACCATGCCTGTAGATGGGACCCTGATGAACAGGCCAGGCCAAATTTTGGGCTTGTAGGAGCTTCCTGGGCCGAGTTATGGGCCGGACAAAAAGGCAACACAAATATGGCCAGAAATCTCAAAATAAAATCCAAACCATGCCTGTAGAGGGGACTCTGATGAACAGGCCAGGCCAAGTTTGGGGCTTGTGGGAGCTTCCTAGGCAGTGTTATGGGCCAGACAAAAAGGCAAGTCAAATATTGTAAAAAATCTCAAAATAAACTCCAAACCATGCCTGTAGAGGGGACTCTGATGAACAGGCCAGGCCAAGTTTGGGGCTTGTAGGAGCTTCCTGGGCCGAGTTATGGGCCGGACAAAAAGGCAACACAAATATGGCCAGAAATCTCAACATAAAATCCAAACCATGCCTGTAGAGGGGACTCTGATTAACAGGCCAGGCCAAGTTTGGGGCTTGTAGGAGCTTCTAGGCAGAGTTATGGGCCAGACAAAAAGGCAAGTCAAATATTGTAAAAAATCTCAAAATAAAATCCAAACCATGCCTGTAGAGGGGACTCTGATGAACAGACCAGGCCAAGTTTGGGGCTTGTAGGAGCTTCTAGGCAGAGTTATGGGCCAGACAAAAAGGCAAGTCAAATATTGTAAAAAATCTCAAAATAAAATCCAAACCATGCCTGTAGAGGGGACTCTGATGAACAGGCCAGGCCAAGTTTGGGGCTTGTAGGAGCTTCCTAGGCCGAGTTATGGGCCAGGACAAAAAGGCAAGTCACAATATTGGCCAGAAATCTCAAAATAAAATCCAAACCATGCCTGTAGAGGGGACTCTGATGAACAGGCCAGGCCAAGTTTGGGGCTTGTAGGAGCTTCCTAGGCAGAGTTATGGGCCAGACAAAAAGGCAAGTCACAATATTGTCAAAAATCTCAAAATAAAATCCAAACCATGCCTGTAGAGGGGACTCTGATGAACAGGCCAGGCCAAGTTTGGGGCTTGTAGGAGCTTCCTAGGCAGAGTTATGGGCCAGACAAAAAGGCAAGTCAAATATTGTAAAAAATCTCAAAATAAAATCCAAACCATGCCTGTAGAGGGGACTCTGATGAACAGACCAGGCCA
The DNA here is from genome assembly GCA_023658055.1 of Thaleichthys pacificus. NCBI lineage: Eukaryota > Metazoa > Chordata > Actinopteri > Osmeriformes > Osmeridae > Thaleichthys > Thaleichthys pacificus. The sequence continues at coordinate 17,579,327 of CM042855.1, forward strand.
AGTTTGGGGCTTGTAGGAGCTTCCTAGGCAGAGTTATGGGCCAGACAAAAAGGCAAGTCAAATATTGTAAAAAATCTCAAAATAAAATCCAAACCATGCCTGTAGAGGGGACCCTGATGAACAGGCCAGGCCAAATTTGGGGCTTGTAGGAGCTTCCTGGGCCGAGTTATGGGCCGGACAAAAAGGCAACACAAATATGGCCAGAAATCTCAAAATAAAATCCAAACCATGCCTGTAGAGGGGACTCTGATGAACAGGCCAGGCCAAGTTTGGGGCTTGTAGGAGCTTCCTAGGCAGAGTTATGGGCCAGACAAAAAGGCAAGTCAAATATTGTAAAAAATCTCAAAATAAAATCCAAACCATGCCTGTAGAGGGGACTCTGATGAACAGGCCAGGCCAAGTTTGGGGCTTGTAGGAGCTTCCTAGGCAGAGTTATGGGCCAGACAAAAAGGCAAGTCAAATATTGTAAAAAATCTCAAAATAAAATCCAAACCATGCCTGTAGAGGGGACTCTGATGAACAGGCCAGGCCAAGTTTGGGGCTTGTAGGAGCTTCCTAGGCAGAGTTATGGGCCAGACAAAAAGGCAAGTCAAATATTGTAAAAAATCTCAAAATAAAATCCAAACCATGCCTGTAGAGGGGACTCTGATGAACAGGACCAGGCCAAGTTTGGGGCTTGTAGGAGCTTCCTAGGCAGAGTTATGGGCCAGACAAAAAGGCAAGTCAAATATTGTAAAAAATCTCAAAATAAAATCCAAACCATGCCTGTAGAGGGGACCCTGATGAACAGGCCAGGCCAAATTTGGGGCTTGTAGGAGCTTCCTGGGCCGAGTTATGGGCCGGACAAAAAGGCAACACAAATATGTCCAGAAATCTCAAAATAAAATCCAAACCATGCCTGTAGAGGGGACTCTGATGAACAGGCCAGGCCAAGTTTGGGGCTTGTGGGAGCTTCCTAGGCAGAGTTATGGGCCAGACAAAAAGGCAAGTCAAATATTGTAAAAAATCTCAAAATAAAATCCAAACCATGCCTGTAGAGGGGACTCTGATGAACAGGCCAGGCCAAGTTTGGGGCTTGTAGGAGCTTCTAGGCAGAGTTATGGGCCAGACAAAAAGGCAAGTCAAATATTGTAAAAAATCTCAAAATAAAATCCAAACCATGCCTGTAGAGGGGACTCTGATGAACAGACCAGGCCAAGTTTGGGGCTTGTAGGAGCTTCCTAGGCAGTGTTATGGGCCAGACAAAAAGGCAAGTCAAATATTGTAAAAAATCTCAAAATAAAATCCAAACCATGCCTGTAGAGGGGACCTCTGATGAACAGGCCAGGCCAAATTTGGGGCTTGTAGGAGCTTCCTGGGCCGAGTTATGGGCCGGACAAAAAGGCAACACAAATATGGCCAGAAATCTCAAAATAAAATCCAAACCATGCCTGTAGAGGGGACTCTGATGAACAGGCCAGGCCAAGTTTGGGGCTTGTAGGGAGCTTCCTAGGCAGAGTTATGGGCCAGACAAAAAGGCAAGTCAAATATTGTAAAAAATCTCAAAATAAAATCCAAACCATGCCTGTAGAGGGGACTCTGATGAACAGACCAGGCCAAGTTTGGGGCTTGTAGGAGCTTCCTAGGCAGAGTTATGGGCCAGACAAAAAGGCAAGTCAAATATTGTAAAAAATCTCAAAATAAAATCCAAACCATGCCTGTAGAGGGGACTCTGATGAACAGACCAGGCCAAGTTTGGGGCTTGTAGGAGCTTCCTGGGCCGAGTTATGGGCCGGACAAAAAGGCAAATACAGTTAGCTTTAAAGTCAGTACCTCTCCCCCTCTCTCTCTCCCCTTCCCTGTCTCTCAATCTCTCCCTCTCTCTACATTAAACAGAAAAAACACAACTACTAAATCTTTTGTGGTGGAGAGATTTCCAATACAATGTTCTGCTTGCGATATTGTGCTTTAATTCTCTCAGGAGTGCTCAGTCCAGCTGCAATCACAGAGAAACTGGATGAGACAACTAACTTGTTAGAGCTTCACCCATCACTCACCAAACTGATAGGCACATCCATCTAAATACCAACGTTCCTCTGGAAAGCAGAAAGGCTTTCTCCTTTCCACGGCTCTTCTCTCAAGTGCTTCTCCTACTCTGTTAGTTTTTGCACTGTCATTTCTCCTTGTCTCTCTGTCTATCCTTCCTCTCTTTCTCTCTCTCTGTTTATCCTTCCTCTCTTTCTCTCTCCCTCTCCATGTCTCTCCCTCTCTCTGTTTTACATTTTTATTTCTCAGGTCTTTATGTCATCCAGGAATCTGCTATAGATGAACACAGACATCATCAACCAGCATGTTGAGAAACATGGACTGGACCACTGGACACCAACCAGCTTGGTCCCAGCGCCCCTCACCCCAACCCACCACCAAGCCCTCCTCTGTCTCTCCATTCAGCCAGCACAGTCTCCAGGCAGCTTCCCCCTCCACGCCGGGGAGAAGTGGATCACGTCCAAGTTCATCACCACACTAATCCTCTTTATTTTCTCTGGACATCATCATGACTGTTTGGCAGAAGGACGTAATTGTATTCTGAGAATTCTCCAGGCTCTCAAATGTGTATTGTTCAACATCACCGGTTGAGTAAAATCAGGAGAATGAGGAATTCCCCATTTTGGCTTCATTAAGAAACGTCTCAGGTCTTTAGGCCCTTAAACACAGCCAGCAGGGGGCCTGTGGCCCTTAAACACAGCCTGCAGGGGGCCTGTGGCCCTTAAACACAGCCTGCAGGGGGCCTGTGGCCCTTAAACACAGCCTGCAGGGGGCCTGTGGCCCTTAAACACAGCCTGCAGGGGGCCTGTGGCCCTTAAACACAGCCTGCAGGGGGCCTGTGTTGGGATGTTGTCTCTGTTCACTGTGGATGCCAGTGGCTTCCAGAAACATGAGGGTGGTTGTGTCTGGCTGAGAGCTCCAGGCAGCCTGGTCCGATTCCTCTTCTGCCCTCAGACTGAACCAAGCGAGAGAACATGCCTTCATCTAGCAGACGCTTTTATCCGAAGCGACTTACAAACTGCAGGGGGTGTGGGAGTTGAACCCAACACAGTGTACCCATTGTGCTGGGGAAGGACTGCTCAGGCCGCACAGGAGTCAGGCCCGTCACGGAGCAGCACGTTTCAGCCCCATCACAGGAGCATCTCAGAGAAACCCATCCAGCCCACTTTCGTTGCAGTTGGTTTCATTACTTGTAGAAAATATCTTTTTTTTTTACAGAGGTCAAACTGCATGGGTTACTTATAAACAGTGTTTTTATGTTTAACAAGACTTGATTTTATGTATTTTTTTACTTGTTATTTCTTAAGTTGAACTACACAGAAATGGGTAATGAATAGAGGTGTGAAATTCTGTCTCATAAGTTTCAGCCTTAAACAAATGTGCTGTAGGCGCTGTTGACAACTACTTAATATGACGGGCAACAGAGCAGAGATGTTCATCTCTGAAGAGAAAGTGAACTGAGGATTGGGAAATTAGATCTATTGTTAAAGCACTATCAGATAATAACTTCCTCCTCTTGTTTTTGCACAGACTGGAAGCAGAAGAGAGAAAGCAACACTAATAACCCTCTGGTTCCTGTCAGTGTCTGCATCTGCCCACAACATGAAATCCTTTTATCACAATTTAGGACCTACCGGCACAGTTAGCAGAATTATAGCAGGGCTTCATGTAGATGCAACATGACTCAGAACACGTGGGACAGGCTCCAAGTAGGCACATCTTTTATACTCTGAAGGGAAATTGCATATTGATTGCATAGGTTGGAGTGTGTGTGTGTGTGTGTGTGAGAGTTTTTTTACATGTAACTGATTTTGATGACTCACGAGAAGTAAGATGGGATGCCCCTCCTTATCTTCACCCTCTGCTCTATCTTTCCCCGGTGATAGCAGAGAGGGAAGAGAGGAGAGGGAAGGGGAGAGGACATGAGGGGAGGAGAGGGCGAGAAGAGATGAGAAAGAGAGGGAGGGAGGGAGGGAGGGAGGGGAGATGTGGAGTCTGTTTCCACACTAATCTATTTACCTTGCAATTTGTGTTTTCAGAGTGCGACCATTCATTCTGGTTAAAGTGACAGTTTCTTCACTGGCAGCTAAAGATGAACAGCTCAGGAAGGTTGGTAGAGGGGGAAAACACTATGGTACTGGTGGTCGTAGCTGTTGATAACATGTCGGTTTGCGACGGGGAGTGCCCTTGCACACAGCCAAACTGCTCTTGAACTGCATATGCTGTTTATTCTACACTTTATGCTCCAATGTCGTAGCGTTGGTCTGTAGCGTTGGTCTGTAGCATTTGTCTGTAGCGTTGGTCTGTAGCATTGGTCTGTAGCATTGGTCTGTAGCGTTGGTCTGTAGCGTTGGTCTGTAGCGTTGGTCTGTAGCATTGGTCTGTAGCTTTGGTCTGTAGCGTTGGTCTGTAGCGTTGGTCTGTAGCGTTGGTCTGTAGCAGGGCGTTTAGGTTTCCCAAGGCCATGTCAGGCGAAACCGGTCCATTACACACACAGCCCTTATTTCTCCAGCGGTAGATGATCTGATCAAATGACCCAATCTAGAAAGGAATGCTCAGAGGAAAGAAGGTGTCTCCTTGTTCTGAACACTTCCGGAAGTCACCAGGCTGGTGGATGCAGTAAAAACGTGATTAGACAAACCCCTACTTTACCCAGAATGCTTATCGGTCCTTACGAAGGTGCCTGGTGGGCGAGAGAGGCTTAGAACGTCCCCTCTCTCCGACAGGCTTAACCGTGATATGAGGCAATGTGTTATCTGCTGACTTCAAAATTCATAAAACTTTGAGATCAGATGAAATTGAAGCGGCTTGAAAGCTCCAAGGAGAGATTGACAAGTGTGAGTGTCTCTGTGGGTGTATGCAGACAGCATGCTAATGGTATGCCCTGCCTGAAACTGCTGCCTGGAGAACATGCCACGGGTTTGAAGGAAGAATGTGTTTACGTGTGTGTGTGTTTACCCGCAGGTTATTGTGTGTGTGGTGCTGGGATGTGTGCATATTGAAGTTCATCTGCGTGTTTGTGTGGTATAAGCTTGCATGAATGTCAGCATTCTGAATGAGTGTGTATTCCCTGCATTTTGTCTGCTAGTAACTGTGCTAAATAAGGATTACATACACACACACACAACAATCTGGGGGCCCAAACCAAACGCTCACCGACTTTAAATGAGAATGCCCTCGTCTTTCTCTCCCAAATGTATTTTATTCTCTGATTTATCTTGCTTTCCTGTCTGATGTCTGCACATGCAGAGATTAAGTCCGAATAGCATCTTCTTTGGAATTTGGTATTGTTTTTGTCTCAGATCCGCACAGTGTAGTGAGAGGTTCATTACAGGCGTTTCATGTGACAAAACACTGGAGGAGAAGATTAACTACTGTTCACCACTGTAAACAGTAGTTTGGTTTGTTGTTTCAGATTCTCTCAAAACACAGGCTTCACAGCTCAGTCACTTATCTGTGTTGCTGTTTACAGTCAACTTCATCCAGGCGCTAAACACAACACATGTTTTTTGGATCATCTAGTGATATGGGTGATAGGATAGCCAACACTTGGCTGGGTGAGGGTAAGGGTTGTGGTGGGTGTTTCAGACAGGGGAGCTGAGATCTGTACCTCAGATTTGGATCTGTTTGATCTGCAGACAGTACAAAGGTAAAGGTCCACATGCATGCTGGCTTTGTTGTTCCATGAGATCCTGAAGGAGGCTTTTTACTGGGAAAAGTCAGATATGTTTCTCCATCTCACAGCATGAAACACACGCATGTGACCATCCTGCTTTACATGTTGTGTCATCATGAACAGCAGAGGTGTCACATTCAGGTTCCTGCTGATGTCAGCAGCTAAAGGCAATGAGAGAAATGTCACATTGCTTTGAAATACATTCATCCCTACGCGGAAACAGCCTCCGGCTACGCAATTAACACACTGAACCTCAAGATGCATGAAACCCCTTTTCTGTTATTTTTCCACCATGGAATTTCCATTGACATGCACATCAACCCTGTGCATGTATTGATGCCCCCTCATTCTATAATTAAAACTTGGAAGTTTGTAGCTATTTTTAGCCGGAGGCACTTGGACGTAGGGGGGCTGTGTGTGGGGGATTGACCTTTATCACACACACACACACACACACACCCTTTTCCTCAGTTCATAATTAAAATAATAATTCTAAAACACATTATTGAAGATAGAAACAATGGCAATTGGTACCAGCTTTACTGGCAGAAATTACAGAAATTACTTTTCCAGCATACAGCTGTTAAATAACTGCATCTGTGTTGGACTACAACATTGTATCTCATAAAACAGCTTGTTTGTGTGTGGACACAGCAGGCAGGTGCTGGTCCTGCCTTTTGAGGCCTGTGATGCTTTTCCCAACCACAGTGCTCACCAACCACACATCCTCTTAGCTGTATTTAAATGGAGAGTTGCATTAAAACCATTATAGGTTGGATGAGAGAGCAGAGACACTTCTGGTAACATCAATGTTTTATCGACTGACCTGACGCTGTGATTTGTTAAAAACCGCGTTCTACATTACACTGAGAGTACTGTCGACGCTGAGATGTGTTAAAGCCTCACCCTACATTAGTGTCGTGGAGTGGAGAACTGTATCTGAGTGAGTGGAGAGGTCTGGGCATGTCTCTGAGAGATCATTACAGGGAATACAGAATCCCTTCCTGCCTGGTAGAACTGGGCCCCTGACAGCCTCGCAGGGGATGCCACATCCATCTGGGGAAATGACGCTATCAGACATGAGCGAGACATTCTGGACGACACCACGCACCACATCACGAGAGGAGGGAAGTTCATTAGGGCTTCATTACAGAGACCCTTCCCTCTCTCCTGAGACCTCCCCTGGCTGGGTTAGATGATGAGAAGTCCACCATCCAGCCCATTACTGGACAGAATAGTCTTCCATCATCTCACATAAACGCCTGTCACATGGATAGTGATGCTGTCGCTTAGTGTGAGGTAGTGAAATAAAACACGTTTCCAAAGCCAGCAATCCCTCCTACTCCTAAGAGCAGGATGTGGGTTCGCTTTTGTTCGCCCAGCATTAAAACAACGCTAACCAAGCTTGTGAAACTTTTCAAAGTGCTTCAGTTGGGATGTTGCTCCCAGATAAAAGGAGGGATGTGTTTACGTTCCAGAGATGAACATGGCGAGCGTCATTGCTTATTTTAGAGCAAAAGGCATTATTCTGGGAAATGTGGAATGCCATACCCCCTCCTGCCAGCTCATGTGTGATATTGCAAGATGAAAACAAACAGTGCTCACACCAGAACATGAATCAAGGATAGAATTGGAAGTTAAGCCTCCTCACAGAACATATAACAAAATATGTGTTGTGATTCCTGAGGAAGGTAATCATCCCGTGGGGGGCTTCCTGTGTCCTGCTCAGCAAGCCTGTCTTCATGTTCGCATTGTCCTTCTACTCGTCTAAAGTACGGCTGGATATCATCCATCATGCAAAACTGAGCTACATCTTTGATTTGCAAATCGGCACAACTGCTATTTTCTAGACTGTAGTCACTAACTCAGAGGGTGAGGGGGGGGGAAGGAGAGACGTGTTCTGGTTATGCATTATTTATATTGTGTTGTTTCCACCATCCCAGTTCCTTCTGTAGCAGAAACCCCAATCACAGGTTGTGACTGTCACATCCACTTCACAACCCATTATTACATTCATATTACATTCATATTCATGGGATAAAAATGCTTGTAGCAGTACAGCCTGTAGAACCTGTCCATGACAAGAACAGAATCCAGGATTTCTTCCAATCAAACCCCCCACCCCCCCCCCTCTTGCCACCCACTAAACAGTCACCTTGTGTGTACCACTCACAGTTTTCATATGTTGTGCATGGTTGTAAATCAGAACCAACCCTACATTTACTTCCTGGTTGTTGCCGGGGGAACTGAGACAGGGAGGATGTCAGAAGGGTAACCTCCAGAGTGCACCAGTCATGTTTCTGTGGGACATGTGATCCCCATAAATAAACACAATCAGAGCAGCTAGCGTGCTGCTAAACAGCGCTCCTACGGTGATCGATGAGGGAATCCCATGCACTGATAGCCTGTGAAAATTGGCTTTCTACTCCTTCAGAAGTTTTGGGTGATTACCTTTATCGAGGTGTTGATTGGAGATTGATCGCAGGGTGGAATTAAACAGTGTGGGGTCTCTTTAGCTATTTGCCCCAGGCCCACTGCACAGATAGGCTCTTGAACACATGAGGGAAGAAGCTGTCCTGATGGGCAGGTGTTCACACGGGTGCTAGCTAGAAGCTCAGACCCAACAGTTCTTGGTCATCAGCAGAGATCTGGTAACTGATGCATGGTGGCCTGTGGTCTTATTCTCTGGAGGAGAATGGTTAATCAGGTTCTTCTAGAAGTTGGATTCACTGATTTTTTGTAGTGCTCAAAAGTTCAGAGGTTCTCTGAATGGCTTCGTCATTTAGTAAAGAGCTCAGAGCTGCTGCACTGAATGTTCAGAATGTCATTCAGGGGTTGATAGAAAATATCACCTTTATGCTTTGAAAGGCTTGGGAACAGTACGGTATTTACAGAAACACTTAGCCGTCCTCACAGAAATATCTTAACTCGCTCGAGCACACGAGCAGATACATTGTCTGTGTGCTTCCGAAGGTTTACCAGGATCAGGTCGGCCTCGTCTCCCAGGCAGAGCAGGAGCAGGTCGGCCTCGTCTCCCAGGCAGAGCAGGAGCAGGTCGGCAGAGCCACAGAGGGAGAGGGAGAGCTAACAGCATGTGCTTAACTGCTACACTGTGTGATTCACTGAATGCTGGGACACTGACACTTACAGCTCACTTTCACATTTCTTGTTTTAAGACTGTTCGAAAAACATCATGATCTGGTTTCTCCCATTTGAATGAAATAGTAGGCACAATTTTCCGATCTTTATTTTTATTTTGTGGTAAATGTTCATGCTTTTCATTATATGTTTAACGTGTTATAGTTCAACATGGGTTTTTCCCCCATACTGTCGACTTTAATACTTTAGCAATACTGAAGTGTTGATGGCTACACTTATAGATAAACTTAGTTCCATCATTTACTACACTCTGTTTCTACCAAATGAAAGTTCAGAAAATAATAAACAACACCTCCAACTGATCTCCCCAGTCCTCTCCTGCCCAGCACCAGTCCTCTCCTGCCCAGCACCAGTCCTCTCCTGCCCAGCACCAGTCCTCTCCTGCCCAGCACCAGTCCTCTCCTGCCCAGCACCAGTCCTCTCCTGCCCAGCACCAGTCCTCTCCTGCCCAGCACCAGTCCTCTCCTGCCCAGCACCAGTCCTCTCCTGCCCAGCACCAGTCCTCTCCTGCCCAGCACCAGTCCTCTCCTGCCCAGCACCAGTCCTCTCCTGCCCAGCACCAGTCCTCTCCTGCCCAGCACCAGCCGTGCCTGTCACCTCTCTCACATCCTCGTGATTCAGATTTCTATCATGTCACAACGTCTCACTTGTTTAGGCTGGTCTTAGCTTTCTTATTTTTCTCTCAACTTCGTCCTGAACAGCTGTGATTCATCAGCCCCCTGTCGCACCTGCCGTCTCCCTGCTCTGCCACTATTCTCTGGTTATGTTTGTTTAATACTCAAAGGAGTTCTGAGTCTGGGACTGCGTGTCTGAGGTGTGATGCAAGGAGATTTCCGATGGCTGGGCAGGAGAGGATGAGGGAGGAGAGGATGAGGGAGGAGAGGGGGAGGGAGGAGAGAGGGAGGGAGGAGAGGATGAGGGAGGAGAGGGGGAGGGAGGGGAGGATGAGGGAGGAGAGCATGAGGGAGGAGAAAGGGAGGGAGGAGAGGATGAGGGAGGAGAGGGGGAGGGAGGAGAGAGGGAGGGAGGAGAGTATGAGGGAGGAGAGGGGGAGGGAGGAGAGGGGGAGGGAGGAGAGTATGAGGGAGGAGAGGGGGAGGGAGGAGAGGGGGAGGGAGGAGAGTATGAGGGAGGAGAGGGGGAGGGAGGAGAGGGGGAGGGAGGAGAGGGGGAGGGAAGTTTACATTTTTGTACTTGAACCTCTGTGTTTGCCTTTTCGGGTAATTCACCGAGAAACACAATTCCACTTCCTGCTCACAGGGCACGAGGACGACACAACAAGTTCACATGGTCAGATCATCTGCAGGGCTCTTCTGATTCATGAAACCCTGATCCACCGAGCTTGACCTGCCACACCACCTTCTCATGGAACTACACTGTTGATTACCTGCCAGTAAACTGGGGTGGCTGTAAAACACAGTCCACACACCCACACCAACACATCAGCCAAGCAGAAAGGGAAACAAAACATAGAATAATAAAGTGATGACAGTTATGTGATAGGCACCTTGTAAGATCTAAAGGTCTATCACCATCAGAATGTGTCCGATTGCTTTGCAGGTTCTCCCCCTCCTCCCTCCTCCCCCCCCTCATCCCTCCCCCTCCTCCCCCTCCTCCTCCTCCCCCTCCTCCCTCCTCTCTCCCCCTCCTCCCTGCTCCCTCGTCCCTCCCCCCTCGTCCCTCCTCCTCACAGTCCACTTAACTATTGTCCATTCCTTACATCCCTCCCTTCTTTTATAGAAGTCTGGAGCTATTCCAAGCACTAATGACGATCAGCTCTGTCTGGAAACTCAACCACCTCACCACACACACACACACACACTACACAAATCTAACCCCCTCACCACAGACACACACGCACACTAACCAGGGGAGGGGAGGGGAGGGGGAGGGGGAGGGGGGATGGTAGGGGGAGGGGGAGGGGGAGGGGAGGGGGAAGGGAGGGGGAGGGGAGGGGAGGGGGAGGGGAGGGGAGGGGAGGGGAGGGGAGGGGGAGGGGAGGGGGAGGGGAGTAATTGGACAGCTACAGGGGAGTAGGAACAGCACCCGACTCAGAACACATTAGATGTGCTCCTGTTAATGAGCTCTTTCAGCACATGCCTGGCCCTCTTTACAACCATACTGCACTGCAAAGAGAGGAACAGAGAAGGCCTTTAAAAGCAGCATATGGCTGCAAAGGATGTTTCCCTGATGCAGCATCCTGGGAGAACTGTCCTCCACAACGCTACACTGGAGCTTGGCTGCTCCAGACGAAGCAGATGTCTATCTTATCACACACACGCTGAACGACATCCGATTAAAGATGGTTGTGGAGCACCTGGTCATTAAGATTATGATGGTTAAGACGTACAGTATGGGTTATATCCATAATGACGAGGTTCTACATACATTTTCCACCTTGGTTTTCAGAGTAGTAGTTGCCTGATCTTATTAGGAGTTGAGTTTGTCTCTCCAGCCTTCGTTTTGATACAAAGTTTGTGGGTTCATCCTCTTCATCGCTGAGTGGGTGTGTCCCTCTCTGTGGTTGTGTCTGACCTGTCCCCTTGCAGAGAACAGAGGGAGTTTTCAGACTAATATTCAACGATATGAACTGAGGAGAAGAGAGGACCGACTGACTTCCCACCTCCCAGAAATATCACACAGCCTACAAGCACGGCAGAACATTTCACATCATGACGGAAACTTTTCCTTAATTGGCAACCTAGAGGTCAACAGCGAAAGCAGAGGTCTGCATCTCACATTATTTGTGGAGCACTTTTGACGTTGACTCTTCCTCATTGTGGTTTTTATCAGGTGAGAGGGAAAGGAGAGGCAGTAGAACAGGCCGGGGCAGTACTAGAGGAGATTCCTTGATGACAGGATTTGTGGGTTCAGGACATGAAAGAGGGCGATAGACAGATTACTGGTCTTAGAAACTGAAACACCCAGAGATGAAAAGGGACTCATTTCTGATGAGAAGGAAGCTGAGACTGTCACGGAGACAGAATTCACAGACAGACAGTTAATGAAGAAGTCATTCAGCCCTTCTGCAGATCAAATCCTCATTGTTTATTGATGTCTGGCTCCGAGCTGCAGGCCAGAGCAGGCGGACACCGCTGCTCATCATCCCGCTCATCTTCGGCAGAAAGATTTCATCTTTTAAGAGGCTCCTCACCTCCAGTTCGCCCCTGACGTTCAGAAGAACAACCTTTCACAGTTTTGCATGAAGCTGGTTAATTTGAAGGTTTCTGTAAATGTGGAATCTCTACATTAGAGCTGCTGAGAGTAGACAGGTCTCTCCCAGAAGACGAAACTAATACCCTGTAGAGCTTCTGAAAGAGAGTCAATTGGGTTTGTGTGTTGAAGTGTGAGTGCTACATAATCAAACAGAAGTGAGAGGAGAGAGGCGTGTAAATGACTGGGAAAATGGTGTGCACCCTTCCTTCAACTATCTGCTTCATTTCCACAAACTGCCCACATCAACAAATGAGAAGCATGAGTTTGACCACAAACATCCACTTTGCTTTAACTTTATAAATGGGATTTGTTAGTCAGTGTGAGGAACTCCGATGGCTTCAGAGTTACTTCATGATGGTCAGAACTGAGACCAGGAGGAACGCAGTAAACCGATTGGACTCATTTGGAAGGTCTGCTTCAGAATTAGTATGCTAGCTGAGTCGATTCCTAAACTAACAACAAATATTTAAAAAACTGCATACATGTTCTCATTCTTGGAGTTTGAGAAAGTGTCTCTCAAAGAATGACACTAAACATAGAGCATTAACTGTTAAGTTCATTTCTGTCATTTCCTAAAACCACCTCAAATGTCCAAAAAGCCTCTGGAGTTCAAAGCAAAACAGTGGTGTTATCTGTGGTCTGATAGTCTGTCACCAGGCCACTGTGAAACAGGACACCACAGTCCCCATGGAAGTTCTCCATCTGTGTCATCCATCAAACACTCATCCCCCCGGGCACCGAGTCCTCACTCAGGACTATTCTGTTTTGGGGAGATTCTGCTGATTACTCAACAAAGACAGGATGTGTTGTCTCATGCTTATCTTACACTAACATAAATTATATTTTTTACAAAGACTTGTAAAGACTGGTATTTACTGCAGTGTAAAGACTTTGGTATTTACTGCAATGTAAAGACTTAGGTATTTACCGCAATGTAAAGACTTAGGTATTTACTGCAATGTACCTGATTTGTATACTTCACACTTCCTTTGAATAATCAAAATAGTGTCTTGAGACCTTATTTGTAGCTAACTGTGATGGCCAAGGTCAGGACTCTCTAAATGGTGGACCTGGCTGGTTACTTGTGTGTGCACCAGCAAAGCCTTTATAAGTTACCTCACTTCTATTCAACTGCTGTACAAGAGCTTGAAGCATACCACAGCACAGCAAGTTGTGTATTTGTGTACACTGTGTGTGTTCATGTGTGTGAGTGTTGAGAGAACTAGCAGGGTTGTGTATTTGTGTACAGTGTGTGTGTGCATGTCTGTGGTGAGAGAACTAGCAGGGTTGTGTATTTGTGTACAGTGTGTGCGTGCATGTCTGTGGTGAGAGAACTAGCAGGGTTGTGTATTTGTGTACAGTGTGTGTGTGCGTGTCTGTGGTGAGAGAACTAGCAGGGTTGTGTATTTGTGTACAGTGTGTGTGTGCGTGTCTGTGGTGAGAGAACTAGCAGGGTTGTGTATTTGTGTACAGTGTGTGTGTGCGTGTCTGTGGTGAGAGAACTAGCAGGGTTGTGTATTTGCTGACATCCATCACAGCCCCAAGAGACAGCCTCATCCTGCACAATGCACCATTTAAATGTTTCTCTGACTGGTTGTTTAATATTAACTACGGTAGGGAAAGCATGCTAAAACAAAAGCAGAATTATTCCAGTGGAGATTCATGAGAGTAAATTATTTAGTGTTGTTTTATTCGTCTGAAATGGGGACAAAATGTGCAGCTCAAGACCCGCCCCTTGATTCTTTTCCCCCATAATTCCACCGGGCATTCTGACGAGAGGGTTGTGAGCGTTGTCCTTGCAGCAAGTGGCACATGCTCACTGTGATAAAGGGATGTGAAAAGCATTAAGATGTAAAAAGCTTTTAAAGTCGTTTTCTCCGACTCAATGCTCCCTAGTCAGAATCCAGACTTCTTATGAGATTAGACATTTTTAGGCAGCAATCATGTTTTCCTCCTGATCTTCAGACAGAGTTTTGGCAGCTGTGACCCTGGCAGGCTGGTGGAGGCAGGCTGGTGGAGGCAGGCTGGTGAAGCCAGCATGGTGTGTTGCTCTGGCACAGGTTCACAGCTGGGCCAATGCTGGATTCTGAGCTGCTGCTTTAAAAGGGACTAATTATGAGTCATCGCGTTAAGATCTGTAAGACGTTTATGGGAAGTCACAACTCACCCGGTTCCTTTTAAACTACCAGAAAAGTTAGGCTTTGAAAGATGTTCTTGTAACAAATTCACAGCCAAACTGTGTTTTTGTTGTTGTTTTTTCCCCCTTTAAGGGTCCCATGCCCCACTGGACTCTGATTCATGAGATTTCAGTCCCCATAGCAACGCTCACGTGTTGTCTCTGTGTCAGTTTGTCTTTAATTCCTCGTCTTTCATTTGCATAGAAATAACCTTCTGTAATGAAGGGGCAGCCCTCAGGAAGCCACCTGTGTCTAAGCCCATTCTAAAGGCCTTTTCCTGTCTCCCTTCCTGTCGACATCAGGCTGAACAACAACTGTGATGACTGTGGACGTGAACACGCTGCTGGGATCACGCTAACTTAAGGGACTCATTTCAATACAGCCTTTGGCCATGTATCTTATTACTCTCATATTTATATCAAACAACCTCATCAACTGGCGGATAATAACATTATTAACCTATAGGAGGGATGCATCCTCTGTGGGCCCCTGAGAAGAACACAGTTAATTGAAGCATCTAAAGCAACGACTGCTGGTTGGAATCAAGCAGAAGTTGACTATACATCATCCCCCGTTAAACGTCACTTGTTATGATCTGACCAGGGAGAAGTTCCAGCAGACTAGCTCAAGGAACACTGGGCATGTTGGGCAATGAGAATGTTGCGAGAATAATCATTAGGTTTTTGTTGCTCTTTTTATAGTTTCCTGGTATTTCCCCAGCGCATCTGCTGCTAATAACTTTAGCTTCCAGGTCTCCTCAGATGATGAGAGGTGTGTGTGTGTTCCAGGTGATCGACACTGAACAGTCTCCAGTATTCACCACCCCGATCACCATCTTATTTTATACTTTTATATTTCCCATTGTATAGTATTGTTTAGAATGATTTAGACTGTTTTTACTTTTATGTATAAGATTCGTATTCGTATATGTTTATCGTATGCACCTTCCTGCCACAGAAAATTCCTTGTTTGTGTGAACTTACATGGTGACTAAAGACCATTCGGATTCTGATCATCGCATCCACTTTCTACCTTCCAATGTGAGTTGAAGCAAATTCTTAGGATGGAGAAATGTATTCAAAAACGACATAAAACATGACAAATCAACAGAGCTGAAATATCATTCACAGCCACAGGTTAAAGACTCCAGTCTTTCCTCGTGTATATGCTGTTTGGGTGAACTTCACCTGGTCGGGTATATTAGACTGTGGGAAGGCCAGGCCCCAATATCGCTGACTGATCTCTGCTGCTATTAAAAGGAAATTAACTGGAGCAAAGAGAGCCTCTTGGTGAGAACACAGATTCTCCATTATCTCCCTCTCAGCTGCTCCGTAGTGAACACATCAGGGTCTGTCCTAATGTCTCCATCTGTCATCTACCCACACATTCCAGCTTCACTCATCTTAGAAGAGGTGGAGGATGAAGCGGAAACAGCTGGGGTATTATCATAGTGTAGTTAGAGGTGATATAAAGTCACATAATAGGTGATTTTCTTTTTTTTGTGCTTTTACGTTTATGTCTACCTTGTTAAACTTTGTTTGAACTTGAGCAACATGATTGGATCTCCAATTAACCTTGTTTTGGTTTGATATCACAATGTACACTCTCTACATCAACACAATAATCTAGAATGATATCTATAAACACTTGAGCAGTAAACGAGCTGTATGTTATCTGCTATCCAGTGTTCTGGAAGTGCTTCCCTGTAGCAGCTAGCGGCCTGCTAGCCTCTGACTGGAGTCACACAGCTCTGGAGAATTGATTTATTATCGCAGTCTCAGCCTTTCTCAAACCTTGCGTCTTCCCCCAGTGCAACCCCGTCCCACTTTTCACTTTTCAGCTCTGCTATGATATAATATCGGAACAGACGACCCTGCTAGTACAGTCACAGTGTTTGAGAAGGCTCTTTAAGGCGATTACTTTGGAAGTGGGTTTTTTCCAGTGGTTCTCAGAGTGAACAGAGGATGCAGGGAACATAAAAGGCACAATGCCTATGATTATGGATCAGCTGATTACTGTGTCATCTTAAATAAAGGATGTGAAATCACTTGCTTTACAGCCATGAAGTGATTTTCCTCACAATAGGCTACCTTGTGTTAATCTGCTTTGTGGCACAGAAATGCTGTGAGTGTGTTTGGCCCTTTGTAGCGCAGTGATAATGGGTGTGAAGCTCCTCTTCTGCAACGCCCCCCATCATCTTCTCTTCCCCTCCACTGCTCTCCTCCTCTCCCCCTCTCAGCTTCATCCTGCTTCATGTAATGCACACTTTATTCCAACTTCTACAGTGACTGTATTTTTAGTTTGTCCTCCATTAAAAAATAAACTGCTTTCTAAAGTGGTGAATGGTGCAGTTAGAACATTCAGGAATTATATTGTGTTAACGTCGTTTGGCTAAACTGTTGTTTACTGGTTTTGTTCTGATGTGACGACTGAAGGAGGAGATGCAGCTCTACATAAAAAAACTGACTGAGATGTGATGGAATAACCCGAACTAGACTGACTGAGATGTGATGGAATAACCCAAACTAGACTGACTGAGATGTGATGGAATAACCAGAACTAGTTCTACACAGCACACTCACTACTGAAACAGAACCAGACCCTGACTCAGATAACATCATATCAGGAACACTCCAAATAGAACTAGAATAATCGCAGACTTTGTCTCTATTCAAGCTATTGTCAACTTGTTCTCATCGCAGGTGAGTTGTGGCTGCACCCTGGCCTCAGATTTCACAGCCAGCTAAACTGCAAAAGTAACAACATCGATCAGTTATTATTAGTCAAGACAGTCATGTGGTTTGACTGTCTGGTCACAGCGGAGACAAGCTGTCACAGATTCTGTACATCCAACTGAAAAGAATCTGTGACATGTTGTTGCATCAATGATGCTAAATAATGCAAGCCTTGAGTGACGGTGGGAACAGAGTGTGGAGGGAACAGACAGGATAATGGCTATTTTTCTGTTTATTCTCTGTCATTTCCACTCATCCTATTGCAACATGGAAGTCGAAAATAGCAACATTATTCAATCAGAACAGAATGCTGAAGAAGCCAGAAGTTCAGTTTCATCGTTTGAGACGAAAGGTAAAATGTATTTTTTTGGTCCATGGTACAGCTACTTGGTTTTATAAAGTTGTGCTGTCGATGGCTGTTGCAGTGTTGTACTCTGGGAAAAGCTCTGCCTTGCTCATTAAGAGATTGGCACAAGAGCCCTGGGGCTTCTGGGTAACGAAGGACCCCACAGACTTCTGGGTAATTGGGCAGCTGGAGCACAGGTGAACGCTGTCTAACAGTTCTGGTTGGCCAATCAGCTGGCGCGTCTGCCTAGCGAGAAACAGCGGGCTCTCTTGGGATTGGCTTGAACGAGAGGGAGAACACTGGTGGAAACTTCGTGAAGTCAACCATGTCTCACAGTTTAGGGTCTCAAATCCTGCTACCTGTCCTGTTTACCGGCGGTGTGGTTTATGTTGCCTCAGTCCTCGGCCGACTGTAACACTGGGAAGGTGCGGTGAATCTTACAGATGGCTGGTTTGTGAGGGAACTACACTGACAGACTGCTTGTCTTTGTGTGCTTTGTTGGTTGAACGCCAACTTCTGATGTTCAGAATTCTGTTTTGCCACTGTTTAAAGTTTGTTCAGTCTCTAGAGATTAAACCTGAGGGAAACTAATGTTGTAGGACGGAGAGCACACACACACACACACACAGTTCCAACGAGTCTGGTTCTGGGATCCTAACTGATAACAACACTTACTTTTTGTCAGTGAAAACATTTGTCAGTGTTCTCAATGTTTAAAAAAAAGTTTGTTCCGTTGTACTGTGTAGCTATTTCAAAAGGCCCCAGTTGGAGATGACCCTGTGTGTGTGGTCGTGATTAGTCATTTTCTGCCCTGTGTTTGCACCTCTCTGTGACCATGTGAATCTACCTCACTGTCCCCGTTTGAACTGAGGAGGGAATCCATCATGTCCACCGCGCCTCATTGCCTTCCAACCCATGCAGGACAAACTCCCCAAAAAGAGCAAATAAAATGTCAGCGTCTGAGGGAGGGAAGTGCCTGGGATCTGGGCTCTGATGTAACAAATGACCTGGAGCCCAGCCTTCCCTTTGTCTCACCAGTCACCCAGGACCAGAGCGCAGACTTGGGACTTGGTAGATAATCAATTGTTTACCCTTGATACCCTGGCAAAGACCCTGTGTTGTGAATGTTGCTAGCATAAGAAAACATTAACACTAATTTGACATGTTTAAGTGTAATGTGTAGTGTGTAGTGTGTAGTGTGTAGTGCGTCCCTAGAAAACCTGTGATGACTGCAGGTCTTTAAAACACATCAAATGAAACAGTATGACAACAGTGTGACAACAGTGTGACAACAGTGTGAAAACAGGAAAAAACTGCCTCACATCCCTTCCATCTCACTTCTCTCTCTCCTCCAGGAAGGTGGTTTGGGACATTAGAGTGAAAAAGCACAGACAGAGATAGAGGAGGTAACATGAATCCAGATGAGGTAGGCCCTGAGACTGCACGATGACAAGTTAACGCAAAAAAAACAGCGGGATCCTGGATAACAATGACGTTAAAAATGAGCGGTGAGGGGACCCAGAAAGTCTCCACACATTCAGTTATGTATGAGCTGTAAATCAATATTTATTGCACATAAAGGAGCAATTTTCCCATCATGAATGATTAAACTTCCAAAAGATGCCTTCAGTTGGAGCGTATTATGGCATTCTTATTCAAACTGATGAATAAGAAATTACAAGGCGCGGTGTTGAGAGCTGGGCTCTACCTTGGTGGATGTTTACAAAATACAGGTAATTACTGTACTATCGTGTTTCCAAATCGAAGCTGGTTTGCAACACATATGAATATTTCATGTGTGTTGCAGGAAGGCCATGGAGAGAAAAGCATGCTGGGTAAACAGCATTCTGTACTGTACTTTAAAGCAGAAGAGTAATGGTACATCATCATTCTTTCAATAGTACCAATCAATATGTGGTTGCTGTTTCACAGGGTGCAGTGAGGTCACATATAAAGCTACGAGCAAACAAACAAATGTTTCGACCCCAACATTAAAGGTCATGACAAAATGTCAGTAAAATTGTTCAAATGTATTAGAACTACCAGCT
The DNA here is from genome assembly GCA_023658055.1 of Thaleichthys pacificus. NCBI lineage: Eukaryota > Metazoa > Chordata > Actinopteri > Osmeriformes > Osmeridae > Thaleichthys > Thaleichthys pacificus. The sequence continues at coordinate 17,598,709 of CM042855.1, forward strand.
TCCATTGAAACGCTGGACAGTCCCAGCCCAATCCCAACAGGCAGAATCAGGGATCCCTCTCTTCTCTGGGAATGTGCATCATCTGAAAGTCTGCGTCATGCCAATTATCTGTCAAATTATAAAAAGTACGGTTTGCGGTTTTAATCCGAGTGAATGCCATTCAGCAATTTTTCTGTGCACAACAAGAGGGAGATAAATTAATCAAAGAGATGGGAAATCAATCGGCTTCTGTCAATTTAAATCATGCTGCAAGGCTCTATTTCTCCTTCCATCATTGTGCTTAATTTGAATACAATCCCAGAGACAGCTGGGATTTTCAGATGCTGAGCATGTTGTTACATAGGTGTGTGTGCTGTGTGTGAATATACAGTATGCATATATGTGTGTGTGTGTGTACGGACAAGAGAGTGAGAGACACTGATGGATCTCTAGCCTCCTGAGAGAGAAGGCTTCTATAAAGTGATTTGTTAAAGGAATAAATACGAGCAGGTCTGGGAAGAAGTGCTGTACATGTTCTCCTATAACTCCCCCCATCTGAGTCAAAGATTAAAGGTCTGGGTTGAGATGAGGAGGAAGGGGAAAGCAGACTGTAAACAGCGGCCTCAACATGGAGCTAAAAAGTGCCAGAAGCCAAAGTTAAAGCAAATTGAAACTAACACTCTCTAACCTGGGTGTCCAGACGAACAGTAAGACACTTTGTTGGTCGAGCCGATTGGTGGTCCAAGCTATGGGAGCATGAAGTGTGAAGTAATCAGACTGGAGCAAGGTGGAACTGAAGGTTGGATGGTACATAGTACTGTGCAGAAGTCTGGGGCACCCAAGGTTTTGATTGATTATTGATTATTCGATTAATATTGTCTTATATATTAATGTATTTGTCTTCTGTGTTTGTGTGGCAGTATGAAGTGCAATTTTGCTACAAATTGCGTTTAGTAAAATTGTATTATTTATGAAAGCATTTACTTTCAATACTTGAAAAGAAAAAAAAAGATGATTGTGCGAAGAGACTTTTTCACAGTACTCAGTGTGTGTGTGTGTGTGTATGTGTGTGTGTGTGTGTACTACCAAACGCACAAACAAGCTCATTACTATGAAATTTGCCATAAAAAAGCTGTTTAGAATTTTGATTGTTACGTTGCTCAAAGCATTTTCGCAGAAGCTCAAACATCATCAACAATCACTGGAACTGAAGTGACACAGAGCTCACAACACAACAGACGGGTGCTATTTTGATTTCAGCTACATGAATTGATTCCAAGAAAGCTGCTACACAATTTGTCATTGTTTATTGTTAGTCATGATGACAGGGACACTGGATTATGGTCATTTGAGCATACATATGACTTATTTGAGATAAGAACGTAAACAAACAAATCGATTTTCTTTCCATTAATTCAGTCTTTGAGATGGTGGGCTTTTGCCTTTGATCACACAGTGCTGTAAGGAAGTTAACATCTCAGCGGTTTACCTCAACAACTGAGGATTTAAAATACAGTCTTTCCGGGGGGCATTTATATCACTCATTACAATTTCTTATTCAGACACATTTACCATCAAACACCTTACAACTGCTTCACAGAAAAATTCTGCAAATTCAGTTAGAAAGCGATCATTATGTATCTTACTGTAAAAAAATACTGTTAAATATTAATAAAACTGTATTTTTGGGAATAGTGATTTTGTGTTCCATTTCTCAGGCTTTCAGGCATGTCCTTTAGTGGCTGTGAAGCATGTTGCATGTGTGTGTGATGCATGTTGCATGTGTGTGTGATGCATGTTGCATGTGTGTGTGATGCATGTTGCATGTGTGTGTGATGCATGTTGCATGTGTGTGTGCTGCATGTTGCAAGTTGCATGTGTGTGAGAGAGGGAAGCATGTTGTGTGAGAGAAACCTCATATTCCTTCGTGTCCTGGCAGGTGCACACATCTAAGTGCGTTCTGAATAATTGAGAGTGAGATCCTCCCAGCTGCAGATAGGGCTTGAACGCGGTCATAACAGTGACCTCTCTTGGCTGGATGCTCATGGGGCATTCCTGATGGACTCGGCAGAGGTGTCTGAGGTGTCTATTGGAGAAGTGTTAGCTGTTGCTGAAACGTGGTTATCTACTAGTCTGAACGCTGTAAATAGTTTGAGATACAAGCAAAGATACAAGTATGGATGGCCTTGTGTGTGGAATTAACATTATTGATCTGGCTGTGTTTGAACAAACTTCACACTACAATAATATTGTGAATAATTAGTATTTGAACAGCACCATTCTCACACCCAATGATGCTTTACAGAGGAATACAAAATTAAATAATATTAAAATGTAAATGTACAATACAAATGTACATATATCTATAACTAGACATTCACAACTGGGGTCAGCAATGCACTACAGTAGGCTGAAGCATCAGATTCTGAATGATGTGTGGTTGGTGTTTCTTACGGCTAGCAGAACAAATCTGGATTCAATTTTCTTTCTGAGATGCAGACTTAATGGAATAAATGTTTCATATTTCGACTCCCCAGATGAAAGTGCGTTTGTGGTTGTGTTCGTGAGGACTGCTCTGCATGGTCACCTTCTGCTTCAGACCCCATATGTAGAGGACTGCTCTGCATGGTCACCTTCTGCTTCAGACCCCATATGTAGAGGACTGCTCTGCATGGTCACCTTCTGCTTCAGACCCCATATGTAGAGGACTGCTCTGCATGGTCACCTTCTGCTTCAGACCCCATATGTAGAGGACTGCTCTGCATGGTCACCTTCTGCTTCAGACCCCATATGTAGAGGACTGCTCTGCATGGTCACCTTCTGCTTCAGACCCCATATGAAGAGGACTGCTCTGCATGGTCACCTTCTGCTTCAGACCCCATATGTAGAGGACTGCTCTGCATGGTCACCTTCTGCTTCAGACCCCATATGAAGAGGACTGCTCTGCATGGTCACCTTCTGCTTCAGACCCCATATGTAGAGGACTGCTCTGCATGGTCACCTTCTGCTTCAGACCCCATATGTAGAGGACTGCTCTGCATGGTCACCTTCTGCTTCAGACCCCATATGAAGGGCCATCTGTCAAATCTCAATGCGTCTTTTGTTAAGAAAGAGATGGATGTTAGGGGAGAGTGATGAGACTAATCTACATTGAAAAATAGAGACAGAAAAACTGGAGAGGGTCACACTGACAGACGATGATGTAACTCTAAGGAAAGAAATACTTCAGGCTAACAACCCTGTAATTAGAATGCAAGCCAGGGTGATTTCAGGTGGGGAGTGAGGGAGAGGGCTAGGAGGACTGGGAGACAGAAAGAGAAAGAAACAAGTTAAGTGCACCGTCAAGTTATTATATAGCTAGCTCTATATTTTTTATTTCTTGAATTGACCGCTTCACCAAACTTCTTGCGTTTATTTTTGATGCAATTTCATCCAACATTCGTTGTTTTTTGTTTGCAGTTATTTGTGGATCAAATTTACGTTTTAGTATTTGCTTTCTTTTTTTGTATTCCTGCAGAAGCACAATATTTTCCTCCTCTGACCAATTTGGCCTTCTGTTCGTAGGTCTATAAGCTAGCTAGATGCACTAGCGATACAACTGAACAAACGCTGTCGAATTTTACTGCTGTGAAATCACGTTCAATCTAGTACATCCCTTAACGTTTCACCTTAGCTAAGGAAACCATTTAAGGGCTTCTGTGCAACCCCCTTAAGTAAATACCTTAGCTAAGGAGAAATGTTCCCTTAAGTGTCATAATTAAGGAAAAAACTTAAGGTGTTTTGTGCAACCGGCCCCTGGGTCATACCTGCTCGGCCCGTTCTCTGCCTCTCTGATTCTCTGCCTCTCTGATTCTCTGCCTCTCTGATTCTCTGCCTCTCTGATTCTCTGCCTCTCTGATTCTCTGCCTCTCTGATTCTCTGCCTCTCTGTTTCTCTGCCTCTCTGTTTCTCTGCCTCTCTGTTTCTCTGCCTCTCTGTTTCTCTGCCTCTCTGTTTCTCTGCCTCTCTGTTTCTCTGCCTACAATGAACACATCAAAACCCTCCAGCTTCCTTCTCATCCCTTATACTTCAAAGAGAATGCATGTAAGATTCAACATGCCTCGTTATCCAGCAGTCACACTGCCGTCCTGCATGTCTGGGTGTCTCCAGCCCTGTGGAGGGGTGGCAGGTCTGTCTGTTGGTGACGTGCAGGCTAGGGTGGACCTGTCACCTGCATGTGCAGGGATGGCAAAATTAAACACATCCTTCACTCAAGTAGAACAGGCTGGTCGAAACATCAACAAAACCTTCTGAACACAAAACACGAGACAAAAAAGTTTCACGTTTTTAAAAGCTATTTTTAAGGCTGCAGTTCTGAGAGGATGCAGTATTGAGAGGCTGCAGTAGAGAGGATGCAGTAGTGAAAGGCTGCAGTAGTGAGCCTGATTGTAGCCTCTGACAATCTAACAAGCTTGTCAAACAGACTGGTCTCAGGTCAGATATAACAGGCTGTTCAAAATATTTTTTTAACCTTTTAGAACTGGTCTCAGGTTAGATCTAACAGGCTGGTCTCAAGTCAGATCTAACAGGTTGGTCTCAGGTCAGATCTGGACGGACTGTTCTCAGGTCAGATCTAAAGCCTGGTGTAAAGTTTTTTCAACCTTTCAAAACCTTTTTCCGAAAATATTTTTTCAACCTTTAAAAACTTTCTTGTTAAATGTTTTAGAACCTTTGGAACCTTTTTTTCTGGAAAATATGTGTTCAACCTTTCAGAACTGGTCTCAGGTCAGATCTAAAAGGCTGGTCTCAAATCAGATCTAACAGGTTGGTCTCAGGTCAGATCTGGACGGGCTGTTCTCAGGTCAGATCTAAAAGCCTGGTCTAAAGTTTTTTCAACCTTTCAAAACCTTTTTCCGAAAATATTTTTTTATTTTTTTGTAAAACCTTTTTCCCCAATTTATTTTTCAACCTTTAGAAACTTTTTTTTAGAATATTATTTTAAACCTTTCAAAACTCTCCTTTCACACAAAGTGAAATTAGAGGAGCGAGGAGGAGAGGAGAACAGAGAAGCCGTAAACAGATTAAAGCAGCGCAGAGTACAAAAGAGCACAGTTAGAGACCTCATCAAGTACACATCAATGACTCAGACATTATTTTTGAGACTTTTTTTTGTTTAGAGAACTGACTGTAGGACACATTTTTAAAATGCTTGTGACTGAAGTGTCTTCATGACAGCTGCACATGTTGAAACCATGGTGGCTCTATATTTGTGTCTGTTGGGTTCCTACCATAAGGGTCTGTGGTCAGTATGTACACTCCAAGTACTGCATCTAACAAAAACATTTAGCATTTTAACTTGTCTAAAATTGTCGATATGGACACCATTTTTGGATACTACTTAAGTCTTACTTAAGGGCTCATTAACACTCATTGCCTCATGTAATTTGCTCATCAAAGTTAATAAGTGGAGACCACCAATACTTCGGTCCAGAAGAAGTGTTTCCATCATATCTGCCGTGCAACAGCAAAGCAATTAACTCCTTCCTTCACGCTTGGGAAAAAAAGAATAGGGATAGAAGGGGATTTTATTTTAATGATCTGATTCACTGATCCCTTAAATTTACCCCTAGGGGCAGAGACGCAAATAAAAAAACATCTTAATTTATTGTCTTTCACGTCATTTGAATGCACATTTGAATTAGCTAATCAAAACAGGAAGTAGTTTATGGCTCAAACATACTACAAACGACAAACCTCATTTAAATGATTGGGTCGAGCATTCAAAACACCACACTCTTGATTGATCCTCTACGATGAGTTATAAATTGTTCTGTTTTGAGATCCCAGTTGGCCTATCATGCATCCAAACACATCTGGCTTGATGAACTGCACTCTACACCAGAACTCCTTCAGCTTATCTCCGGATGCCCTTTAAGGCAGAACTAAAATCATACACACAAATCGTAAACCTGCTAGGCGAACACAAGCCAGTCCTTTAGATAAGGCCGGATGTAAACAGTGTGATGTGGAAGCCAGAACCTGATTACTGTCCAGGCCCAGAACAGCAAGCTAGGTAGGCTTGATCAGTATTGATTACGAGTCGAACTTTATCAGCACAGCCTCCGTTCTGATAACACATCAAAACAAGGATGGCACATTGATTTCAGCCTGGCATCCCATAATTATCTCTGTGTTCATCCTCAAAGATCGACAAGACTGATGGGTTTGGTGCTTTAATTTCCCTCTTGTATTCAAAACGAATGCTATGGAACACTAACCCATCCCAACCCTAAGCACAACATATATTCTCTCTCATGTTTATTTATTATTTATTTTCCCACCCTTAAAACTCTGTCATTTTTTGCACTACATAGACTATATAGGTGTCTTGGTCCCAAAAGCGTTGCTTGTATCGGATGGAAGGTTCCGTTGCCCAGTTACAAAATAGTTAAATTATTAGTAACTCTCGCCGGTCGTTTCATGCAGCCGCAGCCGATGTCGAACACACCTAATTGACACAATGTTCACTTCTAGTAAACTTGTTTTATCAGCCAGTTTTTCCAGAAATACATTTCAAGCTTATTTACGTTTTTGGGGGCATATTTTCAGTTTGCAGTGTAAATGAGCAGCAACAAATGTATTTAATCTATGCAATCTTTATAGATACTAAGTATGCAATACCACACCTCACAAACACACCTCACAAGCACACCTCACAAGCACACCTCACAAGCACACCTCACAAGCACACCTCACAAACACACCTCACAAGCACACCTCACAAGCACACCTCACAAGCACACCTCACAAACACACCTCACAAGCACACCTCACAAACACACCTCACAAGCACACCTCACAGTTTCCCGAACAATGGTACCCTCTCTAGATATGCAGTGTTTATAGATCTGGGTGAATAATAACCACACATGAGGAGGGTGAATGAGTGTAAGAGATTCCACTTACCACTAAGTTAATATTGTTTATATTTCATTACCTACTGTACGTATACTCATGAATAAAATATATGTGTATATACTGTGTGTGTATGTATGTATGTGTAAATAGCTGAAGGACAGGGTTTCAGGTTTAATTTTAAAAAGGTGCATTACAAACAAAACATACTAATTTAGTAAAAATGTAAATGTAACATTCAGTGTTGAGGGTGTGTGAGAGGAAGGGAAGGCGATCATGAGAGAGGACTTCTTGCAGGGCTTCCTGCAGAATGGGTCTTTGTAGGTGAAGTTAATGTGCTTCTGGAGGGTAGTGGAGAAAGCAGGTTGATATTTGTCAGGAGGGTAGAGGGAGGGTTGGTAATATCCCACTTTACCTTCTGTAATTGCAATTACCCAATGTAGCCAGGGCTATTATCAATTTGACAGTTTACAGAACTTTCTTTATTAAAAATAAGTTTAAGGCTCTAAGTGGGTTAGGTGTCTTGAGCTTTTGTGTTGCTTTTGACAGACTAGTTCGTTGTCTCCTTAATTGCTTGTACCTCATCAGGTACAAGCAGTACAGAGGCCAGCTCCCCACTGCCCTGGTGAAGACTCACTAGGATCCGTTTAATAAAGACAAAAATAAAGAGACAAAACACGTTCTCCTGGGAGACGTTCTTACGAGAAGGACGGCCTCTCCTTACGACAGCTGGAGAAGAAACTGACGACTGACAGGGTCACCAAACACAACACGCACCATCCTCTTACAAAATGAAGGCAGGTTCAGCAGATCCTGCAACAGACATACATCCAGGGTAGTGAACTTGATCCGTGTGTGTTTCTGGCGTCTGTGTGTGTTTCTGGCGTCTGTGTGTGGTCGTATCTGTTCCCGGAGCACAGAGGACCAGGGTTAAGGGTTAGTTATGACTGATGGGATCATCAGGGAGAGTCAAGCTAATTGTCATCTGGCGAAGCGTGTCTAGACTGGACAGGGCTTAAAGAGCTGAGAGATGATTTGAATATCTCGGTGGCTTCGCTCTCCCTCCGAGTGTCAGATTTGATTTGACAGGTTTTAATGGCTGGATACATTGGAAATTCACAAGACGCTGGAATTAAAGTTGGAACGGAAATGTAAGAAACAATATAGTCCTGTGTATAAAATATATTGAGACTTTTGCCTCTTGATTTCAAGATAGGCAAATCCATAGCTTTCCTTTATAAACATAGAAAGTGATGTTCTTCTAAAAGGATTTATGTTTGTATAATAATATGTATGGCATTAACAATAAACCCATACATGAATGTATAGTTTAAATGAATGACTCCGGAGCATGACATGTTTTAAACAATCCAATAAATCATTGTTTAGCTCTGCAGGTTTGAACTAGCACTAGGCTGTCTTTCTGTAGTTCCTGCTGTGTTTTTGTGAGACAGCGACTGTGTGTGTGTCCAGGAGAGTTGGTAGAGGAAGGGAGAGAGGGAGGGAGGTGATAAGACAGTAGGGTGGAGGGAGAGAGAGAGGTATGAGAGGGTAGGGCAGAGATACACTCAGAGAGAGAGGAGTAATCTCGTTTGGAAGTCATGGCTCGCCTGAACTCCCAGTAAATTTCCTGGTGTAAATGGAGGCTAATGGGGGAAAGGTCTGTGTAATTCTCTCTCCATTAGCCACTCCGCCTGCCCTAATTGCCTAGCCGAGCCTGAACAATTTCGTTAGACGTTGCTCGGGTAATTATTGCTGCTTTGGCTAAAAATAACAGCCCTCCGGAATTCAAGTCAATGTATTTCCTTTCCTTCCCCTCCTCTCAGCAGTGCTCCCCTCTCCTCCCCACAGGGGAGTTTGAAGCTGTAAATAAAACAGAATTTGGAAGCCATCATTTGGAAGTTGTGTTTGAAGCAGGGGACCATAGGGGCTAATGTCGGGCAGAGGGAATCCAGACAACAGCATGTCAGTTTCATGTAATTGTGGCAGTTTTGGTGTGAGCGACACTAAGCTCTTAGGAAACACACATCCTTGTTTCTGAGATACACAATGTCTAGACCCCTGATTAAAGATATAGGAAGTCAGTATTGATTTGTTTTTTCTTCTTTCTACGATTGCTCATTCTAAAGTCGTCTTCCTTAGTCCCAAAGAGGAACTTTAGTTTCTCAGCTCCTGCTCCTGTCACTTCTTCTGTATTGGATTCAGCCGCGCAGGGCTCCTTGCTGTGTTGGTGGGCAGGTAGATGGATTCAGCTGCGCAGGGCTCCTTGCTGTGTTGGTGGGCAGGTAGATGGATTCAGCTGCACAGGGCTCCTTGCTGTGTTGGTGGGCAGGTAGATGGATTCAGCTGCGCAGGGCTCCTTGCTGTGTTGGTGGGCAGGTAGATGGATTCAGCTGCACAGGGCTCCTTGCTGTGTTGGTGGGCAGGTAGATGGATTCAGCTGCGCAGGGCTCCTTGCTGTGTTGGTGGGCAGGTAGATGGATTCAGCTGCACAGGGCTCCTTGCTGTGTTGGTGGGCAGGTAGATGGATTCAGCTGCACAGGGCTCCTTGCTGTGTTGGTGGGCAGGTAGATGGATTCAGCTGCACAGGGCTCCTTGCTGTGTTGGTGGGCAGGTAGATGGATTCAGCTGCACAGGGCTCCTTGCTGTGTTGGTGGGCAGGTAGATGGATTCAGCTGCACAGGGCTCCTTGCTGTGTTGGTGGGCAGGTAGATGGATTCAGCTGCGCAGGGCTCCTTGCTGTGTTGGTGGGCAGGTAGATGGATTCAGCTGCACAGGGCTCCTTGCTGTGTTGGTGGGCAGGTAGATGGATTCAGCTGCGCAGGGCTCCTTGCTGTGTTGGTGGGCAGGTAGAGCTGTAGGCTGAGTTGTTGCCGTGGCGCCAGCATCCTCATGATCACGCGCCCCACTCTTTTTTTCTGCTGGGCTGGCACTTGTGTTTATGTAGTGCAGTGATTGTTGATTTATATTTTGACAGCATGCATCTGCACATTTTGCTGATGTGCATTTTTTCATTTGTGTGTGTGTGTGTATGTGTCCGAGAGTGTGCATGAGTATGTGTGTGTCGCTAACAGAAGCTATTGACTTATTAAGCCCTGGTCCTGGAATGCATTTCTGAGGGGAAGCCAGAGGGGGAGCCAGAGGAAGGGTTGGGGTTAGGAAGGCCTTTCCTCTTGCAGCCACAGCATCACATCTGACTCCAGATCCCAGGATGCCCTCTGCATCACATCTGACTCCAGATCCCAGGATGCCCTCTGCATCACATCTGACTCCAGATCCCAGGATGCCCTCTGCATCACATCTGACTCCAGATCCCAGGATGCCCTCTGCATCACATCTGACTCCAGATCCCAGGATGCCCTCTGCATCACATGCTGACTCCAGATCCCAGGATGCCCTCTGCATCACATCTGACTCCAGATCCCAGGATGCCCTCTGCATCACATCTGACTCCAGATCCCAGGATGCCCTCTGCATCACATCTGACTCCAGATCCCAGGATGCCCTCTGCATCACATCTGACTCCAGATCCCAGGATGCCCTCTCTGCATCACATCTGACTCCAGATCCCAGGATTCCCTCTGCATCACATCTGACTCCAGATCCCAGGATGCCCTCTGCCTGGGTCTACAGCCCTGCGACAGACAGCAGAGTCTCGTACCTGTGACACGCTTCCAAGGAAGGCAAACAGTAATAAAGCTTTTGACATCTTGGGGGAAGGATGACGGATTCTAACATGACCTGCAACAGATGCAGTGCTTAATTCCCCACACCGGCCTAATTGAGACAAATGGACACACCCGCTCGCAACAGACGGGCTTGAACATCTCTATAAACAAACAATATATTTCCGTGCTAAATGTAGTTTTTTATGTGCATTTATCAGAGGCTGGCGTAGCCCCACAGAGGCTGGCGTAGCCCCACAGAGGCTGGCGTAGCCCCACAGAGGCTGGTGTAGCTACCACTGTGGTTGGTTGACTTTGGGAGGCAGTAACAAAGGCTTTTTCCAAGCACAGTTTTATTTGAGCTGATTTGGAAGAGTAATTATTTTTTGCGTTGTTTGTAATGATGTGCACTTTGCTCTTGAATACTGAATGTGTAAACGTATCAGTTAACAACATTGCTGTCTGCAACGCCCAGGCTGACGCAGTCCACTGGCATTTGGGAACGTTCATTGTTGCTAATTGTGATCCGTCTATGCAGATTTGAGGATGATTTGAAAACCAAATTGTCCTCCGTGCTTCAAGGACGCCAGGGTCGCAGCACAGACTAAAGGAAGTCTGTGTTTTTGATGTGGGAGACGGAAATAATGAAGGTTGTTGTGGTAATTCTGTGGTTATTCTTTTTACCAGGCAGTAACTAATATACCTGAAAGTGCTATAAAGTTTCTTATCTTGTAGTCAGGTCCCATTCCCCCACCTGGAAGTTCCGCCTAATTAAAATGATCCTAAAAGTGATGAAACACAACAAAAACATACCTCACAAACCCTATGAAGACAAGGAAAATAGATACTTCCCACATTCCTTCAGAATATCCTTCAGACGTGAGCGTCTCAGAGCCACACATCCTCTCCTCCTTCTCTCCTCCCTTCCTCCTCCTCTCCCCTCCTCCACCCCTCCTCTCCACAGGCGTGTCACTGAGAAGGCAGTGTCTCTGTTCCATTGTTGCACCCATTGATCTTGTGAGGATGACAAAACGGGGCCATAATGGGAGGTGACGGCAGACATGCTGCCCTGTCCCCTCCCCTGCTCCCTCCGTCTGGTGCTGCCCTGTCCCCTCCCCTGCTCCCTCCGTCTGGCTTCAGGACGGGCGGCCTGTGGACTGGGGGACTGGGGGCGGGGGCAGGTTTACATCAGCCTAAAGGTTTGTGATACACCACAGAGGAATCCTCTTTACTGATCTATTTCAATACTGCAGCAGAGTAAAGCTGAGCAGAGCAGAGCAAAGTAGAGCAGAGTAGAATCCAGTCCAATAGAGTTGAGTTTGTTAACCTAATCCTAATGTATTATGGTAATGTCTGATCCCAGCTACACAAGGGTAACACAGGTAATCCAGATCTTAACATTACACAGATGTTCAGACCACCCATGTAGAACGTCACACATCTAAACATCTACATTTGGGAAGCATAAAGGAGATCTTAACAGGATGCACAGGAGCCCAGCCTGGCCCTGGCTGTCATGTTCCTGGTACAGGTGAGGTATGGAATCAGGAATCAGTGCAGACGTTGTTCTAAACATGTATTCAGATGGGATCTGCCAATAAGAAGGGTCTGGAGATGAAATAGGTCTTCTCCTGATGAGATGATGATTCCCCATGCTCCTGTGTGACTGCAGAGTAGCTGCAGCCAGGGACATTTGCATGTAAATGTAGCTGAAAATGGGTTTTGGGAAACAGCAAGACATGGTGGGTCATCTTTACTATCTAATATGTTTGCTGTAAAATGGCACAAGTTTGAGCGTTCTGGTTCTGGTGAGAAAGGTTTGGAACAGAGAAAAGGAGCAGATAGAAATACAAGCATGCAGACACTGTAAGATCCAGATGTACAGTACAGGCCGGACCTGATATATAGACCATGTTATATAGACCATGTTATATAGACCATGTATATATAGACCATGTATATGTGTGTCTAAAGGCCTCTATCTAGAACGCGTGTCACAGAGTAACCACCACACTATAATATGCATCTACTGTAGCAGAGCTGTTTAATGTTGTCCATGATATTACGTTCATACAACCCGTAGGATCGAGAAGATGTTTTACTGGAACACTAAGGCAACACAACACAGAACTAGCATGAGGCATCCTGTTAGAGACATGTATTTCTCCAGTACTGTATAACCGAGCTACAGAAGGGAAAGGAACAGTCATTGCTCGTGACATGTCCCTAGAAACAGCGAGGGGGAGCTGGGAAGCTGGTAATTACCCACTTTTCCATATTCATTGCAATATTAATTCACGTTAATGCCAAAATATTACAGCCCTAATCCACTGCAAATACCTACCTGTCATAGCTCTGTGGCATGAGATTAGGAAAACTGGGGGGAGAAGGGAGGGAGGCAGGGAGGGAGGGAGGGAGGGAGGGAGGCAGGGAGGGAGGAGGGAGGCAGGGAGGGAGGCAGGGAGGGAGGGAGGGAGGGAGGGAGGGAGGGAGGGAGGGAGGGAGGGAGGGAGGGAGGGAGGGAGGGGTGGACTGCCACGTCGGTTGAGGGGGATGAGAATGAGAGCACAGGCCGACGACACACATGAAGTGATGAATGCTGCCTTCGTGGTACTCCTGAGGTGTTTAACAGGTTTGTTGGTACATTATGTAAAAGAAGAGAATTATGAGAGATTGTTTCTCTTTCTCTCTCACTCAATCAATCAAATACTGTATTCTGTTGCAGGGCACGTTTGAAGAGCTGGTAATTACACTGAATACTAAAGATTTCAAAAGAAGAATAAAACTTGGTAAAGACAAGAACAGAAAGAAAAAAATAATCACAATTAAAAAAAAAAAAGAAGTATTTTCATCAATGCCTGATTACAATGATCATTAACCTGCTGTCTTGTTTTCAAATCCTCAGCAGATTAAGCAGATTGACTGGGGGCTCCAAGTCTCTCCAGACATGGCTGAGGTTTATAGATTTTCTAAGTCATTCCGACTCTTCAATCACCAAGCCACTTCATAAAGACACATCAATCAGCTTCAAATAGGGCCAGCACATAATTACAAGGGCTGATTCCAGTGGTTGATTTCTCCAGGGCTGTGAAAGACGTAGCACTAATGTCTCTTATCCCCTCGGTCTGCTGTCATTATGGCAGTTCACACATTGTTCCTGCTAGACCCGGCTTTGCCAAAGGCAAGTTTGCATCTGAATAGGGTTACCTGCAAGGCTGGTATTGTGTTGAGAAATGACAACGAAACAGTGCTGTATAGTCGCATCACACTTATGTGAAGAGGCAAAATTTCACCTTTGAAAATATGCTAAATGGGTGTGATGCAATCAGTGCTGGAAAGGACACAAGTTAAGCTGGAATCTGTCAAACACACAACACTCTCAGGGTGCCAGCCTTTAATCTGGAGACATGACCCAGGCAGGGGTTGGAGATGATGGTGAAGTACTGAATCTCTGTGATTTATTCCTGTTTCCACCTCTTCATGTGCCTAAGTAGAATCCTGCACCTGCTGACACCCTGAGCTGAAGGGTAGACTACCATCTCCCACTGACAGTAATGAGGGCCTCAACTCAAGCAGAATTATAGGTGATGTGCTGTCATATCAGTGGGAAAAAGCACTCCGGATTAGATTTAGACCAATACAGTCCTGTTCTCTTCAAATCCACATTTTATAAGCTGCAGAAAGCCATCGCATGAATGAGCAGGAGCCGGTGAGAGCTGCCTCTCCCGAGCACGGCACCCAGACGGCCAGACGTGAAGACAGCGAGGAGATCCACCCCCTCTTCCCTCATCACGTATTCTGATTGCGTCTGCTCTCCCATCAGTCACGCGCGGGTGATAATCCTTTACGTTTTCCACAAAAAGGAGAAGTAGAGAAAGACAGAGAGATGGGCCTGTAGTCACGGAGATGAGAGGGGAGGATTTGCATTCGGGGGGCGGGTGAGCACAAGGGATGAATTCTCAATGGAAGAAGCCATAATAAGCAGGTTTGCTAGCCTGTTAAGAAGATTTTTATTTTTTTAAATGATACCTGCTGCACTTAGGTTGTGTTAAGCTCAAAGGGTGAACAGTCTTCTTGGCCAATTAAAGAATAGAGAACAGCAGGGCTGTTTGGAGTGTAACCCTTGAAGCTGACAGGGAGGGTCGTCGTAGGGGTAAGATAGACCTACACGATGCTATCACCTGCTGAGGGACAGCACATTAGCACAAGTCAAAATCGCTTTTAATGAGTTCATATTTTGGGACGTTGGGTGTCCTTATACATGGTTTTCAAAGAGTAGGCCTACCACATTTTCTATAACGCGCACCCCACCAGAATGGGAGCTTTGTGTTTGTAAATCGGATTTTCCAGTGTTGAGCATTAAATAAGCTGCACGGCCTGTAGAGATCTTGGGACAAAGACACTTTTTTGTTCTAAAACCGGGCTATACGCCGCTTCGAAATATAAGCCGTACAACCACAAAAAAACTGTAAAATAGGGGTACAAGCCGCGGTTTTATTTCCGAAAAAATACGGTAATCATCTTTAGTTCAGTTGGTGTAAGCTTGGCAGCATCTCTTCAGTTACCTCTACAGAGGCTGGCAGAATATATCAGGATACTTTCAGATCAGGGACTCCTATAATTCTGAATTGACAATGTTGTAATTGTACAAGACTGCAATTTCTCGTCCCCCAAAAATTCTCTCCTTATTGGAAACTGTACAAAATCATTCAAATGAATGTTGTGAGTGAGTCAGACTAACCCTAACCCATCCCACCCCACCAGGCAGAGAATCAGCTGTTGACACGGTAACCAAGCTAACAACATGTCCTTTTGAAGTCTGGTTAATGGCTATTTTGATTTCTCTCTCCCGTAGTTTCGTGGTAGCCAAAAGACATGCATGAAAAGTTCAAACAGTAATTTCCAGAAGCCCATTAAGAAATTTGGCACAAGGATTTGTAAAAAAAATAAAAAATAAAAAAATAAACTTGACACTGTCTCTGCAACTTCAAAACTTCACACACAAACTTCCCCATATTGCAACACCAATCACCAAGGCGATGGAGGGGTGGGGGGGGGGGGATTTGGGAAATAAAATTAGCATATATCTTCAAAGCCTGTATTCACACTCTAAAATCAACAGATTTCCATTGCAGCAATGAGCACACAGAGAATCTGTGTGAAAACAAATGAAAAGTGTTTTCTGTGTGCAATCATTCTCAGCGAGGAGAGACTCCATGTTCTAAACACGGGTTGCCATGACAACAGCTATCCACAGCACCAGTCTCTCTCCCTCTGGTTTCAGAGAAGAACACTCTGGACATTATGCTTTTGAATGACCCGAGCTTTGATCTTCAAAAGCTAGGCCGAAAAAAACACGCAGACATGAACGTCTGTGCAATGTTCTGAAAGGTGCCGTTTCAGCTGGGAACATGTTGAGACCTGATCATCTTTCAGTGGTAACATTTAGTATAATCATTCACTTGCGTTTTGCTTTCATGAGAATGTCTGTTTTAGATGCGTTCCACACCAAGGTCTGTAACTGAGGTTCGCTGTTCTAGGAATTGGACAATGCAAAGATTGCTGAAGCTACTTTGAAGTGTCAACTTCAAAAGTAATTGTATAGTTTTAACAAAACCCTGAGATCATCTGCATAGTGTTGTCCATGGCTGGGGCTTGAACATGGAGTTTGGATCACTAAGATGTCATTCAACAGATCACCACTAGCGCTGCTGTCATAGGGACCTCTGCTATCTCACAACTAAAGTCTCAGCAAAAGAAAAATGCCAGTTTCACTATGTAATAATAACCCAGACAGTTTGTCACATGAAGATGAATCCAAGACAGTGGAGATGTCTCTGCCATCACTGTGATGCTCGCTGACATTCTCATCGAACTAGAAAGGCATAAATCTCTGTACGTATGCGTGTCTGTTTGTGGCTCGATTATCTCGTGAACCATCCACCATGTGGAGTTGAAACCCGGCAGGAGTTTTGCTCAGGACTCAAGGACAGAGTCACGTGTGACGTTGTTTGGATGAGCTGTTAATGTAAAAAACATGAAACCATATAAGAGTTCATCACCCCAGTGAGCTGTCCTCAGCGATGGAGACATGGATGTCAGGAAGATGAAACCCACGCGGGCTCTGCACCGGTATCTTTGAATCTGGCCTCCGTTTCTTCTTGGAACAAACTGCTGATGTCACTCTGAGGAGCCGTCACCATGGAACGCCTTCTGTTTCCTGTCCACCTCTCTTCCCTCATCGCCACGCCGACCAGGGAACAGATGGGAGCTGAGGCGTCGACACGAGGAACGGAAGACGCCGTGACGGGGAACGTAAGCGCTGATGCAGACGCAACACTTCTGAAAGACACACCAGCCTCCATGCCCGCACCACTTTGTTGTGCACAAAGTTGTGGAAGTGTGGAAGAGTTCTGACAGAGAGAAAGGTTGAAGGAGACTCTTTGTGTTGCAAGGTATTTTTGTCAGTTGATGTCCATTCCTGTCACCATGGATGTTTGTCTGGAAAAGACCCTGACCTAACCGCCCTGAACACGACATGGAGGAGTGTGTGTCTGTGTAGGAGTGTGTCGATTTGTGTGTGTTTGAGTGTGTGTTTATGTGAGTGTGTGTGTGTGTTTATGTAAGTGTCAGCTTAACGGCTCAGCATGCCTGGTGATACAAGAAGTCATGTTGGTTTATCTCGATTGGACTCGTTATTTATAAAAATGTCTTTCTGATTGTAAACTTCATTTCATATTTTATTCACTTTTCCGGTGTCACAGTGTTTAGTGATTTTCATGTGTTTACTATTTTACAAGTTTCCTACACATGCAGTATTTGACAGTAAGTTTCATACAATATTTGAAGATCTGTAAATCTGTACATGGAAGAATTTGATCTAACCATCTAGGTGTGGATGGTAGAGGAAATTATAATTGCACACATTATATAATTTACTGTATGTTTCCATAAGTGAGTTGCAGTTTTGTAATGGACCTAAGTAAAAGGTGCAATTTTGAAAAGTATAATGGTGAGTTAGTGTTTCCACCTTGGTAGAACAGTGCATTAGACGTAGAACTCTTTGTGACCGTCAGACTGTTTTACCCGCTCCAATCTGAGGAGCGGGACATCAAATCCATTAGCTTCTCCGTTACTTAACACGGCAACGCGCTAAAACCTGATGCAGCGCTCTCTCGGCTTGTAATGTCGAGCGAGAGAGGGGAGGTTTGAGATTAGTCTGCCATCAGTGGTAATTACGTGGCACTCTTGAAATAACTCTGGCCTGTATTTGATCATGTTCCTCTTTCGGTTTGTCAGAGAATACGACTGAGTAGAAGTCCAAACCAGCGAGTGACCTTGAGAACAGAGACTCCAGAGTAAAGTCTAATGAACCACTAGGTGTGTGTGTGCTGTAGGACTAGGAACTATGTGAAGTGTGCTGTACCCAGTGTTCATTTGAAATACTTTGTAATGACTCCTTTGAACAATATAACTCAGAGATTATTAAAAAAGGAAGTGATATTTCGATGTAACGTTTTTAAGAACATGATAGCACTAGTAATCTCTAAGTATTGTACCGTTTTCTTTGTCACAATGGTTGTTCTGGAAAATGCTTGGCACTAACCCGATGACCATGACTGTAAAGTCAATCAAACACCACTACAGCTCAGCAGAATGCCCTGGTGCCTGCATGTGGTTAGTGCACACACAATATCAAGATGTTCACTCAACTACATAGCGTCCTCTTGATCAATGGGACACTTCCACAGGTGACCTCCCAGCTAGTGCAGGACTCCGTCTAATATGAGATCATGATATGGAGACATGATCATATTCCCTGCCTGTTTTCACCAGCCCATTACCAAAGCTCTTTGGTTTTCGACATTGGTTGATTGGTTTGACATTGGAAGGGACTCCATATTTTACAACACGACAAATCACCGTGGTCCCTCCGAGCAGAGTGTTCCAGCTCCTGGCCCTGCAAGGTCAGCTACGCCCGCTCAGAACCAGGGCAGGCAGACGTGACCTTGTTGGAATAGGCCATAATATGAATACAATCATGCTCATTGACGGTGTAATGGCGGCAGTAAATTCAATAAACAACTACCAGGCCTGACATCACTTTCTTTGATGACATCTTTTTTGACAGGACAAAGTAATACAGTTCTCTCTGGAGAGTCCCTGAAAACAGTCCATTTCACTGTAGTAAATGTCAGGGCAGCGGAGCATGAGAATATGGAGATGGAGGACAGGAGTGAGACACATGACAGGAGCAGCGGTGATCAACACACGACTGGAGAGCCACACCAGCACTCTCCTGCACTGGACTCTCCTTGTTTACGTAGATTTTTTTATACTTTTTAGCAGGTTGTTCTTCTTCACAGCCTTCCTGTGGTTGAAGTTCTGTGTTTCTGTGGCGCTGCAGGCAGAGGTGTTCCAGTTAGGGCTGGTGTTTATCTGGCCAGTGGCTCAGCCTTCGTCACTGATAAACATCCAGGCACCTGCTTGACATCCCTCGTTGAGCCTCAGTGCATATTCTGTTTGATCTCATTAATGAATCTATTGCATCTAATAATGATCTGGTAGACTATGTTTGGCAGATCCTTTACTTTGCCAGACTGCTTGCCTGTCCTGGATCAGTGGATCATCAGGCTAGCGCTAGCTGTCCTGGATCAGTGGATCATCAGGCTAGCACTAGCCGCTAGCCGCTAGCGCTAGCCGCTAGCGTCTGGATAATGAGACGGTAGCACAGGACATGTTTGGAGCTGTCCATTACTGCATCAGGGGGCGTGTCTGACCGGGTCAGCGCTCCCAGCCTCTCTTCCTCCTCCGCTGTCAGTCCTGATCCTGGTCACACGGGGGAGGGTCAGCATCGGGATAACTGCTCCACAGAAGCCCCCAGATCTGAGCTGTGATGATGAGGTGAAAGGGGCCTTGAGACATGAGACGTCTCCTCAGCAGGAGTGAAAGGGGCCTTGAGACATGAGACGTCTCCTCAGCAGGAACAGATATGAGGGAGCTCGGAGACAAAAAGAAAAACCTTGAAAAATGCTGATTTCGCTCCGTTAGAATAGAATGATTAGGGAACCTTTTTTGTGTGTCATTTGTGACAAAAAAATACAAATGTTATGGCCGAGGTGGTGTAGCATGTCTGCTATACAGACGAGCCAACATTCCAGCCAGTAATGATGTGCAGCTAACCATGGATCCATGATGGGGATCCACTACTGTCCACTCGTGCATGTCCAATTTTGACAAATGACCTGATTTCCGAGGCTACAGAGAGACTTTTCCCCTGAGCTTGCTGACCCTGCTGTCTCCAGTGGAAGAGCCTCAGGGCTGTCCTCCACAGTGGGGCAGGAGACCATCTCTCTGGGCAGTGTGGATGCATGATCCTGATCTCACCTGAAGGGGGCGAGTTCCACACCCAGCCTCGCCCTGCTTCTGGAGGGGAAAGCTGTGCTGCTGACAGCTCGTTTCACAGACAGGATTTAATCCCTTGGTTTACTTCTGCTTGCTGGGGGGGGGGGGGGGGGGGGGGGGGGGGGGGCAGCAGCACGGAGAGCCTCACTCCCAACCCTGATGGGGAGCCTTGTTGGTGGCTGCCGGGAGGCTCTTAGATGGGGGTGGGGCGGAGGGGTGAGGGTAAATGAACTATGACAATAAAGAAGCTGTAATTAGAGAGGGTGAATAGAGAAGGCCCTCCAGTGAGGGTGCAGCACCCCAGGGGGGACCCCAACCCTAACCCCAACCCTAACCCCAACCTTAACCCAAACCAGGGTTGACCCTAACCCTCTGCTGAACACCAGAGAAGCGTGCAGTATTCAGAACAGCAGGAAGGATGTGGAAGATCTCTGAGGAACTCTGACGTGAATAACCAAGCACGAGGAGTTGAGGATTCATGTTCCTGGGGTCACCAGATACTTCTCTGGATTCTGAAGTTTTATTAAGTATACGGTTGGACTGAAAGCACAGAAGATTGCAGTCGATCATAGAATGCAGTGTCCTTGGTCTTTGTCAAATCTTGGACAAAAACGTTGTTTAGTTAAAGGGTGGTAAAGGGTAAAAGTCCCGTTTTGATGAGATAATTTCTTTAAATTCACATATATTACGTTCTTGATGATTCTCTTTTGGCTTATTCCTTTCAGACTTTTCTCACAAGAAATCCTCCCTATTAAAGCTTTTAATGAGACTCCAACATAATTAAATGCAACTAAATGATGAAACGTTTGCAATGAGTGTCCTTGAAGGGTCAGAAGGTGGTTTGGGGAACAAAAGCTGAGCTAAAAGAGCAGCTTGATTTCACACTGAATACTGTTAGACTGTTAGACTGCTCCTGCTCCTGCACCTGGCTCCTGGCTCCACGGCCTCGAACTGGTAAGGTGCTAGCCTATGGAGACATGTACCTGTCAAACACATACCAAACACCTCCGATTCTCTCCCCTTTGTGTCTCTCTTTCCCTCCCTCTCTCTCTTTCTCTCTCCCTATCTCTCTTTATCTCTCCCTCTCTATCCCTCTGTCTCAATCTCTCTCTAACCCTCCCTCCCTCCCTGTTCCATTCTCCTGCACTGTTTCAATCTCTGACACCCCTGGGGTACCCGGGCGCCCCGGTGATTGTAGTGCCAGACACGGGGTGGGGATTCTCCTCTTAAACATATCCCAGGCGTGGTGGTGTTCTGGGTATGAAGAGCTGCTCTTCAGATGGAGTGTTCTCAGGGACAGGGGAGGGGGGTGCGTGCTACAAGCAGGGTGTCGCGTGAAGGCAAGAAGCAGCCAGGCAGACCAGGGTTGTGTAAAAGAAAAAACGGATTTTCTTCATTTATCGAGTATCAGACCCTCTGAGTTCTAGTCTCTCCTCCAAGGGGGACCTGGCTTGACCTGGTTTAGACTGACGAGGGAAGCCTGCAGGTCAGGGAAAAGGTGCTCGTACGCAGGGTCGTCACGGTACCTGACAGCAGAAAAATAAGGGTTCTCTCACGGAGAACGGTAAAGGTCTCGTACGCTGCGGGTCTCATCCCTCGTAGCAGCTCTCTCTAATATATCCCTCCACTGAGCTGAGCCTACCTGTCAGTTAGAGGGTCTACCATGTCGCGGGCCGCTTTGTGCCTCCGTCCAGCGAGGACATGACAGTCTGTCAGCCAGGCAGCGGTGGAGATGTGGACTTTCTGTCAGGGGAATTGATTTGTTTGGTTTTCTGACTCTCCTTGTTACCTCTGATCAACTAGTGAGTCACTCCCAGAAGATGACAAGTTAAAGGCTTTCTTTTTCTCCTTAATTATTAAGAGCCGATGTGAGATGGGGTCTTCTGGACTCATTTATTATGCTAATGCTTGTGACTGACAACTGAAATGCTTTTTATATGAGAGTATTCTTTCAGCTGTATTGTTATTTTCTGTTCTCATAAAAGCCTGTCAGGAGTTAGGCTAGGAGGTTGAATGCTGATTGGGTGAATGGATTGACAGGGTAGGAGTTATTTCTGCTTAAGTACCGTCTCAAAAGTTGACTTGTTATTGACAAGATGCATAATATGTGACTTTGCTGACAACCCCATTATATTGTGTTATTTAAGATATTAAAACATTCAGTGGTTCTGTGAAAAGTTGGAGAAGTTGCCGGTGGAGGGTCTAACAACTGGCATGTCCGGAGCAACAGGGGCAAGCGCCCCTCTTGTTGTCAAAAAGCACCTTGTCTCCTCTGTCCTCGTTCCAGAAGCACCTTGTCTCCTCTGTCCTCGTTCCAGAAGTATCTCAGAGAAAAGAACCAACCTTTCATGTAAGCCTTGAGGACAGAGTAGGAGCAGGAGAAATTCCTTGGTTTTTAATTGGTGCGTTCGCGTCGTAGCTAGTTCACAACACTTAATTTGGCAGGGCCATTAAAGACAGGCCTTAAAGAAAATAAGAGTTTAATAGTGCTGTCAGTTTTTCGGGCATAATTAGCGATGATGGCATCTGTCTCACAAATTACTGAGAGGGCAATTAAAAAGAGGCATTATTAGTTTTAGCCAACCTAACTGACCTAGTTTGTGTGAGTGGTCAAAGTGGGCGGAGTTGCCATAGTTGTGAGCACAGCCAGATGAGGTTATTTCTGTAACTATCTCCTGTGGGGGCTCGGGGTTTAGTTTTGATGTTTTGCTTTTCCTCTCCAATGAACATTTTCAGTTGGCAACTTAGAATAGATGTTGCTATCGAATTGATCTTGTCTGTTGTGAGGTAGCTGGCCTGTGTCTTGTGACACAGCTGGCCTCTGTGTTGTGAGGTAGCTGGCCTCTGTGTTGTGAGGTAGCTGGCCTCTGTGTTGTGAGGTAGCTGGCCTCTGTGTTGTGAGGCAGCTGGCCTGTGTGTTGTGAGGTAGCTGGCCTCTGTGTTGTGAGGCAGCTGGCCTGTGTGTTGTGAGGTAGCTGGCCTCTGTGTTGTGAGGCAGCTGGCCTCTGTGTTGTGAGGCAGCTGGCCTGTGTGTTGTGAGGCAGCTGGCCTGTGTGTTGTGAGGCAGCTGGCCTGTGTGTTGTGAGGCAGCTGGCCTGTGTGTTTGCACAGTTTGATGCTGCTCTTCATAACCCAGGGCCAACACATCAGGTGTGTCAGGAGTTGTGAGGTCTTTGTCCTCACTCTGATGTGCTGCTAGCCGGCACTGCACTGGAAGTGAACGCCACTGATGGGAAGGTAAACAAATAATCTTGTTAGCAGAGAAGATATTCTGATAAATTGTTTCAGAGTACACCAAACCTGTCATACGTGATATTTATTATCTTTTAGTTGCTTCAGCTGGAGAGGGTTAGCTCTTTCCTCAGCCCTTTCTCCTGGAGGAGCCTATTTCTCTAAGTTGAGCTAACTTGTTTGTTTGTTTGCTAATTAAAGATTTTTTTGACACCTGTGCCAAGCTGATTCTCAGAGGAGTTCTGAAATGTACAGCTCTATGCACACACTCACACACAGCTGCACGTAAACAGATAACCAAATACACGCCTGTTCTCCTGTTCTCTCTCCCTGCCTGTCTCACACACACACACACACACCTATCCCCTTGTGTGCAATTACTTCTTACTTACTGTAAACCTCACAATGCATGCTGGCTGTTTTTGATGGGTGGCAGGTAAACAACACAGTCACACACACCCAGACACACACACACACACCCAGACACACACACAGTCACACACACCCAGACACACAAACACACACCCAGACACACACACAGTCACACACACCCAGACACACAAACACACACCCAGACACACACACAGTCACACACACCCAGACACACAGTCACACACACCCAGACACACACACAGTCACACACACCCAGACACACACACAGTCACACACACCCAGACACACAAACACACACCCAGACACACACACAGTCACACACACCCAGACACACAAACACACACCCAGACACACACACAGTCACACACACCCAGACACACAAACACACACCCAGACACACACACAGTCACACACACCCAGACACACACACACACACACGCCTCTTTGACATAACAACATCCCCTCTTGGCCACGCCCTCAGAGATGATGCCCTGAACTGTATGAGCAGCGAGATCTACAGTATAGATATATATATTTATACAGACACTACATATGTTTTCTAGTTAGAGGAGGCACCTGATCCAATGTGTCCCCGTGGCTACTTGTTGTGATATCTGGTAGATGTAGTTATCTGTGATTGGACATGTGTCTGAGGAGTGGGTGGGATGAACATGAAATGAACTGATTTCCAGTGAATACATTCCAGTTTTAGGAGATGTCATTTGTTAAACGGTTGTTTAGAGATGCAAATATCTTTCTGCTTAATCATACTTGGTGCATGACATTCAATTCATTACAATTCCCTTTATTGATCCTGAAGGAAATTAAAGCTTTCAGGTAGCACCGGGAGAAGAAATACAGAATAGGTTCAGGGGCTTTAAACACATAGAAAATACACGTCAGATGCAATGAAAAATATAATGAAAGAAAACAACATTGTTGGATCATAAGGTAAAAACCCAGTATCATGACCAGGGACCCAGATCATACCCTGGAAGACCACCCTGGTTCCATGGATATATTAAGCTGAAAAGACCCATTTTTGAGAAGCTTCCATATTTCATGTCATAACAGCCTCCTCGTTCACAAGCTCACACCATCTCTGCTAGCAAGCTCCACTGCAGTCACCACGGTAGCAGATCCCTAATCATCAACTTTAAATGAGTCTCACATTGTACACCGTGTGGCGGGGTGTGACTGACATCACCTCCCCACCTCCCAGCCTGGAGGGGGGAGTTTCTGAGGAGGAATGCGTGGGTGGGGCTGGTCCTCTGGTGACGGTACTTCCTGTTTGCTCAGATTGATAAAATGGACATCTTGGTGGAATACTTCATGTTCTGTTGCGTGATGACGTGATTAGCTCTACTGACTGTGAGACGGCGTCTTTCAACAGCTGAACACACCGTTTCCCCGGGAACGGAAATAAAACAAGGTAACGTCTTGATCCATTGGTCATCGATGGCTGGAAATTGCTATTGGAAAACAGGCCCCCGGAGCCGGCCTCTGACACACACCTTGTAATCCCACGCTGGCCAGCCTGGGGAGGGCAGGGAGACTGCCAGGTACATTTATATCACACAATTAAAGAGGAAGCGAAGACGGTTCCTTGCCGTCAGGGTGAGTGATGTAGTGGGAGCTGCTGATGGTCTCAGCCTCTCTAATTGACCCCAGTTAGGATCCGCACACCCTTCCCAGCTCACAAAGACTGGCTAATTGCTATCGCTGATTCTGCCCTGATAGAATTACGCCTGTCAGTGAAGGTCATTAGTCTCTGATTCATCTCCCATCTGCAGGAGAAAAGCTGGCGTCTTATTCCAGAGCTGTCCTCCTAGCTGTCTAACTAGCAGTCCTCTTTTGTGAAACGCATGTGTGTGTGTGTGTGTGTGTGTGTGTGTGTGTGTGTGTGTGTGTGTGTGTGTGAGAAGAGGGGCACACAAGAAGGTAGAAACAGAACAAAGCACACCCAAGCTCACAGATCTGTGCTTTCTACAGTGTGTGTGTGTGTAGCTATGTAGAGATTTGTGCAGGTAAACGGAATATTAGCACTAGATGTCAGATGTAATATGGGGCAATGAAGTGAAGGTCAATCTACCCCTGAGTTAGTGAGCTGTTAAAGGCCTTAGAGGAGGCAAAAGGTTGATCAATATTTCACGTCACTCAGTGTTTGGTTCTTATTGCTGGACTCGGAAACCAGGTGGGACGTCTGAGATGCAGCTGATCTATGTTACAGGAAAAGAAAGAAGTAAAGAAAGAAGAAACCTGAGCACAGCTTTAGTTGTTAGCAGTGTGAAGGGGAACATCAATGATGTCGGCTGTCTTTCCTGTGTCTGGCCAGGCAGTGATTTTCTAGATTCAGCGTGAAAACTGGTCTTGAGTTTAGCCTTGTCTGGCTGCTGTCACGTTGAGCCACATCCCGTCTGCGCTGGAGGAGGATGGCGTCCCTCAGGGAGCTAACATACAGCAGCAAACACCTGCATCTTGTTCACTTATCATGATGGATGGATCCATGCAAAACCTTTATTAGCCTTTTGGTTGATATGAAATACATCATCATACTTCATATGATATAAGTGTTAGATGCATCTGAGGTTGAGGAGAAGACAGTTGATCTTCAACACTAACATGTTGGTGGTACAGCTGTTCAGCTGATCGACCTGTCATCCAATCACTCGCTCTGTTTCTGCTTCCCCCCTTCTCTGTTGTCACGGCTACCAGGCCGTAAGCAGCCAGGTCTGTTAGGGATCATCAGGCTGTCTCTCGGAAGATAAGCGCTCTCTACCATGGATTCAGATCATCACCAACCCTAACCCTGATCCAACCCCAATCCTAACCTTTATTTTTTGTCTGTCATTCGGCGATTCTCAAACACCCGTCTGAAGTGCTAAAACCATTTCTAACCAACATGGGGTTAACCCAGAACCAGGAAGTCCTCAGCATGTGACAGAACCCAGAACCAGGAAGTCCTCAGCATGTGACAGAACCCAGAACCAGGACGTCCTCAGCATGTGACAGAACGTCCTGGTATCTGAAAGGATGCATGGACATGGTCTGTCCCTGATTTCAGTTTGAATTCTCCCAAAATGCACGGCAACATTAAAAAACACATTTCCGGGTGGTTTTTTTCTTCTCCCTTTTCCCTCCCATGGTGCACCTCACTTAGCAAACATGA
This sequence comes from Thaleichthys pacificus, assembly GCA_023658055.1. NCBI lineage: Eukaryota > Metazoa > Chordata > Actinopteri > Osmeriformes > Osmeridae > Thaleichthys > Thaleichthys pacificus. Next base: position 17,625,445 of record CM042855.1, read on the forward strand.
ATACTTGATGATAGTTGATGTGCAAAAGAACAACAATTTTTACTTAGGCCCTCATCTAATATTTAGCGAACTAGAAATGCAGGTTTGAGAGGAAGGGAAGGGGGGGACAAGCAAGTGTACTGTGGACTTACATGCGTGTAACTACCCAGGGAAAATGACAAGAAAGATGAAAGTCTTCAGTTAAATGTGCTCACACAGCTCCCCATTTCCCTGAATTTAATTGTAACCTCTGAGAAATTGGTTTAGAGTAAATGAAGCGTGTGTGTGTGTGTGAGCAGGGGAAACAGATTGTTCAGTAGCCACCCTCTCTCCCTGACCACATCAGGAAGGGGCGGAGCCTCCTTCGCTCTCTCCTCAGAAGGAGCTAGGCTGCACAAGCAGATGCTTGTGTTTGTTCTGTACTTAACTTGTCCTGCCCCAAAAGTTTACCCATGATCAACAGACACATTAGGTTATGCTAATATTAACGCTTATTGGAAATCTGCTCACGCTGATGTTTTCAGTCCCTGTTAGTGGGTTGTTTTGATTACCCTTCTCTCCCTCTCTCTTCCTCCTACGTGGAGCGAGGGCAGCCCAGCGTCTGGAGTGTGAGGCCAGAGAGAGAGGAATGGAGAAGCGCACAAACAGTGGTGAGGGGTGAGTTTAGAGCACTAATGTCATTTGAGTTGGCTTTCAGCTAATGGTCCTCCCACTCACAGCTCTTAATAACAGAAGAGGTGTCCTAATGGAAAACTATATAGAGTAGCCGTCTGATGAGCGCAGGTAAAAAGGATCTATTAGTGACCATAGAGCTCTTTATATCACAAATACACACACACACACACACACACACAAACATTCATTTACATTAACAGTACAAACATGTATGCAAGTGCCCTCAAACACACTCCCTCCCATCCCCTTACTCACTTAAATCCACGCGCACACACACACACAGTCACGCACGCACACACACACACACACACACACTGAGCAAGAAGAACATTGACTCACAATCTCCTCTAAACACAGAGACACAGAGACTAATAACTCAAACCACAGTCCAAGCAAGCAGTGCATGAATGCCAAATGGAACTTAATTGATTACCTAATTTATGAAAGAACCAGTATTTTTTTATTATAGTTATTTATGGCCAAAATGTTTACCCAGTTCCATTGATTCATGGGCAGTTAGTTTGAGCTGCTGGTCAGACTGGATGGGTCCTCTGGATACTGCTGACAGCCAGGGAGGTTAGGGTTAGGGTTACTGGGACTACAGGGCCAGAGAGGGGGACTACAGGGCCACGGAGGGGGACTACAGGACCAGGGAGGGGGACTACAGGGCCAGGGAGGGGGACTACAGGACCAGGGAGGGGGACTACAGGACCAGGGAGGGGGACTACAGGGCCAGGGAGGGGGACTACAGGGCCAGGGAGGGGGACTACAGGGCCAGGGAGGGGGACTACAGGGCCAGGGAGGGGGACTACAGGGCCAGAGAGGGGGACTACAGGACCAGGGAGGGGGACTACAGGACCAGGGAGGGGGACTACAGGACCAGGGAGGGGGACTACAGGACCAGGGAGGGGGACTACAGGACCAGGGAGGGGGACTACAGGACCAGGGAGGGGGACTACAGGACCAGGGAGGGGGACTACAGGGCCAGGGAGGGGGATGGGATCATTGTATCCCAATGTCCTGATTTTGGACTTATTTTGGAAGCATGTTGTGTACCACCTCTAAATGAGTGTGGTTCCTCTTCTTAATCTTGTCTGCTGCAACGCTTCAATTTCCCCTTCAATAAAGTACTTACTGTACTACTCCCACTATGTAGACCATGGATGATTCTTGCAGTGGTGATGAGCATGTAGTGATTCAGAAGACTTCTTTGAGAAGCATTTTAAGCAGCAGAGATTAACTGAACATGACAGGTAGAACTGGAATCTGAAATAGCTAACTGAATTTCTTACATCATGCAACATGCCTTTCAGACAAAGACAGACCTTCACCAAAGACACATTGAAACTGTGCAGCATGCATCATTATGCTTTACTTTCAAAAAAGAAACTGTCTGGACAAGAACTTCTCAACCTGGCAACCCTCAGCCACTCCTATGAAATCAGCTAAGAAAATCAGTCAGGGATGCCAGGTTCAATTTACAAACCCCCTCTCTACTGTACTGTACCTCCCCCCTTCCCAGAATCCTGTTCAGCGAGCAGAGTTAGCTGCCAGTGGGCACGCTCAGTGTGTCTCCCCGTGGCAGCAACTCATCTATCCTGACATCCTTTCATTCTCCCGCCAAGAACAAGTGAGATCCCTTCTTCTTGTTAGCATGTAGCCTTTGAACCAGATCAAAATTCCCTTCACACAGAGAGAGGCTTTGGATCCTTGAAGTCGAATAGCAGACGGATCTCTCCTTTCCCTCTCATCCTTCCTATCGCTGCAAGAGATCTGGCACGTTTAGAACAGGCCAGATCTAGCCTGCGTCATGTTCTATTCAAATTAGAATACAAGCCTCCATTTTCTGACGGATTGGTACCAATACCACAGGCGTTGTTTTGCTGCTCGTCAGTTGTGCTTCCCTCCCCCTCTAAGAGGGGAGAGCTCTGGGTCTCAAGGCTCGTAAGCACCAGGCTGATGGCATCAAGGGAAGGGTTTTTACTAAAGAGGATGTTTCGCCCCTTCAGCTTTGTCACCGTACTCTACAGAACACTGAGGCACAAATAAAACAACTAATAATAAAGTGACAATGCTTTCAGAAATAATGAAACAAAAAGATTGAACTGAAACTAAAATAAATATTCCTTTTTCTACTGACTTAGTAATGCAGATGAAAAGGTAGCTATAGCACAGAACTATAAATGTCCAATCTGCCAAATTAGGAAAGTTAATATGATGAATAAGGAGATACTGTTCCATGTTCATGTCTAATTAGTCTATTGTCAGACTCCTTCCTGTTTCCTGTGAGTCTACAGTCAAAAGAACATCAGTTAGAGGATGTTTCGTACTGTTACTGTTTTCTTTGTTTCTTCAGGAATCCTCAGCTGCTTCAGTAGGGTACAAGAAGTCCTTTCATTTCCCTCAAAGTTCATCCACAGGCTCGTTTCCAGATAGTCAGCATGTCACAGATGCATAATGGCATCACACAAGCCTAATTAGATTCTAATTAACGTCCATTTCCTAACTCAGTGTTATGGATTGAGGAGGAGGAGAAATGAAGATGCTATTAATGCAGAGAGAGGGGTTAACGATAGGGTGAGTAAATCACAAACCACAGCTCTCTCCTGCTGCTACTGACTTCGCTGGCACGTTCACCGCAACCACCTGAGTCAGACAGGGAGGCCGGGTCAGACAGGGAGGCCGGCCCTCCCCTCTGCTGCCAGCACAGGCACGGCTGCATCGCTGGGCAGGCAGTGGGGTTCCTGTTAAACACACTGACCTATGTTCACTGAAGCCCCTAAGTGTTTCATGGTAAACAAAAGCTTGAGTTGTGTTCGGAGGTGATTTGGAGAGAACCCCCCAGACTAAGCCGTGAGCCCCAGAGGCAGTCTATTGGAATGAGGCATGGGAACATGTTGAATGGTGAGAGAATTATGTGTCCGTTTTGTATAATGTGTTAATTTCAAAGTCACTGGCGTAATTGTATCTCAGTTTACCGAGCAAAAGACAAAGATCCACTGCATGCTGAACAGACGTTCTTTTTACTTTTGATGATTTTTAACTCGACTCAGGAGAGGACCACTCTGAACGAGTTATGTAAATAAGTCATTAGCTCAATAGCAACTTAAAAAAACATCAGCCAGTAAACAACTGCATCCACTGCAACACAGAGCAGCATCCACCAGTCCATAACTGCCCCTCTCCCCAACCCCAGCAGTCTGTAACTAACCCAGCAGTTTGTAACTGCCCCCCTGTCCCCAACCCCATCAGGACTGACAGGAAGACAAAACTCTTTGTGTCTTCTGTTGACAGAGACTCAACAAGAACACACTGATATGTTCTATCAGGGCCCTGCTCCATGAGACTGCTGCGCTGACCTTCATATCATCACATCAGCTATGATGGTAGCCAGCAGACCACAGTCACACAACGCTCCTGTATTAGAGATCCGGAGCAGACAAACCGTGGGTTTGTCATGTCGTCTTGGCAGCCTTGTAGGTGAGGAGAGGGAGGTGCCCGGGGCGTGGGGAGGTGCCCTGGGCGTGGGGAGGTGCCCGGGGAGGTGCCCGGGGCGTGGGAGGTGCCCGGGGAGGTGCCCGGGGCGTGGGGAGGTGCCCGGGGCGTGGGGAGGTGCCCTGGGCGTGGGGAGGTGCCCGGGGCGTGGGGAGGTGCCCTGGGCGTGGGGAGGTGCCCTGGGCGTGGGGAGGTGCCCGGGGCGTGGGGAGGTGCCCGGGGCGTGGGGAGGTGCCCTGGGCGTGGGGAGGTGCCCGGGGCGTGGGGAGGTGCCCGGGGCGTGGGGAGGTGCCCTGGGCGTGGGGAGGTGCCCTGGGCGTGGGGAGGTGCCCGGGGCGTGGGGAGGTGCCCTGGGCGTGGGAGGTGCCCTGGGCGTGGGGAGGTGCCCGGGGCGTGGGGAGGTGCCCTGGGCGTGGGGAGGTGCCCGGGGCGTGGGGAGGTGCCCGGGGCGTGGGGAGGTGCCCGGGGCGTGGGGAGGTGCCCTGGGCGTGGGGAGGTGCCCGGGGCGGTGCCCGGGGCGTGGGGAGGTAGCTGGCCTGCTGCTGATAATTAGTCTCCAGCGCAGAGCCGTCGTGACTGGCCACACGTGTGCATACTGTCACAGGTGTGTTGTTGGGGACGGGGCTCGCTGACATCCATGACAGCACCATCTGGACCTGTCGGCTTCACGGGACTGTGACTGTGCTGTGACAGCCAGCCGCTGCGTGGAGCGCTGGGAGAGAGAGCTAGCCGTCTGGGTGCATGTTATATGTGTGTGTGCGTGTTAGTACTGTGTGTGTGTAGGTTGTTTCATATTTTAATGCCGATTACAGCATGTGCATGTGTGCGTGCGTGTGTGCGCGTGGGTGTGTGTGTCCGTGTGCGAGTGTGCGTTGGTGTGCGAGTGTGCGTGGGTGTGTGTGCTTGATGAGAGAAGCGGTCATGAAAGGTAAAGTCAGAGGAAGCCTGACCTTGAACATCTAAATCAAACATTGTGATCTGAGGGTCAGTTTGTGTTCATCTCACACACACACTATACACACCTATGTACACACATACACACAGGCTTGGTTGTGGGTGCTAGATGAGGGAGGAGGGATCGGGGGGTTCATTAACCTTTAACCTCAAGCGGACGGCAGCTTCAGTCCTATTTAGAAATACAAACAACAGAAGAATGAGCTGGCTGTGTGCGTGAGTGTGTGTGTATTGTATGTGCATGGATGCCTGTGTGTGTACATGTGTGTGTACGTGTGTGTGTATGTTGCAAGGGGTGTGTGTCTATCTTGAGGAGGCCTGAGACCAGAGTGGATAGTGAGTCTGTGTTTGTACGAGTCCTGCCTCCCTCACATGCTAAACAGCTCCTTGCTCCCTGTGGTATTGATTGTCTCAGTATCGCTCTTATCTCTCCCTTCCTCTGTCAGAGGAAAAGAGGTTTTGGGGGAAGCAGTGTTTAATCACGGAGCTGTGCGAGGCACACACATCGCTCACTGAGGACCTGCAGCACAGGGGAGGCAGCCCTCCACTGTACAGGAGGATTCCTTCTTCGAGAGAAGATACCTCTGAAATACATTCAACAGCACACACACACACTGTCATGAACACACTCGCACACATTAAAAATGGGCTCTCGTACATTCATACCTATTCACACACACAACCTCTCCACCTCCCTCACACACACACACACACACACATCTCCTCACCTTCCAATACTCACACACACACAAAGCCTTTTTGGGCCCAGTGCCCTCTCCTCACCTGTGATCAGGCTCTGTACTTCACAATGCAAACAGGATGAACTGTGGGTCTCAGAGCCTCATTCTCATTTCTATATTGTTTAGAAATCACAACAGTGTGAAGAGCACTTGTCTTTGTGTGTTTAATTAGCACTGATTGAGAAACATGATAAACAGAAAACAGCTTCAACGAGAGGGCCTGTGATCCATTTGGCAACATTAAATATTCCTGTCTTTACAAGAGATCTAGTGTCAAATCAACATGTGAGTGTAGGGCCACATGATCATGTGACTGTAGGGCCACATGATCATGTGACTGTAGGGCCACATGATCATGTGACTGTAGGGCCACATGATCATGTGACTGTAGGGCCACATGATCATGTGACTGTAGGGCCACATCTGCCTTCCTGGACAGTCTGTACGATGGGCATGTTAAGTTAACCCAGTTAAGACTCTTCTAGGGTTAGACTTCTAATACCCATCTAAATGTATTGTTTGCACTTACCTCGAACTAAAACAACCATTACAATGTTTATTTTCTATCACACAGTAAACATCCAGATGACCATCTAAGACCCTCGTCAGGTACATCCATGAACATACTTGAGTTGATGCTGTCATGCATGTTGATGCTTAATGTTACAAGCTCATCTGCTCTCGTTCTCTCTCGTGGTCCAGATGGGATTCCCCCTCTGACACGGAGCCCTGAAGCAGCATGAAGCAGCATGAAGCAGCATGAAGCAGCATGAAGCAGCATGAAGCAGCATGAAGCAACATGAAGCAACATGAAGCAACACGAGGCAGCATGAAGCAACATGAAGCAGCATGAAGCAGCATGAAGCAACACGAGGCAGCATGAAGCAGCATGAAGCAACACAAGGCAGCATGAAGCAGCATGAAGCAGCAGGAAGCAGCATGAAGCAGCATGAAGCAGCATGAAGCAGCATGCTTCCTCCCCCGCTCCCTCCCTCCTCCTGCGTGGTGGCCCTGCGTGGTGGCCCTGTGTGGTGGCCCTGCTGGACTGGTGTTTTCCTGCACAGTGGATTGCTGGACAGCAGGGTATGTTTACAGCAGCAGTGTTTCAGCAGCGCTGCCTTGATCTGCTCCTATCTTCAGACAGACACTGGAGACTGCCAATCTTAAGTGACACACACACTCACACACACACAATAGCACTTTAAGGTTTCAGGAGTGTGGTCCTGGCAGAGGAGAGGACAGCTTGAAGCCTGCGGGCTGTGGCTTCATGAGGAGTGTGTTTACAGAACAGAGGCAGAGTAGAGGCAGAGCAGAGGCAAAGCAGAGGCAGAGCTGAGGCAGAGCAGAAGTAGAGCAGAGGCAGAGTAGAGGCAGAGAAGAAGCAGAGTAGAGGCAGAGCAGAGGCAGAGCTGAGGCAAAGCAGAAGCAGAGCAGAGCCAGAGTAGAGGCAGAGCAGAAGCAGAGCAGAGGCAGAGCAGAGGCAGAGAAGAAGCAGAGTAGAGGCAGAGCAGAGGCAAAGCAGAAGCAGAGCAGAGCAGAGGCAGAGTAGAGGCAGAGCAGAAGCAGCTCTCTCTGCCACAGAACCTTCCCTCTCCTGGAGACAGCAGTGGAGCGGGTCAGTAAGTGATCCAATCACTCAAGTCACTTTGAGTTCAAATCAGCTCACTTTCTTTTAACTTCTTTCCTGTTAAATATCTCTGTGACTTATCTCAGTAGTTGGCTCAGGTGTGATAAAAGACTAGCGCTGTTCTGAACCAGTTTTCTCCCAAACCAGTGTTCTCCTAACATGGGAGACCAGGATGGTATCAGTCCTTGGTAAACGAGGTCGGTTCCCTCCGCCCCTCCCAGTCGAGACCCCTGACTCAGCCAGCTGAGGCTGGTTTTAATCACAAGTCTCCCCAGAGCCCTGGTCTCTGAGAAGCAACACTCATTTCAATCCAGACACACACATCACTTAGAGCTGGGCTGTAAGAACGTCTAATGCAGCCGTATGTTAGCACAGAGTGCCGTACGTTAGCACAGAGAGCCGTACGTTAGCACAGAGTGCCGTACGTTAGCACAGAGAGCCGTACGTTAGCACAGAGAGCCGTACACACTTGTACAGTGTTGCCTCTCTTCATGGAAGAGACCTGCATTGAATACTTAATCCGTGATTGGATCACATAGATGATTCAATATTCACCTTATTGTGTATATTCTTAACACATTCAATCTGTAATGGTTTACCATTACAGTTTACCCACTCATGATTGGTTGACTGATACGGCCTCTCACTGTGGTTTGGCTTGAGTGTTTCTCTTTCAGATTGTTTTTTTTTGGCAACATGTAATCACAGGTTAACGTATGCTGGGGTTACCAGAGGGTTAAAGGTTGAGGCTTGCATGAGCATGTGCTTAAGACATTGAAGCTGTTCCCAGCAAAAAGTGCTATAAGTTGTTTGTAAACAGATTTGTGAGCTGCGATAAGCAGGCGTTTGACTTGTAAATGGGATGGTGCAACAGACCTACCTTAAATACCTCTTTCAAAATGGCAGCTTGTACATGGACAACATTGACGCTCACAGGTCAGAGTGTAATCTGCACAATATAAGGAGATACTTTATCTCGGAAAAGGATTCCCCTTAATCAGATGTATTAGGATTCATGTTATGGGATGATATTATGTACAGACAAACTCAGTCATTGGAGAATTAGAGTGGAATAGAGTTTATGGATTTCAGTCTTTCACACAGACAATCCAACACACAAACATTAAAATGCACACCAAACAGCCTGTGTGTGTGGGTGTGACCTGCAGTTGGTGTGCTACACACACCAGCAGAGTGGAGTCTGGTTGGTGGTGCTAGTCCTCTCCTGCTCTGTGTTGGTGTGACGGTAAACAGAAGGTTCGTTTGTTCCCCCTGCAGAGCTGTGTCATTCAGGGGGCTGCTTATTAAAACCAGCCGTCACTCTCACCGCCGGGGTCCACCAGTCCTGATGAAGACATCCATTATTTACCAAGCTCTCCACCGGACAAACAATCAATTATTTCAATGGGAATCAGTCACCTGCTGCTTAGAATGCCAAAGACTGGAGGGGAGAAGAGATGCGAGGAAGAGAGAGAGAAGAGAGAGAAGGGGAAGAGAGAGAAAGAGAAGACTGGAAAAACAGACTGATGCTTAATATGATGGAGGCCGCTCACCTCTAACTTCCTCCTACCTCGTTCGCCCACCCTCTCAAACACAGACACACACACACACTCCTTTCCTTTTCAAACTGACAAACAGCACACATAATATGGTAATGGCCGCCCAAGCCAGATCCTTGGCTGGGTTGTTTTATAATTCATTTTTGAAGGGGATGGGTGAATAATCAGATTATAGCTGATGAGAGTGGTGAATTATTCAAAAGGCTGTGATTGGACTGGTGATGGGGTGCTGGGTGGGCTGAGGGGAAAAGGGGGCGATGGAAGGGACCTCAGGTACAGCAGGGTCACCTGGCACAGCAGGGTCACCTGGCACAGCAGGGTCACCTGGCACAGCAGGGTCAGCTGGCACAGCAGGGTCAGCTGGCACAGCAGGGTCAGCTGGCACAGCAGGGTCAGCTGGCACAGCAGGGTCAGCTGGCACAGCAGGGTCACCTGAGTGACACCAGTACCTCTCTCTCTCTCTCTGGGGTACCATCCTCTCTCCCCCTCTCCCCCTCTCCCGGTTGGATGGTAACCACATACCCAGGTCCACATCATCACATCACTGGGATGGAAAATTCTAACTCTACGGGACCTTGTGAATATTTGAGAGTTTACATTCCGGCAACCACACACTCTCAAATCTAGTGATTGGATCTACTATACTGGGGAGGTTCCACATGGTGTCATCTCCCAGGGTTTAGACTGCATGATTGGTGATATTCTAAGTAGAGGTGTCACTTCAGTTCATACAGGGTTTCTCTTTAAAATCCAAACCAAATGACCACAACAGGCTATGACAGGTTTTTATTCAAATATTGTTTAATAATCAAATGATTAGAATAAATTGCATTTGATTCTGTTTCAGTTATGGCACATGAACGATGATGAATTGACTGGTAGAACTGTAGGACACATCTACTATCCTGATTATTGCCATACCAACACAATACAGTCAGAAATTATCTTTCTAAGTGCAGACTTGCTCGTTATTCAAAGCCAGTCCCTTCCAGATGACTGCCCTTCCCTGCATGGTTGACAGGGTTATGTTTGGGAATCTGATTTGAATTATCTGGTTGGGATTCAAATCTGAGAGAGGTTTCTTATCTTGTTTGGTCAGACCCTTGAATAAACACCCAAGTAAATATGATGGGATGATTGTGAAGACCAGATAAACAGTGCTGAAATCCCATTAGCTTATGCACCAGGACTTTATACATGTGTGCACATAATGTAATCAAGTATTACCGATGTCCGTATACAGGACATGTCTCTCAGTCATTTTGGGGTTATTTGAATAAAACTCAGTTACATTTGGGTTGGAAATCAATCAGTCAATCTACTGCTGCCTACAGTGGTCCAGTACCCAGAGGCCTGAGCGCTGGAGACTCAGACTAGTGTGAACACGGCTCTGCTGGGCTTGGAGGAGCCAAGCCCATGGAAGGAGGGGATGCAGGAGTTTCTATGCGATGTGTGTGCATCCTCACTAGTGTTGGGGAACACAGCGCTGAAATGCAATAGCATGAGGATGGATTGGGCGGTCATGCAGGATGGTGATCAGATCTTCGCAGGAGGAAGAGATGGAGGAACAGGGAGGAGGAGCAGGGAGGAGGAGCAGGGAGGAGGTAGGAGGAACAGGGAGGAGGAGCAGGGAGGAGGAGCAGGGAGGAGGTAGGAGGAACAGGGAGGAGGAGCAGGGAGGAGGAGCAGGGAGGAGGAGCAGGGAGGAGGAGCAGGGAGGAGGAGCAGGGAGGAGGAGCAGGGAGGAGGTAGGAGGAGCAGGGAGGAGGAGCAGGGAGGAGGAGCAGGGAGGAGGAGCAGGGAGGAGGAGCAGGGAGGAGGAGCAGGTAAAATGGAGGAGGAGTACAGAGGGTGTTGGGAGGGAGGAGATAATTCAAGCATCTACCATTAAGTATTTTCTATTGTAGAAATTAGCTTACAAAGATGATCTTTCAAAACACTTGAAATTCAAGTATTGACGGACCACTGGCTTGCTAAAGGCTTCATTAACCGTCTCTGATCCAAAACTCACGGTCTGAGCTCAGTCCATCCTGTCACACTTTACTGACTAAAGCAAGCGACTGCTGCCTCAGACGCAGGAAGTAGGTCACATAGGCCAGAACGCCCGCGGGGCGTCCATCTTCAGACAGGAAGCAGCATTTGAGGATGGACTGCTGCCCCAGACGCCTGGAGGTCTGAAGGCCCTTATCCCCTCCTCTCTCCCCCTCATCCCCCCCTCCCCCCTCATCCCCCACCCTCTCCCCCTCATCCCCCCTCATCCCCCTCATCCCCCGCCCTCTCCTCCTCACCCCCCCCCCCCCCCTTCATCCTCCCTGACTACTGAATGTTTACATTAACAATTCTCACTTTTAAGTTTAGCCAGCTACAGTACATCTGTGTGTAACAAGTGTTTAGTTTGATGGGTATATTTCTGATACATGTCATTCTGAGTCATATGTCATTCTGAGTCATATTCAGCTTCACCAGAGCATCTCCCAGCCTGTCTCTCCTTCAACACACTCAGTGAACATCCGCAAAAATATTTAAATTCCCTTTACTTCAATGTCAGACATCCTTTGGGGGAAAATAAATTGAAATCTTTTGTAGGTAAATTTCAGATTACTGCTGGGATCCCTAAGGATATTATAATCAAATTAAGCTTTGCTGATTTGAAGGATATGTGATAATTGTCTGGTGTGGGGTTCATGGAATATGCCAAGCATATCTGGTAAGCACAGACTCCCAACATCTCCATCCAGGGAGAAAGAGAGAACAGTTCCTGGACTGTAAACATGCTAACACGCTAACACGCTAACACGCTAACAGAAGAACCTGGATAAACAGCCTCATATGTATTTTAAACTGTTGGGGAATATTGTTTAACAGGGTCCTAAATTCATGACGTATTTTACACTAAACCAGCCAAGTTTGGCATTACTGCACAGTTGAACACTTTCTCATATTGTGATTGATGATAAAAGCTATTTTAGGAGTTGGTAGGGAAGATGGTGGTATTTTGATTAGTTGCATTGAATAGTTTGTATTGACAGTACAATACAGCCTTGGCACTGCCACGATACAGTATACACCAACAGCCATTAATATTTCATTGCTTTTCAATTTATTTTTTAACAAAGGTTACACTGTTATATCAATATCATTATGTCCAATTATATCAGTGGAGCAGATGTGTTCCTTGATTGCATTGATCACCGCTACAGTACTGTATGTACATACATAATATGAAATCCATAAATCAGATGGTATCATTAGTCTTCCACAGAGGTATGAGACTGTTTGTAATAGATGGAGGCTGACGTTAGTATGATGTATGGGCTGTCTGGCTGCAGAACCAAGCCTTAGTTTAATAAGAGGTCATACAGAGGTCAAGTCTGAAAGCCGATCGCAGGAACATAATCGCTGCTGGAACGTGGGAAGTGTTTGTGGCTGTGACATAATCGTATCGATTTGTTAACAGATAAGATACACAGATAAGATACACAGATATCACATTCCACTTAGGAGAGGATGAAGTGTGTGTCGTCCTGCAGGGGGTCGGTGTTGTTTTAGATAACGGAGCAGGTGATGATGCTGGGGTTTAGGTCTGGCTTTACATGATGCTGGGGTTTAGGACTGGCTTTACATGATTCTGGCGTTTAGGTCTGGCTTTACATGATGCTGGGGTTTAGGACTGGCTTTACATGATGCTGGGGTTTAGGACTGGCTTTACATGATGCTGGGGTTTAGGACTGGCTTTACATGATGCTGGGGTTTAGGACTGGCTTTACATGATGCTGGGGTTTAGGACTGGCTTTACATGATGCTGGGGTTTAGGACTGGCTTCATATGTCCAAGCTGAATGTGTCAAAGACCTGAGACATGTGATTAGGTGGTTTTAGATCATCACTGGGATTGATAGATGAATTCACCGGTCAGGTTGAAGAGTCTGGAGCAGAGGTCTGACCAGAGTCCTGCAGAGCAGCCTGTTGAAGCTTCACCACATTCTAAAGAACTGCATTGATGTGAAATTTTAATAGAAATATCCATAGAATTGGATCTCTCTGTCCAGACTCCATCAGAGATCTGGACCTGAAGAAGGAATCTGCTGGGAGCTGCTGCACATGATCAACAGAAGAGGTTTGCTCCTCACAGGTCTGAGCTGAGGTCAAGTTGAGTTTTGACTTCCTGGACCAGATGCCTCCGGGGGTCTGCTGGATGAAAACCTTCATGTTTCTTTTCAGTTTTTTGACGTGGTGCTTTTCAGACAGAACACCATGTCTAGTACCTTGCCAGTCACACACAGTCCTACTGCTGTACTTTTTGATCTATCCACATAAGCAACACGTTATGGGACGAGTACTTTCTTTTTAAGCAACTCACAATAGAATGTTTATCAAAAATATATATGTTAAACATTTCACAGAAATGCTAAAAGATGTGATTACGGTGTAAATAGAAAAAAGTTAAAAGTAGAATGGATTAAAAAAACATTTGAGTGATACTTTTTTTCAATCTGTGAAAGGTAAATTAAAATTGAAGGTGCAGATCACTTTTCACATGCTTCCAGGCGTTACGTTAATTGGAAGTGCGGTTGTGACAAATGTGGTCTGCTTTAATTAAAGCCAGAACTCCTTTCTGCTAATGTCTGTCTGTCTCTTTCTCATCTGTTGAATGTGTTTTAAATACATACAGGAATCTAGGGGCTGGCATCATTCAAGCACAGAACTGACATGGGACATGTCCCTGTCATGAGAAGGGACTCACACAGCAGTTCATCTTGGTGTCAGAGACCAGAGAACTCATGTCTTCTACAGTGGCTGTACAGGGAGTCTGGAGGTCCAGCCAGCAGCTGTTAACCCTGCAGGGGACCTGTGAACATGCTCAGGTTAACCCCTGCAGGGGACCTGTGAAAATGCTCAGGTTAACCCCTCCAGGGGACCTGTGAAAATGCTCAGGTTAACCCCTGCAGGGGACCTGTGAATATCCTCAGGTTAACCCCTGCAGGGGACCTGTGAAAGGTGAAATGCTAACAGGTTGGTTAGGCTACTGCTGCAGGACAGGAAATACCAGTTCCAGGACACAACGCTGGTGTTGATCTTCTGTAAGAATAAATACATGGGGGGGGGCTGCAGCGTGAACCCTGGCCTCCTTTCCCATTGGTCACTTAAGACAATGTGACAAGTTATTCACTTCCGACTGTGCTTTACAGAGCCTATAATAACCTACTGTTAAATTAGAAACCAATTTCAGATCTCCGATTCACACATACCATATGTACTTTATGAGTTATACTTCCCAATGCACAGAAACACAATCCCTTGGACACAATTACCAATGAAGCGCTGTAATCCACAAGCCAGAGCCGCGAGATGATTAAGAAACAATCCATTTTAGTCCCCTAAACTGAAAGCCCTTCTTTTTCTGAGGGTGGTTATGGATCATGGCTAGTGTTCTGTTGCAAGAAATAATGTGAAAATGGCAAAACTCATTTATTAAAGATAGATTTTTTTCTTGGCAGCTCAATGGTGCTTCAATGGCTCAGGGTATTAAACTGAGTGTTTATTAGCTGACTATTTGCTCAGCGATGTGACACGTTGTTAATGAGATCTTTTAAAGTAGGAATACTGCAATGTTGTTTGCTCTTCTTAATGAGCGAACACTGACTGAAACAGCGAATACTGACTCTGAAACAGACAGTAAAAGATCCAGGGATGTTCAGGAGAGTTATAATTCTCTCCACCCTGCGCTCTGCTGTGGCACTATGAAACATCTTTGGAGACTGTTTAATCCCTTCCTCCTGTTTTGGTTTCTCCTTCAGCTCATCATCTTTCAGACTCACTTCCGTCACTTCTGTGTTCAAGGACTTATTCTCAGAATGAGACACAACGATGGGCCTGTGTGTGTTTTTATCTTGTGATATGCCTTCCTCCTTTCTCCTCCTTCAGACACACAATAATTCTATCACAGCAGCTGTAAAGATGCTGTTGGAAGTGTAACAAATTGCTTTTTTAATAGGATTATTTTCAAACGATGCACACAATGCTCTCCTATTTTTACTTGCCTTTATTTTGACTGTGATTGGATTGTAATTTGAAAACATTCAAAAACTTTCTTCCTGTTATATTTATTGTTTTTGTTTCCAGATGATGATATTTTACTGGGTGTTCATAGCAAATGACGCTCATGTCTTTTGACAGTGTGTCATGTCACCACAGTCATAGTATGCCTCAGGTGTCAGCCTTATATCAGCCAGCTGATTCTGTTTGTTTATGTCCATAAACTATTCAGAATGAGAAAGTCAATTCAATGCTTTAGATAAGTTAATGTAATTTCAACATATTGCCCCAAAACAGACATCAATGTCTAAGCCGTTTCACAGTCCTAATCTGCTAATAAGATTATAAAAGTGTAAATTTGTTTTTACATTTCCACAGATAATTACATGTCTTGTCACATACAAGTTCCACGGTGAAATATGGCCTGAATCGTTTACATCTAATAGGAAGTAGAAACTGTGAAAACAAGCATAATGGATTTAGAAGTGTGTTAAATTGAAAGCCACATTAAATGACACATCAACATTTAAGCTCTCCAGCTCACATTCCTGTAACTGTGTAGAGAGAATAACCGTGCCTATGCCAATGACAGTTTGTTTGTGTGGCACGACATACAACACTGTCTATACTGCAGTCTAATCATGAATGTCAAGAACAAAAGGTGATGTCAGAATAGCTGTCAACATATTTAGGCCACTGCTGAAAGACGACTTCGAGACTTGGTCTGTGTAGATGACAGCACTTTTGACTTTTGAAACAACAACGATTTATCTGGACCAATACCCAAAAGTATCCTATATTAGTATGTAGTATTTGCATAAATATAATCATGGATTGGGTGTTAATAGTATTAGACTAACCAGCTAATTTTGTGTCACAGTTAAAAAAAACTGATTGTACCTGGAAGACTAAGAAGAAAACAGACTTTTTTCCACCAGACCTTCAGCCGCTGGACATCCCAACACCAAGCTAGTGTTGGAGCGAATGTGGATGTGATTGGTAGGGGGAATGTGGATGTGATTGGTAGGGGGAATGTGGATGTGATTGGTAGGGGGAATGTGGATGTGATTGGTAGGGGGAATGTGGATGTGATTGGTAGGGGGAATGTGGATGTGATTGGTAGGGGGAATGTGGATGTGATTGGTAGGGGGAATGTGGATGTGATTGGTAGGGGGAATGTGGATGTGATTGGTAGGGGGAATGTGGATGTGATTGGTAGGGGGAATGTGGATGTGATTGGTAGGGGGAATGTGGATGTGATTGGTAGGGGGAATGTGGATGTGATTGGTAGGGGGAATGTGGATGTGATTGGTAGGGGGAATGTGGATGTGATTGGTAGGGGGAATGTGGATGTGATTGGTAGGGGGAATGTGGATGTGATTGGTAGGGGGAATGTGGATGTGATTGGTAGGGGGAATGTGGATGTGATTGGTAGGGGGAATGTGGATGTTTGTTTTTCACTGGGAGGTCTGTTGTATCAAGCCTCCTTCAGAACATGTTTTATGTGTTTCAGGGTTAGTCTCTGTATGTTGGAACAAATTGCTTTGGAACAAATGATTCCCTCTCTAATTTCCCCTCTCCTCGTCCCCCTAGTATGCACCCATACACACTCATTTGAGTTGTGTGATTGAGTGATTTTATTTTCATTTTTTGTTTATTTTCATGTTCCCTCTCCATCATAGTCAATGTAAACAACACAACTAATGCCCACTTGTCCTGAGAATATCACACAGGAAATCAGTTCCAGGAAAAAGTCCCTGTGCGTCACCATGGTAATCTGGTTCATAATACTGTTACCATCTGCTTGATGGAATCTGAAACAAACTGCTTCAGGTCAACTCACTATACGTTCCTCTGAAACAAACTGCTTCAGGTCAACTCACTACTTTCCTCTGAGCAGCAACCTCTCAGTCCTCAGAACGCTAGATACACACAACATCAATATTCAGAATAAACTGGTGTAATTCTCTCAAGAAGAAGCAATCATCGGTCACAACCTTCTAGATTTCAGCTTCAAAAATGACAGTGAAAAACCAAATCAACGTGCTGTGAAACTTTCTCTGAAATGCAGCCCCATTTGACTGACAGAATTGCACTTCTGCTCCATGATCTGAGAGGGAAGAGGATCTTCAAAATGTCTTCCCTTTTTCCTGTTTGTTTTTATTTTTTTCATTTCTTTTCTAATATGCTGTCTCTTGTGTTCCATTATTCACCACCCTTCAGGGGGCACGCTGGTGTAATCATAAACCATGTCAGGATAAATACATGAATACATTCACATTGCAAATGAGGACCCTTTGCTAATGTTTACTCTGCCAGTGTGATTTATGACAAAGAAATTTAGAGCCTATCATTAGTTTAATATGAGTAAAAAGGCCTGCCTACCCTGCTTCTTATTCTGACCACAGCAACCTTCTGGTAAATAAAGCAAAGCGTAGCTGTCACTTCTGTGCAGATAACATCCCTCATTGGCTTGGGGGAGAGCTTAATTTCAGCTCAGTTTTATTGAAAGCAGTTCATCTCCTTAGAACGATGGTGAGATAAGGGGAGAGGTGAGTGTCAGTGTTGAGAGGACTGTCTGTTCTGGAGATGCTTCTGGTGTTCTCTATATAGTATCGTCTGTTATAATGTATATATTTTGGCATTAAGTACTCCTCCTCCTGTTCTGACATGTACCCACACACACCCATGACATGTGCAGTTGGGGACACCCTTGGCTTTCTGCAGTTGATAGTTGAGTGAATCTTTACCATCCCATCTGAATTGCATGAGGAAGAGTTGAAATTCATGGAATTGGATATTTCATCCCTAACCTTCCTCGCAGCTCTCGGTGGCGTTCACCCCAAGCCTGGAACGTTGTCCTCACGCTGCGCCACGTCAAACAGCCCGTGTCCCCTGGAGGGATCCACCTGTGTGCTCGCTGCACTACCTACTCCAAATCAAAGCTCATGACAGCTGCTTTAATGCCTTGTACCTCTCGCGTGCTCGAGCGTCGCATAGCCCTCCTTCTGTGGAATGTTCGCTGTTCCCACACTATGTCTGACAGAGAATCAATCACTCCAGAAGTATGTCCCCCCGTACCCCTGAAAGTCAGCATGTAGAATTAAGTATATTCCTATTGGACCTCCTTAAGGTTCAGGTGTGAAAATCCATCAAGGAAAACTAGGAACTGAGATAAGATGTGGTCCTACATATTTCAAAGGCAGATCACTGACCACGCTATTCGTCTGCTGGACATTTATGAGGAAAAAGAGAAATCTTGTGTCCTGATCCGGCACACAGAACAGAAGGAATCATGTAGGGTGTGCCGTGGGCCATGAGATGAATCTTTCAGAATGATTCGATTTTCCGGCGTCCGTGTTCCTCGGGCCCCCTGCTGAGAGGGCCACGTCCGTGTTCCTCGGGCCCCCTGCTGAGAGGGCCACGTCCGTGTTCCTCGGGCCCCCTGCTGAGAGGGCCACGCCCGTGTTCCTCGGGCCCCCTGCTGAGAGGGCCACGTCCGTGTTCCTCGGGCCCCCTGCTGAGAGGGCCACGTCCGTGTTCCTCGGGCCCCCTGCTGAGAGGGCCACGTCCGTGTTCCTCGGGCCCCCTGCTGAGAGGGCCACGCCCGTGTTCCTCGGGCCCCCTGCTGAGAGGGCCACGCCGTTGTTCCTGCAAGAGCCCACGTCAATATAGTGTGAGAGGGAGAGAGAGACATGGATCCAAGGTCACTTAAAAGTGTGTAAAAGAGAGAGACAGAGACTATTCAACTATCATGAAGCCCAGCCCAGACATAGAGGGGAAAATATTGATAGAGAGCTAAATTGGACTTTTGTTAATGCATGAGTGTCAATTCCTGTCTTACTTTAGCAAATTATGAAAATGTTGGGGAAGTTTCACACTGTTTGAACTCACACATCGTACCGACAAAGACACATTTTCTCATTAGAAGTGTTTGTAATGCATGAAGAAATAATTTATTCAAGAAAATGTACAAATTACTCCTTCAAACTCAAGTTATTGAGTTGGGAGATAAATTCTGTTTGGCGTTCAGTGCCAACTTGGATGATGCATGCACAGTTGATTATTGTATTTTTTTATCACCTCTGGATTACAGTTTCAGCAGGTTGCTCCAGTAATGTAGTTGTTATTTTGGATGATTTTGTATTATTTTTAAACACTGAGTTTGTCAATGTTTTTGAGGAATCGTAGATATATTAAACAATAGCATTATTCATTTTAATTGAGTGCCATTGAAGTTAATAAATAAAATTATGTTGATGTGTTCTAGTATGCAATTTCATCCTAGTATAATTATAATTCATAAAAAATTAAGAATCATGTTTTTTAACAGCTTTTTAATTTTTTTTCATCAACTTGGACTTCTGCAGAAACATTGGTTAAACATATGCCTCATTTGTGAAAACTTACTTTGCACATGCTGTTTTTATAATTAATTAATTAAAATGTGAATGTTAAATAAACTTTTCTTGTAAATTGAATCAAAGTACTCTGATTATGTACAAGGATTCTGGGATCTGTCCCAGTCTCCCTGTCCCAGTCTCCCTGTCTCAGTCTCCCTGTCCCAGTCTCCCTGGCTCAGTCTCCCTGGCTCAGTCTCCCTGGCTCAGTCTCTCTGTCCCAGTCTCCCTGGCTCAGTCTCCCTGGCTCAGTCTCTCTGTCCCAGTCTCCCTGTTCCAGTCTCCCTGCCCCCCTCCTCTTCCCCTGGCTGGTGAAGGTATTGGCCTGCTCATGACATTTGCAAATGAAGCCCTGCAAATCACAGAGCCTGAATCAGCAGCTGCTTCATATGTGCTTGATTTCTGACCCTCTGCATTTTTTATGGGATCGGATAACGCAGGACTTGAAAGCTTTATGTGTCTCCATACTGACGTTGCATTTTTGTGTACGTCCTGCGCTAAACGTCATCTGTACTCGTGATCTGCGGGTCCTGATTGCTGTCAGCCGGTACAGACAGGTCTAGAGTCACCGCTCAGTTTGCAGGCAAATTACACTGAATGCAAAAAAGGACATCTATTGATGAAAGGACGGGATTGATAGTCCTGACGTCATCCAGGGTACATTTTTTATTGGAAGGTCATGTGGTTCATGTGAGAAAACCTGTTTGAACTCGAGCAGTGATGTTTTTGATAAACCTCAAATGGACATTCCCACTAGAAACCAGATGAGAAACTAAGACTATGCAGGGACACCATTGTCTGTTAATTAGCTCCAACCAGATGGAACAGAGTCCATATTTCACAAGGGATCTTTTCCTCCAAGAAGCAAACTTTGTTTTTCATTTCCTCAGCGACACAGAGTGTTACCTACCAGGTGGTCAGGAATGACCTCAGACAGAAACATTCAGACACGTCTTCTATCTTCAGGTGCTTCTGTTCTGGTTACCATAGAAACCTGGACAGCAGTCAGTGAGAGAGAAGGTCTTCATCGCCAGAGTTGCTCTTCCTGGAGATGAATTTCCTTCATCATATACGACTGGTTGTGCAGCCAGATTTCTTTCTTTTTTGTACAGTAGAGTCCTCATCCAGTACTCATCAATGACGCAAACTTTTTTTTTTTACCTTTAAAAAATCTTTTTTCAACCTTTCAAAACAGTTTTTAGAAAATATTTTCTCAACCCTTTAAAACTGTTTTTAGAAAATATTTTCTCAACCTTTCGAAACTGTTTTTAGAAAATATTTTCTCAACCTTTCAAACTTTTTCAAAAAACCAATACAAAACCTTGCTTCATGGTAGCTTCGTAGACTAGCTTACGTTTGTTGTGCGTGATAGCCAGGAAATGAAAAACGGCGTGCAATGACAATTCTTTTATTGATCATGCCAGCTACAGATTCAAACTAAAGTAACGAGCCTGGCTTTAAAATGTAAGAAGTAGAAAGTACAGATATTTGTGTAAAAAATTTAAGGAGTGGAAGTAAAACGTTGTCCGAATTGATACCAAAAAAATCTACTTAAGTACAATAACAAAGTATTTGTACTTTGTTACTTCCCATCTCTGGATGTGATCATGTATACTTTGGGATTTATATGCCAGTAGCTTTGCTTGGGTTATTTTCCACCACAGTGATGTCAATAATAAATGACTCCTTGCTCGCCACATCAACACGCACTCACACTGGTAGGGTGATTACATTTGATTAAAAACTTGAGATTCTAAAACTGGTGGAGGAAGCAAAACGTCAACATGAGGTGGATGGTGCGCTGATTGAACACAGCACCGGAGGAAGAGCCACCACTGTGACATCAGCAGTGTACATGCAGAGTAGAATGACACAAGAGTTTCAAGTTAGATTTTTCACGGTGATGCTTTGTCTTCCATCTCATAACTTACCGCAGTTACCAGAACTTTTGCTGCATCGCCCCTGCGTCTGTGAGACACCAACGTCATGAAGGGAAGGAGCGCCTGAGGCCACGTGTGGGCAGGGTGACGGGGGTGAGCTGTGTAGAGGAAATAGATGCATGGCGATCGCTGGAGCTTTTATACCTGCGACCCCGTCATGTGGAGTTGACGGGAAGCCTCATAAGGAGCACTTCAGCCTGAAGAGGATGAGCAGAAGGAAGAGAGGAGAGGGGGCAGAGAGGAGGAGAGGAGGAGAGGGGGCAGAGAGGAGGCAGAGAGGAGGAGAAGGGGCACAGAGGAGGAGAGGGGGAGAGGGGGCAGAGAGGAGGAGAAAGAGGAGAGGGGGCAGAGAGGAGGAGAGGGGGCAGAGAGGAGGAGAGGGGGCAGAGAGGAGGAGAGAAGGAGAGGGGGCAGAGAGGAGGAACAGCAGAGAGTGGAACATCTTCTAGAGAGATCCATCAGTCCCCAGAGCCTCCCCTCACCATATGTTTACACTTAGTCAATCATGTAGACACTTGGAACAATCTGCTTTAGACGACCCGCGCCTGGCATGCACGCCTTGACACTCTGCATCCGCCATCAAGGCTGTCTCGTAAACAAGATTTAATTTCCCTTTTCATCAATTCAAATTGGTTTGGAGGAAAACGCCATCATTAAGGTTCAGACTGAGGCCTCGATTGCAACGTCACTTTTCAAACAATCGCCCCGTTCTCCCCGTAGGACCCCCAGGATCCAGAGTGACGGCTCTGAAGACGTGTGTTCTGCACTCCTCTTCTTCTCATGGACTTTTTAGACATTGCAAGAGATAGAAGACTATTTTGAGGTGGCGGTTGAGTTGGGGTGAAGTTGCATCTGACAATGACTCATCCTGTTCTTGAGGGCTCATGGTGGAACTCATTCTGTTCACCCTGCAACACATTCTCACTCTGAGACACAAGTCATGCTAGTGTGGAAGCACTGGCGTGCCTCTGTGTGCTACAGTTACAATATTAACCATGAGACAGGGCCCATAGAGCCAGAGCTTTGCAGCTTTCTGAACTGCAACTCAAATCCCCCTTTTGTTTCCCCGCTGTTTTACCAGAAGAAGAAACTTGTAGAGGGAGCGGAGTAATTGCAATGATTAGTGCTCAATAATTGATGAGAGGAGCCAGGCTTTCCAGAGAAGTGCTTGTTCATCGGTTGTTGTTTTTCTCCTCTTTTGACAAACCCTGTGGGTCCTTTTTTCTGTTTTTCCAAGCCACCATTTTCCAGGACAGGAAGTCTGAACACACGCGTGCAGGGAGTCTGAACACACGCGTGCAGGGAGTCTGAACACACGCGTGCAGGGAGTCTGAACACGCGTGCAGGGAGTCTGAACACACGCGTGCAGGAAGTCTGAACACACGCGTGCAGGGAGTCTGAACACACGCGTGCAGGAAGTCTGAACACACGCGTGCAGGGAGTCTGAACACACGCGTGCAGGGAGTCTGAACACACGCGTGCAGGGAGTCTGAACACACGCGTGCAGGGAGTCTGAACACACGCGTGCAGGGAGTCTGAACACACGCGTGCAGGGAGTCTGAACACACGCGTGCAGGGAGTCTGAACAGAACACACGCGTGCAGGGAGTCTGAACACACGCGTGCAGGGAGTCTGAACACACGCGTGCAGGGAGTCTGAACACCAACACACACGTGCAAACAATTCAATTCTTCCTCTGCATTCTCTCATGCTGCTGTCCTTCCTCCAGGGCAGCCCGGAGCAGCGATCAGCCTCATCAAGGAGACCGAGTCCCAGGCGCTCACCTCAAGCCTGGCCAGGGACACGGGCAGGAGACAGATCTGGAATCAAACCCAGAATCTTCCTGCTGTTCAGTCTGACCTATTAATTGAGAGTGGTGAGGATTATTATAGATTTTAATGTTTTGGAAAACACCAACCGTATTTAATTAGCAGAGAGCATAAAAACTGATCAGCAATGTCACATTGTGGGAAAAGTATTAAATACAGTTGAACGATGAAGCAAATCAGAGATTAGTTACCTCTTAAAGTAGCAGATTTGTCTTAATCAATTTTCCGACTTTCATTTATCTTACCCTTTGTAGATATACCCAGTCTACCATGGAACTTAAATGTCACCGCTCGAAAAAAAAAAAGATAAAGATAGCCGTAGCAGGGATACAAGGGCTCCGTTTCAGGCGATTTACACGCAAGATAACGAGCGTCACGATGGCCGCGAGAAAGACACCAGGCTTCTCAGTCACTGGAGAGCAAGCTGCTTGATTAAGGGCTAGTTGATTAGTTAATGAGTGTCAAAAACGTTGTCACTCAAAGGTCAGTCTTGATCAGGCGATTTCAGGCTTGCGTGAAGCCCGGGCGCCTCAGTACCCAGGGCTGTGGTCGGGAGCAATGGGCAGAAGAATGTGACACTCGAATTAGAGATCCTCAGTCCAAGAGCAGCCCACCTGATTCAATACATCCAGCTGCCCTGGGAGCCGTGATTGAAGTGTTATCATTTTGATACAAGGGGGATTGCATTATCTTACTGGAAAGATTGATCAAATTTGACCCCCATCTGACCTCACACCCACACAGGTAACAAAGCTTGTCTAGATCGACCTTTAAGATTTTAAAATGGAGCCAAAGTTTTATCATGTAACAATAAGGAGAAGGGAACTTCCAGAACTGAATGGATCCACTTTTACAAGAACAGTCCTTCAGTCTTCTCATTATGCTTCAAAAGGATTCTTTCTTCTTCGTTTTGACTCAGTCAGCCCCTATCGTTGGTTACTCAGATGTTGAAGAGGATGATGAGAATGAGATGTAACTATTTTTTACAGATCAAGTAGAAAAGGTGACCCTAAACTAACTTTATAAAATCCTTTTAAAACGACTCTCATGTGTAATTCAAAGATCTTGAGAATAGTTTTGATCTTAAGAAAAAAGCTGTTCTGACCAAACATTTCCTGTGTGTCACACATGAAGGTGAAGTCTTTATGGTCTGTATTATGAATGTGTCGTGAATACGACCTTCATAGTAAAGTGTACAGCAGCACTATGCAGTAGTGACAGTCATGGGGCAACCATAGGTGTGGGTGACAGCAGTGTATAGAGCAACCACAGGTGACAGCAGTGTGTATAGAGCAACCACAGGTGACAGCAGTGTGTAGAGCAGGCATGATGGTTAGATCTGATTAGTGAAAGTTGGAAGGGTGGGGGTGTGGGGGTGTGGATTCCTCAGAGGGGGAAAATCAATTAACACAAGAATATGTTCAGCAACGGGCAATTTACACAACCCACGACACCCTCTCTGGGGAGAGAGACTGTGTTCACACCAGCAGGTTCCAATAAGCCTGGTGTTGGATGCCCAGGGGACGCCGGGGGAGTTAAGAGCGACGCTCACATCCCCTCTGCCAGGGAGGATGGACGTTTAGAATCGTCAGGTTATTCATTTAGGAATCACACGCACTTTTTACTCACATTACAAAAAAAAGATTATCATCAACAGTTCAGTTGTTGTTGTGTCAGTAGATGTGAAATCATGTGATGTCTTTATGAGCTTTTGTTGTTCTAGATTCACCCAACCCCAGAGCTGGTTCCTCCCTTAGTCCCAGAAAGGGAAGTACGAAGAAGCCATTGCTGCACCGTGTCAAACACATTCTGCCTATGCCTCAAAATCCATTAGGGTGTGTTAGAAAGGCTGTGGTCTATTGGTGCCAGTGAAGTAAAGATGGGTACAGGACAGTGTATAACATCTGAATCCCAACAGGGTGAATGCACACAAGTACTCCAACCATCTGGTACCAGGCCTGGCACTGTGTGAGGAGATAGTTTTCAGGTATGGATTTCCCCATTTCTGTGAAATGAGTAATAATTGATGACGATGGGATTCTTGGTTTAGATTGTGTTTGGTAAATGTGCTTTTAAAGCTGAATGTGACTAAGCTCCAGGAGAGATGCATCCAGCTCTCAGTTCTCTCCTCAGAAACGGAGAGGAGGATGGTAGCAGCCTGGCTCCCTTGGCTGCTCCCCTGGCTGCACGACACACTCCAGCCAAGCCTGCCCCTCAGCGCTCATCACAGCTTATCACAGAAACGCAGCCCCACCGCACCACTCCACTAAACACACATAAACACTTCAATGCACACACACACACACACACATACTATCTCTCTCACACACACACATTTTCATACACTCACTTCTTCACACATCCACTACCCTTCTGTACTGTACACACACACATGCAAATGCACAGTCCCATGTTGGCCCACAGCGGCCACAGCCAAATGGAGAGGTTCGTCACATTTTAATAAGGCACATTTCTGAAGCGTTTCTCATATCCTGCCCTGCAGCTGATATTACATGCTTCAAGTAGCAGTTAAAACCTTTCAGAGCGAATGGCTAGAGCACTGTTTCCCCCTCCGAGATCTTGTGGTGAGTGATGGGGCTGGCGGAAGGGAGAGCGATCTGCTGTCTGGACGAGTGCTTCGTGAAGAGCAGGGCAGCAAGGTCCACATTTTCACGCCATGAGATCACGATGCTCAGTTAAGAAAGATTGATGTAATGTAACCAAGATATTGAGGACTAAATAGTCCTCAATTTTATAAATAGTCCTCAAGTTTATAGGGTATCCGCCCTATAAACTGGGCTTAACTATTAAGCTTAGTGTTCAGAATCAACTTGTTTTCCCAGAGTAAGTGTGTCCTCTGATGGTCTACAGATAAGCAGCATACGATAAGGGGAATTGTTGGTACTTTAAGTAACTTTTTTTAAACCATATTATTTTATATATATATTTTATCTGCACAGTGGGCACTTCTGAGGCCTCCTACTCAAAGCTCAGGAATCGTCTAGATGTGGTCCTCAGGAGGTCAGCTCCTCCCATGATGCCCTGAGACAACCAGACGGGGGCGGAGCCCTTGCCCATGTAAGGCTCTCCTGTTGGCCCCGCCTGCAGCTCATCTCCTCCCTGCACCCTCCCAGCCAGCCTCTGCAGTCCCTGATGCCCTCCAGCAGCTCATTACTATCACACTCACCCCCAGCTGGTTCAGGGACTCTATCTGAGAGTGTGTAGTGTGTGTGTGTGTGTGTGTGTGGGGTGTGTGTGTGTGTGGTGTGTGTGTGTGTGCGTGTGTGTGTGTGTGCGTGTGTGTGTCGCCTTTTCATTTAGACACCCAGTTGGGAATGTTTGCCCTGGGATTCCACCCACAGAGAAAACATCTACATGGTGAGATTCTCTCTCTATATCTCCCCCCCTCTCTCTCTCTCTCTCTCCTCTCTTTATCTCCCCCCCTCTCTCTATTTATCTCTATCTATCTGTCTGTCTCTCTCTCTTTATCTCTCCCCCCTCCCTCTCTCGTTCTATATTTCTCTGTCTCTCTCTTTATCTCTCTCTTCCCTCCTGCTCTCTCTCATTCTTTGTGTCTGTCTCTCGCTCTCACCAGGCAGCATTGCTGTTCTTGATGATGAGGTTGGGTTTATAATTGGCTGCCTAATGCCAGAGTGGTGTTTAGCACTCAGCATGCTGAAGCTGAGCCACGTGACAGAACTGAAACGTGTTTTATTATCAATGCAGAGGGGCTCCTATTATATTATTTATTATTATAAACGCAGATGGAATTAATAAACACGTCAGAGGGGAGGTATTAGTTCATCAATATGCGGTTTCCCTCTTGAGAGGAAAGCTATATCTCCTCATTGACAGATTCATTCAACTATTTAAAATGTTGAAGTTGTTATTGAGCGGTCGTCTGCACTCGAGGCAAATGCTTCCCGCATGAACGGAACAGGAAAAACATTTTCCAAAATATTTATTTATGTTTGTAGGTTTTTTTCCGTGGGTGAAAGTGTGTTAGAGAGTTAGAGAGAGAGAGAGAGTTAGAGAGAGTTAGAGAGAGAGTTAGAGAGTTAGAGAGAGAGTTAGAGAGAGAGAGAGTTAGAGAGAGAGTTAGAGAGAGAGAGTTAGAGAGAGAGAGAGAGAGAGAGAGAGAGAGAGAGAGAGAGTTAGAGAGAGAGTTAGAGAGAGAGTTAGAGAGAGAGAGAGTTAGAGAGAGAGTTAGAGAGAGAGAGTTAGAGAGAGAGAGTAGAGAGAGAGAGAGTTAGAGAGAGAGAGAGTTAGAGAGAGAGAGTTAGAGAGAGAGAGCAGTTAGAGAGAGAGAGTTAGAGAGACAGTTAGAGAGAGAGAGGGAGTGAGTAATGTACTATACAGTATATGTTATTTGTCAGTGAATAGCCAGGTCACAAAGGCTTGCATTCGTTCATGGGAGTACTGTACATCTGAAGCCTGAATACCCATTAGTGCATGTATACAATGTGCAGTATTGATCCAATTTATTTAGAGTGCTGGCTCCATATGGTACAGTGTGCCTGCTCAGAATAGTATGACATGGTATATGTTCAGGATTCTTCAATCTGTTTTTGATCTTACAGAAGTACACTTTCATTACTGCATTTGTGCATGTGTGTGGTAAGTGTGCTTGTGTGTATGTGTGTGTGTGTGTGTGTGTGTGTGTGTGTGTGTGTGTGTGTGTGTGTGTGTGTGTGTGTGTGTGTGTGTGGTAAGTGTGTCATGCCACGCAATCTCATTGAAAGGTTCATTGATTTCCACATGGATGTGCAGCTTGAACGTCAGCAGAGAGGAGAGGTGCCAGGCCCAAACGTCCCCCAGGTCCATTACCATGTTTATTACTGCAGCTAAAGAAGCATCCAGCTGAATCTAACATAGATGATATAAAGGGCCTTCTGTAAACACAGTTTCCTCTTCACAAATGAAATGAGTTATCCTTTTTCTACATCTATCCTAAAATATATTAAAGTCATTGTGAACTTGTTGTTTGCAGACCTAAATAGATGTGGGGTTTTTTATTATTTATTTTTTCATTTATTTTTTTTCCTGGCTCACCGACTTGGTAATAACTAGAGATAAACCCATGGGAGTTTAAAGATGAGTTTCTTATCAGTTTTATTTATTATATGGAGGATTTTCACCAGCAAATCGGTATAATTTCCACAAGCCAAGCTACATAACAGCATAGAGTATCAACTTAAACTAAACATGATACAGATATTTTATCAATTATTAATATAAATGAGTTCATACTATGCTATATACTATACTATTCTATATCAGACTATAGGATGCAGGATTCCATGTAAGCGTGAGGTGTGACTCCCAGAAGGACAGCAGTGATACTGTGGGTGCTGCTGGACACCCAGAAGGACAGCAGTGATACTGTGGGTGCTGCTGGACACCCAGAAGGACAGCAGTGATACTGTGGGTGCTGCTGGACACCCAGAAGGACAGCAGTGATACTGTGGGTGCTGCTGGACACCCAGAAGGACAGCAGTGATACTGTGGGTGCTGCTGGACACCCAGAAGGACAGCAGTGATACTGTGGGTGCTGCTGGACACCCAGAAGGACAGCAGTGATACTGTGGGTGCTGCTGGACACCCAGAAGGACAGCAGTGATACTGTGGGTGCTGCTGGACACCCAGAAGGACAGCAGTGATACTGTGGGTGCTGCTGGACACCCAGAAGGACAGCAGTGATACTGTGGGTGCTGCTGGACTCCCAGAAGGACAGCAGTGATACTGTGGGTGCTGCTGGACACCCAGAAGGACAGCAGTGATACTGTGGGTGCTGCTGGACACCCAGAAGGACAGCAGTGATACTGTGGGTGCTGCTGGACACCCAGAAGGACAGCAGTGATACTGTGGGTGCTGCTGGACACCCAGAAGGACAGCAGTGATACTGTGGGTGCTGCTGGACTCAAGGAGAGACCTGTGTGATCGTACTGGTGCTGGAATATCACTTCATCTCTCCACCCCTGCCATTTCCTGTGTGTGTGTGTGTATGTGCATGTGTGTGGGTGTATGTATGCATGTGGGTGTATGTGCAAGTGTGTGTGTGTGACTGGGATGGAGAGAGAGCATGCTCATTCTCACCCTGCAGCTTTCCTGATTGGATACATCTCTCTTTCTGCCTTATCATTGCTTTCTACATTCCTCTCTCTCCTCCTCCTCCCTCTCTCCCTCTCCTCCTCCTCTTCCTCTTCCTCTCCCTCTCTCCCTCTCTCCTCCTCCTCTCCCTCTCTCCTCCTCCTCTCCCTCTCTCCTCCTCCTCTTCCTCTCTCCTCCTCCTCTCCCTCTCTCCTCCTCCTCTTCCTCTCTCCTCCTCCTCTTCCTCTCTGTCCTGTTTCCTGACCCTCGCCAGTTTGAGGAAGCTACTTCTCAGATAAGCTCTAATTGGCTCGCCGTGTTATTCTTTATTTATATACTTCCTGGCTTCCACAAATGTCAGATCTCACTTCTCATCTTTGCCCTGCTGTCACATCCAGCTGTAATCGGGCTGCCTGGCTCATTTGAATGAAACTGTTTGGGGAGTTGTGAGGGGCACGGATTCTGGATCTGCTGCCGTACTGGAAATGAGAGCAGAGGCCCCATTACCAGCTGGATGCTGTCTGTTCTGCCTTCCTGCATTGAGCCACTGTCAGGGTGTTTAGCAGGCTGTCTTCGGAGAAATGTTCACAATACAAATGTGGCACTTTATGATGACATGGTGTGGATGACAAAAAAAGATTTGTATGCATGTGTATTGTGGTGTGTTGGAGTGTGCATGTTTGGTTGCATGTGTGTGTGTGTGTGTGTGTGTGTGTGTGTGTGTGTGTGGTCTGTGCTCAGAATGCACCAAAGCCTTGCCTCATTCATCATTCTGTATTCAAACGGAGAGCAGCTCTAAATGCTTACTAAGCAGAAGGAGCGAAGCAGCACAACGCGAAAGCAGGAAATTAAAAACATTCATTTATAGTTACTATCTCTGCCAAGGCACACTTGACTGAGTAATGGTCCTGCTTAATCCTGCTCTATGTGTAAATGTGATTATTTATTTCATCTATTAGTTTTACTGCAGTCCCTTTGAGGACAAAGCTGTTTATCTTGATTGGGAACATGCTGGTGCTGGTAGGAAGCTACCAGCACCAGCATGTTCACACTACCAGCTGTGTTCTGTTGTTCTCTCCAGCTTCCAGCAGGACAGTACAGCTCCTCCCCTCCAGAGTGATGTGCTGGACAGTATAGCTCCTCCCCTCCAGAGTGATGTGCTGGACAGTATAGCTCCTCCCCTCCAGAGTGATGTGCTGGACAGTATAGCTCCTCCCCTCCAGAGTGATGTGCTGGACAGTATAGCTCCTCCCCTCCAGAGTGATGTGCTGGACAGTATAGCTCCTCCCCTCCAGAGTGATGTGCTGGACAGTATAGCTCCTCCCCTCCAGAGTGATGTGCTGGACAGTATAGCTCCTCCCCTCCAGAGTGATGTGCTGGACAGTATAGCTCCTCCCCTCCAGAGTGATGTGCTGGACAGTATAGCTCCTCCCCTCCAGAGTGATGTGCTGGACAGTATAGCTCCTCCCCTCCAGAGTGATGTGCTGGACAGTATAGCTCCTCCCCTCCAGATCCAGAGTGATGTGCTGGACAGTATAGCTCCTCCCCTCCAGAGTGATGTGCTGGACAGTATAGCTCCTCCCCTCCAGAGTGATGTGCTGGACAGTATAGCTCCTCCCCTCCAGAGTGATGTGCAGACTTCCCTGCAGCACCCAAACACACCGTCAGTTCACCAGAAGACCAGCTTTCAAACACTGAGTACAATCCGGCCATCGATGCTTGACTGGTCCTCCCGGCGCTGCCTGCTGACGGGAGCGTGCGTGGGTCGGCGAGGACACGCCGCGATCGTGCTGACACGCAGGGCGGCGCTGGAGGAACTCAATTAGGTGTAAGTGACGGGTTGTCACAACACCTGGTCTCTGTGTGACACGACGAGGATGTCAGGAATCAGGCGGTGCTGCTGTCGTCTGGGGGGGGGGGGGGGGGGGGGGGGGGTTCTCCGTCAGAGAGCAAAGGTTGGCAGGCTGAGCTTCAACAGAGGGTCTGTGGTCCCACACTCATCTCTGCTCACACAGTCTGCATGGATCTGCTTCAACAATCCCCTCTCTCCTCTCTCTGTCTGTCTGTCTGTCTGTCTCTTTCTCTTGTCATCTCTGTTGCCTCTCAATCTGCCTATTTCTTATTGTCTCTCTTCATAAAGGTTTGTTTTCACTGAAAACAGGCATCTAATTTAGTTTCCTTTCTTCTTGATGGTCCTGATGAGGCCAATCTCAGAGAGAGAAAAAGAGAAAACAGAGAGATAATTAAAAATGTAATTTAGAGAGAGAGATGGAGAGAAGGTGGGGAGAGAGAGGGGGGGGAGAGAGAGGGGGGGGAGAGAGAGAGGGGGGGAGAGAGAGAGAAGGGGGGAGAGAGAGGGGGGGGGGGGGCCACAGACATCATGCAGAGGCCTTGTTTGTGATCTCCTCAACGGTTAAATTATTTACGAACGAGCGTCGCATGTTATTTATCTTTCAGTTTTGTCTTTCAAAACGTCTTTTGAATTGTAATTTTTTTTGTGCTGTTTTGAGTTTTTGTGCCTGCCGTTCCACCTCCTTGATCCGGTTTGACAAACAGGCTGAGTTGAGGTCGGCCTTTTCATTTGAGCTCATTTTCCTGTCAGCGACCCAGGTCACTGTGGTTTGGGAAATCATAGGGGCAAGCTCAGTCTCTTTACACACATATGACAAAGTTACATTCAAATCAACATATTTTCAGTCAACGGTTTGATGTGTTTACTCTGTTCTCACTGAGTGAGAATGAGGTGACACACATGCCACACCCTGCAGTCTGCCCTGCTGAACCACTGCAGTCTGCCCTGCTGAACCACTGCCCTGCAGTCTGCCCTGCTGAACCACTGCAGTCTGCCCTGCTGAACCACTGCAGTCTGCCCTGCTGAACCACTGCAGTCTGCCCTGCTGAACCACTGCAGTCTGCCCTGCTGAACCACTGCAGTCTGCCCTGCTGAACCACTGCAGTCTGCCCTGCTGAACCACTGCAGTCTGCCCTGCTGAACCACTGCAGTCTGCCCTGCTGAACCACTGCAGTCTGCCCTGCTGAACCACTGCCCTGCAGTCTGCCCTGCTGAACCACAGCAGTGAGATAATGACAATGCTCTACACCGTATTACCCTTCAAAGTGACTGAAACGTAGAATAAACGTCTTTAACTTTAATGACCTGGCTATCCTTTGTCTTTTTCTCTCTCTGTCTGCAAGGAAACGTAATCTCAAAGACATTTCCTTATAATGAGGAAGTCATGTAGGAGGGAGGGATATGCAGTCGTGTGTTTGTGAACTAAGTTAAATATGATGTGATTTAACGGATATGCTTTGAAATAAACAGATAATCAATCAGTGTTCCTGATGATCAATCACCATCATGGCAATTGTAGTGACCTTAACAGCATAATCATATCTGTGAGTTACCAAAACAAAGATAGGGCTGGCCACAGAGAGAACTCGCCAGGAACAGTTTAATGAACCCAAACGTTTTAATTCACTCTCTGTTGTAGAATGTACCAAACTGGTGGAATTAATTAACGAGAACTCTTACAACTGTTCCGCTCGGTTAAAGATTCCCGACTACATGTCCCCAGTCAGACATCTGTTCAGTACGCTCAGACATGAAGGACAGCCAGTCTGAGCCTGAACGAGCAGCAGAGTACTTAAGACATACTGAAGTAGATTTTTCTGGTATCAGTAATTAACTTCACTATTTATTTTTCTGACAATTTTTTACTTTCACTCCTTACATTTCTTACACAAATGTCTGTAGTTTCTACTTACATTTTCAAGCCAGGCTCGTTACTTTAGTTTTAATCTGTAGCTGGCATGATCAATAAAAAAAATTGTCATTCCGTGCCTTTTTTCATTTCCTGGCTATCACGCACAACAAACAAAAGATAGTCTACGAAGCTACCATAGAGCGAGCAGAAGGCAACAAGACAAATATATATTTTTTTTAAAGTTTAACAAAAATGTTTTGCATCATTGATGAGTACTTAATGAGTTCATAAAAAAATGAATTGAAAGGTTGTAAAAATTATAATTTTTGAAGTTGAAAAAACGTTTTCGAAAGGTTGGAAAAACATTTGGGAAAAAAAGTTAAAAGAAAAGCCTTTTGACAAAATGTAGCATCATTGATGAGGACTTGATGAGGACTCTACTATACTCTACTGTACTCTAGTAATGGGTACTTTTTACTTAAGTATATGTCAGAGCCCACACTTCTTTACTTTAACATGAGTGAAAAAGTGTAGTCAGTACTTCAACTTTCACCATGAGTATATGTACTTATACTTAAGTGAAGGATGTGTGTACTTTTGCCATCTCTGACTAGCAGAGAGAAAATACACTTGTTTATACAGTAGCTCCTCTTTGAATCTCTTTATTTATTTGACAATCGCATATTCTGAGAACTGAGCCTGGTGTCAGCCGTGCCTTTCTCTTCTTTGTGGTTTTCCAGCATTGGAGTCTAACTTGTCAGGCCTGATTCCTCCGGCGTCGGGAGGACTTCCTGTTCCTGTCCGCCACCTCCACCGGGCTCCCTGCCGTCTGGCCGCCTGATTCTTCAGAGTGGGGAGAGAAACGAGGGCTCAGGTTCTGCATGGATGAGCAGATCCCACCTTCCATTCTGTGGCATTCAGGGGGGGATATTTGCATGAGACTTTGTCCAATTATTCCTCCTAGCAACATGAACGGTGTGAGCTTCACACATGGCTAACCCAGGGGTGTCATATTTCTCCTTCTCTCCCTCTCCTCACCCCTCTCTCTCCCTCTTTATCATTCTCCCCCCCCCTCACACCTCCCCCTCCATCCCTCTCCCTCCCCGCCCCTCTCTGGTTGGTACAGGACACAGCTAAATGCAACTGGTCATCATCAGGTTCCACCAAAGATCATCCAATGATGATATTGTGAAAAGGCAGATCTGAATCTGACCTCCAACAGTGTTGTGTCTGTGTGTGGACAGAACACAACCTGCTCTCACCATGCCATGCTTAGTAACACTGTCATGGGCTTCAAGAAATAAATTATCTGCTCATGAATGTCCACTTACCTGAAGGTTTAGGTAATTAGTCTGTAATTACAAGTGAGATTTTCTCATCTTCACATTGCGTTCTGCTGGTTTTATGAAGGGTTACAAATGTGCTGCTGGTGACGCATCACTTCCTGCGTACGTGGACCTGTGCAGCGCCTCGTTTACGACGCTGTTAGGGCTCAGATTTTACACCTCATTTGAATCCAGACGCATTAGGGGCTGTAAAATAGAAAGGATGAAAAAAATCGATTTGACCATTTTGACCCATCATGGTTTTGTGGTCTAGGACATGGGAGTGCAGCATTATGAAACTGTTATTTGGTGCCTGTGTGAGCTGTTCCAGTGAAACCCAGGGGTACTGCATAAGCAAACGTAGCTGTGCAATATTAGCGAGTCAGAGGCATAGACATGAATCGCCATTGGTCATACCTTCCAATGACATAAAAACAGCAAAGGTCAAACAATCCTGGAAATCTTTTCACTGAATCTTGGTTGGCTCTTGTGCATGTCCAGTTCCTTAGCAACTGCCTTGAAGAAGCAGGATGATGCCCAGGAAGTGGACGACCTTCGAGGGAAAGGAAGGCCTGCAGACAGCTTCTGACTGGATGGACCGTGTTAACCCAGGAAACACCCTTCCAGGG
Organism: Thaleichthys pacificus; assembly: GCA_023658055.1. Classification (NCBI taxonomy): domain Eukaryota; kingdom Metazoa; phylum Chordata; class Actinopteri; order Osmeriformes; family Osmeridae; genus Thaleichthys; species Thaleichthys pacificus. The sequence goes on from CM042855.1 coordinate 17,660,426, forward strand.
CCAGAGTGTGCAGGCTGGGCACCATGAGATGTGACCACCAGCACATCCTGTTGAGCAGAGTAGAACTGCAAGGTACTGAACATTAAGTTTAATTAACGCTGGATTGCACCATGAGTGCAAATAGACTAAGTGCTTTATTAGTAATTAGTCTCACCTTTTTGGATTGTTCACATGTGCACTTCACTGTCCTCATTTATCTACTTTTATGTCTGGGGAAAAAAAACCTGTCCTGCTTTATTATTAGTTATTACAATAAGAGAGATTATGTTCTCTCGCAATTACCTCACCTCCTCGGTGGCTTTGTCACTAAAAATGATTGGCCTCTAAAATTGACCCAAATGCATTTAATCAACTAGCGCCGTTTCTTTTAGCTGTATAATCACACTTGCAATTAAAATGGTATTACGTCTCTGTTAGCTTAGCGCGGCTGAAACAGTGGTCAGTGGTTTCTCTCATTAGCATTATGAGATGCTGTGTGCAGTGAGAGTTCCACACGCCTGCCAATATCCACTGCTTGCATTGTACTCTGGAGTGTGGAACATGCAAATGTACAATCTAGAAAATCAAACAAGGCATTACAGTCCAGTTATTCATTTGGTAATCACTCATTGTTAGTCTAATGCGCTGTACAGACCACTGGCATTGTTCATGGAAGTGAAATGATAACTTAGAGTGGACTGAATCATTACAGCGTGACTTCACGGGCGAGTGCATCTTTGGTGAATAGCGAAGGCTTGCAGCTAGGTGCTTGGCTTTAATCATGTCAGTAAGATAAACATCGATGGATCTCCCATATTCCCCATGATGAGTGCAGAGAACCCCCCTTTGTTGTGGTTAGGTGATATACAGTAATGTAACTTTTAGTAAGTTACCTCTCATCATTTGTTGCTCTATAATTGCCTCAACAGTGTTAGACCACATTTTATTTAGATATCCAGCACTGGAGAAGGGGGGGGGGGGGGGGGGTATTTCAGTTTCAAATAAGCTCCCTGCTGTAGAAATGACTGTTGCTTTCAAATCATAACATTAGTCTCTGCTGTGTCTCAAATGTAACACCACATCATGCTGAGACTTGAATTGAATGGCGGCCGTTAGCCTACCTGCATCCAGGGGGGTGGGGAGGAACAGAGAAGGAGATGAGCAAGAGAGAGGTTCGGGGATGACTATCATTGTGGACATTTCGGCATTGTACAGTAGTACCATTTCATTTTAAGCATATTGTGTATTATGTGTCAATGTTTTATACGTTTAAATGTATGTTGTGACTCTTGACACCATGTCACCTGACACCATATCACCTGACACCATGTCACCTGACACCATGTCACCTGATACCATGTCACCTGACACCATGTCACCTGTGCACTTAGCAGCTTGCAGTTTCCACAGCTATACCGCAGTTTCAAAGGCGGCGTATTTCAATTTTAAGTCGCTTGTATCGGTACATCCACTCATGCAGTCACTGATTCTGTATGACAGTCATTTTCTACTTGCTTCCATGAAGCAGAAAATCTGGGCCGCATTGTTGCCCGAAGCAGACGACCATCTCCTAATCAGTTGTGATAGTCTCGTAATTAATGGGATTTGTTAATTGGGTCTCTATTCCCCAGGGATGCTTCCATGTGAATATTCATGGAAGGCTCCTGTTAACCTCTTCCTGCAGTCAGCGAACTTCAGATGCGTCAAACACGCGTTCTTTCATTCTCTCTTGTCATCCTTATCGCCATGACAACAAATCTATCTGCTTGCCCCTAAAATGATCCAGGCAATCAACACCTTCTAAATGTTTAATACGCCACAACACAGGCTAATTCCCACAATGCTCTTCACTGTCAAGAAACAGACCGCCGACAATTTCCTCTCACCCGCGTGGTTTGAGGCCCCATAATTGCATTCCCGACAGCCACGCATCCTCACAAGGTTCCCATCGTGTTAGCGCCTCCGATATTCTTTACTTCAAACAAGATGTCCCTTTGCTAACATCTCCGGTACATGAATTGACAGGTGGTAAACAGTCGGATCTTGGGAGAGTGAAACCACGTTTACTAATATAGGAGCAATTAGCCTCTTATGGGTGGGCAGCCTCACAGACGAGCTCTTCAGCACGTGAAGCTAACGTTGGCTTCACAGTTGGGTCACAGTTTTACCAGAAGGACAAACCTATTCTGGCGGTGACCTTGATTGCCTTGTTCCCCTACAACGTCCTACCCCTAAAAGTCCTCGGTTGTCACTGGACTACCCCTGGCCCAGCTATTCTGAACATCCCCTCTTCTATATCGGGTTACCCCTGGCCCGTTCCCATTCTAAAAGGGTCCTCTCACTTCGGGCTTCCTCCCTGCCCTTGCCCCTCCCACAGGAGAGGGACAGCTGCTGGTTGGCTGGGGGCCAGCCAGTCTCCGAGCTGATTGGCTCCCAGGAGTAAGGAGTTTGGAGGACAGCGCCCCTCCCCTCCCCTCGTGACAAACCTGACGGATCACCTGTCGAGGCTGGAACATGCTGTGGGCAGAGAGAGGCTGGGCACCAGAGATGTATCGTACCGCAGTGGACAAAGAGAGCCACTGGATTGTGCCAAGTACAGGCTTTTTATTACTGAGCTGGCTGTGTTACTTCAGCATCCAAGTCTTTTATTAGTTCCATGCTGATGTTAAACCGTGTTTAAACATAATGAGGAAACACAAAATAATCTTACAGTATGCAGTGCTGGCCCATGGTCAGTTATGTGATGTGAGGCATCTAACAAATGATTTTAGGATATTAAAGAAGGTTAATATACCCAAACTACACCACCACATTATGAAGGCTTACAATACTAAATGTGAGATGAGATAATTTTTCATGTTATGTGTTTCCATGTAAATGTATGCGTATGCATGTTGAAATGACAACCTTAAAAAGTACTTTTCTCTGTATTAAACTCAAGGGGTTTGACTTCTTGACAGTCCTTTTAAATTATATTGAAATTTGGCTCAAGACTTTGTTATTTGTCCAGAATTGGCAGAACTTTGTCTCACAGCGAAATTACTTGTGGATACTTGATATCTCATATAATAGCTTAGCAGTTATGAGGGAACAATGACAAATGTTTGTGGAATTGCATTTGTTCTGTTTGGAGGAGTTACTGTAGAAGAAAACATTATTTCTATATATAGTTTTTTTGACCATTATTTAAACTTGCCTAACTAATCTCCCAATCAAACCAGTTTGCTCCCAACATGGCATGATAATAAACTAGGGTGAACAGGTGTTGTTGAGGAAAAACTTTCATCAAATGTTTATGCTGTACAGAAGTAGCCTAACTATCAAACATTCAAATTTGAACAAAACCCCAGTCTAAATGGAATGCACGGGCACACTGCCAACAACTGCCTCCCACCTGTCACCGAGCATATATCGGAGAAAGAGAAAACAAGGTTTATAAAACTCTTGGAAATATAAACATTTGAAACTTCAAACGTCTGGGCGTTGGGCTGATATGCACCAGGGCTGCATGGGGCTCAAACCAGCAGATGCAGAGAGGGTTTGGAGGGGAGAGCCAGGTATCTCGTTAGGGCTGGACAGTAACGAGGAGGCCCAGCGGCTATGGATGGTGTTGGCAGAGAATCGTCCGATTCCCTCTCAAACATAAAAACAGGAAATGCAGCGGGGAGTAATGGGAACAGATTTGACCGTAAGAGAGCCAGCCCACTTCGCTCTGCCATCTGGGGAGGGAGGGAGTGGTGCGGCTGGCAGGAGCCCTCCTGGAACAGGGGGCCAGCTTCTCTCCATGCGAGGGATTGGCAGCAGAAAGTGGATATGCACGCTTCCAAGTGCTCAATATGAGTTTGAGAGTGTTGTGTGCGTTGAGGCATGCTCAGAATGTTCAAAACACACCAGGCTGTCCTTCTGCAGTGGATCACTAAACAACAAAAGAAGATATGCAGAGACAGGAAATGGATTAGACTGAATAGGAATAGAGTAAAACATAAAGGTTTAAAAGAAAAAGAGAGAGAGAGGGGGGGGGGGGCAGGGGTGTTTGTGTACGTGTCTGTATCTAATGCTTGCACCAGTAGTTCTTCTTTTGCATGTGTATTTGTGTAAATGTCTGTGTGAAATGCAAAGGATTTATCTCTCCTGTCCTGGCCCCTGCACCTCAGCCTTCCTCTGGGAGAATCATCACCTTATGTGTTCCACTAGCGCGTTCGCTCGTGGCATTCAGCTGCTAATTAAAGCTGGACCATTACAAGCAAGGCACTCAGAATCGATACTGGAGCTGTGAGGCTGAAAGGCCTCCCAGTCCTGTGAAATGGCAGGGGAGGGAGGACGGGAGGGAGGGAGCAGTGTGTCTGCTTCCATTTATTGAATTTCCACTTGCTTTACAACTTGGTGCTAAGCAGAGGCACGTACTCCAGCAGCAGACGGATTCAGCCCACCAGCGCACCCAGGCTGGTCGTCTGCCCCCCTAGAGGAGCCCGGCCTGGGTGCAGGAGCCAGACTAGGGCCTGCAGGGAGAGGGGATGGAGGTGTCTGACAACAAGTCCTCCCTGCCCATCAAGGCTCCTCCCGTCTGAACAGTCGATCCAGTCTGAGCAGATGTATGCTCCCAGGACATCATCCACATTTTAATGCACTTAAGCATCATCAATGACACATTCTGAGTCAGTGTTCCCTGGAGCTGTATAAGGCCTTGCTGGTGTCGTGATGCCCGAGGCATGCAGGGTGAGGTGAGTTGGCAGCTGTCCTGTCCAATTACTGTTATGGATGAGGGCGGTGTCATCCGTGAGCTTGCTGCCTCACATCCATGGAGGTCCCACACTCCCCCCGACCCTTCTTCCCACACGTGCTGAGAGGACATGCATTCTGGGAGGTCATTGGGAGAGAAGAAGATCAGGATTCTAAGGTATATTTTGGGCATTTTTCATGCTTTATTGGGCAGTTTTCTTAGTGAAGTGTGACAGGAAAGGCCAGGAGAGGGAAAGCATGCAGGAGAGGGACGAGGCTGCAGCAAGACCTCATCCCACATGGTACACGCTCAGGCCACTGCAGCAAGACCTCATCCCACATGGTACACGCTCAGGCCACTGCAGCAAGACCTCATCCCACATGGTACACGCTCAGGCCACTGCAGCAAGACCTCATCCCACATGGTACACGCTCTTATAAAGTGAGCTACCAGGGTGCCCCTATCAGGGTTTTTTATACTTCTTCACTTGGAAATGATGATATTGACAGCATTGGTCGACATCCACATTTTAGTTCTGTCTCTCCTTAAATGTGCCATGGTCATGTCATTCACATGTGCTCAGCACAGCAAGCTCTCTGTACAGCAGAACCCTTCTAGTTATCATCTACTGAAGAAAAAAAGATGTCAGGGCTGGATTTTTTGGAAGCACCTTCTCTGAATCGCTGACCAACTATATTTCTATTTATCCCAGACCTCAGAACACTGTCAACAGCCCGAGTCACAATAATAAAACACCAACAGACATCCTCATCTCCTGGCAGCCCCAGGATGTGAGCTCACCCTTCCTGTCACCTGCGTTTCCAGCATCACTATGGTGTGTTAGACAGCCTGAGCATGACACATCTTCTATTGCTTCTATCTGCAGGAATAATTCTTAGTCAAACCCACCTGTCGTGTGTTGGCATATCAAGACCCTCCTCCCCACCTCTGCCCCCCCCTCCCCCCCCACCATGTATTATTTATGAGTGTTTCATGAATAGATGTCCTCTGTGCTTCTGACACCCATAAATCGTTGGGTGTTCTGGAGCGCGGGGTGGGAGACCCTGTGAGGAGACACCCAGGAGAGGGTCACAGTTGACAGGTTAGCTCCCAGCGCTGACATACAAGACTCCGGGACAAGATAAATAACTGCATGAAGCCCTGGAATCTGAAGACCGGGGCTTTGTATTCTTTTGTCACCATGACAGTGTGACAAATGTGAAAGTGGGCCTGAATGGAATGTGCAAAGTCAGCAGCATCGAGCAGGTAAAACCGTCAGTTGAGAGGAGGCTGTGTGAGTTGAAACGTTACAAAGGAGTGATGAGGTTAGCTGACAGTAATGAAGTTATGGAGACATGCTATCAGATGTGTTGCTCTCTGGTGTGTGGACCAGGTTTGGAGCTAAAGCCTACCAGGCTGGCCTACAGTAACTGAGCAGATGTAGGCTTGTACTAGAGTATATACTGTATATTATATCAGATCGAATGCATATCATAATATGTATATCATGGAATTTCTATTGTTGAATTATTCCATGACTTTCCAAATTCTTTGTTCCTTTCTCATAATGGATTAAGTTTCAATTTAAGACCAATTTGAAGTTGTTTGTTCTGTCGCGGTCATTCATCATTCAGCAGACTGTCAATAAATTATATGAGTAAATCATTCATTTAAGCAAACACTGTGTAAGCTACTGTCGTTCCAAAACTGTGCCATGTCTTTAATTCATGAACTTAGAGTACTATTTGTCAAATACTAGTTGTATTTGTCCTGCTCTAAACATTTGATTCTTGTGCCAATTCTCTGATCCCCCCCCCCCCCCCTAAAAGATCTGTAAGCAGTAACAGGATTTGAGGAAGCTGCAGATCTCAGGCTGATGATGCAGCCTACTGCGTCAGTCCTGTTCAGCGGGTGTCCTGCTGTTTGGTTGTTGGAGGGTCGGAGCCATTCTCATGTCACACCTCTAAGATGTGACACCTGCAGCTTCACTCCAGAGTCCAGGACACCGCGTATGCTAATGAGGGGCAAGTTTTACACTTCAGCGTTGGCAGGCAGCGCAACAAGGAGACAGTCGTGCTTCCCCCGGAGGCCGTAATTATCCTGTTTGTTCAGAGGCTTTTCTGTATTATTTAAATCTCTCCAGGGTGGGCAAGGCTAATTTCTCTGTCATGTCAGCTTTGTCGGAAGCAAACTTTTAGTAGTTTTGTCTCTGGTGTTTCTTAATCATGAAGTAGCCTAAGCCAAGGGGTATTAATGTAGACATTTTGCAATGTTAAATTCTTAACCACTGATTATCAGTTCAGCATAGATTTCTAACAGTTTTTATTTATATAACAAGTGTCACAACAAAACATCTGTAAAAGCTTACAGACTCATTCAAAGTGGCTCTGGGCCAGTTGCTTGAAAACCTTCCCATGAGGACAAACTCTTCATTGTTCGGCAAAGTCAACGCTGATTTACATGAGCTTGCAGATCTCCTGTTTTGGTATGTTGATGGAAATCTTCCTGAGATCTGGGAAGAGACACTCCCAGACATTTTATATTTGACATAATAAAAGTCTTTGGGTTTAGTTAAAACCTTGAACAGTCTCTGTTGACTTCTCTCTCCTGAATGGAGAGAGTCAGTCAATGTGGTAAGGGGGGGGGGGGGGGGGGGGGTCCACTTGGGTGGGAAGGGGTAGTTCAGGAAAGTCCAATTGTCTTTCAAATCTACAGTAGAACTTGTTCAGGTCGTTGGCCAGGCGGGAGTCGTTAAGTGGTGTGGGGGGCTCTGGGCTTGTAGTTGGTGATCTGCCTGAGCCCTCTCCAGACAGAAGCAGAGTCGTTTGCAGAGAACTGCTGTTGTAGTCTCTCTGAGTACAGTCGTTTAGCCTCTCTCACCGCCTTGCTAAACCTGTACTTCGACTCCTTGAATCTGTCTCTGTCCCCATTCCTAAATGCTTCCTCCTTCTCCAGCTGCAACTTTCTGAGCTTTTCAGAGAACCAGGGCTTGCTGTTGTTGAAGTTCACCCTGGTGCGTGTTGGAATACAGCAGTCCTCACAGAAGCTGATGTACGACGTCACAGTCTCTGTGAGTTCATCCAGACTATTGGAAGTAGTCGTGAACATATCTCAGTCAGTACAGTCCAAGCACGCCCGCAGATCCTCCATAGCCTCACTGGTCCACTGTTTTGATGTCCTCACAACAGGTTTACAGAGCTTTAATTTCTGCCTGTATGCAGGAATCAGATGGACTATGGTATGGTCAGAGTGACCCAGTGCTGCACGAGGGACGGTGTGGTAGGCTCTACTGACTGTAGTGTAGCAGTGGTCCAGAGTGTTCTCTTCTCTGGTGGGGCATTTGATGAATTGTCTGTATAGGGAGTTCGTGGCTGAGATTACCCTTGTTAAAGTTGCCGAATGATGACATCATTAGAATTCCCAGGAAATCCTTTCAGTTGATCAAATAATATCCACAGGGCTGTGTGGTTGCAATGTTATATGCCCACAACCAATGTCCACTATGGGGGAGGTAAATTAATTTCTGCGACCCAGGAGGATGTAGGGTTAAAGTAATTCACCCCACCACCCCTCCCACGCAGTACATCTCGCTTGATAGCATGCTCAGCCCAAACACGGGTTGACAACTGTGACTGCAACGATAACTTGATTTGATCCCAACTCTGGCAAACCTTCCCACAGGAAATCAAAAGCATCTACTCTGAAAATGGTGTCACAATGGTGAAGAGCGACTTGAGTGTTTCAGATTCAAAGCTGTCATCTAACGTGAACAGTGAGAGAACAAGCTATTAACTTTTGAGATTCTCAACTTTTTTGTCCTCCACAGAGATGGATATTTTTCAACATGAATGGAAACTGTAACCAACTCATGAAACGTCATCAACCAACAGACCTGTCAGGAGGAAAGACCAATGATCAAACTCAAAAAAGCAGACTAGGGCTTTTCCAACTTTCTCCTCACGTTTAAGAATGTTCACGTTTGAAAACACTTTTGTGTCTTTTTAAACACTCATCTCAGCCACGCTCCACAGAGTTGCCACTCTCGCAACCCTCTTTCAAATAAACGGACTGAAGGCCCTAGCCCGGTAGAGCCCTCACATTAAAGAGAAGAGACTTGTAGGAGAACACACTCCTTGGCTTTTATGAATCGTTATCCCGTCCCTCCAGGGCAAGGATAGGAACAGGAACAACCCAAGCAGCACGCAGAGAGATGAGCTGTAATGCCGTTTATTACGTGCTCCAGATTGTTAAGTGTCAACCTCCTGGTGGGTCGAGTTAAGAAGACAACAACAAAGGCATATGCAGCGCCAGCGTGAGCTGCACAACACCAGGGCCCTGTCAGCGAGAGCCAGGCAACTCTAACATCTGGACGACAAGATTCACAATTCTTTATTTAATTGTAAATATATATAATTAATTTGTTGCTAAGCAGCCCTTCTTCAGCGCTCCTCCGCTGCATCTGGAAGGCTGTTGAAGTGTTCCGAGTGTGCAGAGGGAGAGGACCCCCACTGGGGTTAGCCCGCACCAGCAACTGGCTTTTTTGCGAGGCCCATATGTCTAGACAATACATGGTGGAACTGACACGTCTCTCTCAAAAGAGAATATGGTGTCATCTTATTATACAGAACATGTAACCGTTAGCATGTTGCATACGGAATACATCAAGACAATCAGTCTAATCAGCATCGTACGCCACTCATCCACCCAGCCTGGAGCCTGGAACTCATTTCCCTTATTTCTGCTTCATGAGAATACTTGAAAATGAGTCACTCTTCACCCAGGGCACACAAACACCTCACGACCAACGACATATTCAATCCTTGCCCACTTTTATCGTCTGCTCTGCAATCATAACAGACAGAGTAGGAGGAGGGAAGCCTGGAGGGAAATAAAAGCGTCTGGTGTTGGATGAAATCTGAAGAGTAGCTAATTTTCCACTCTGGGTGACCCTCCCACCTGCACACCTCCTAGGCTGGGTGGCATTTTCCATCCCCACACACACACACTCACACACACAGCCACACACACACTCACAGACACAGACACATATACACATAGGTCTACACCCACGGACACACAGCCACGGACAAACACACACACACAGCCACACACTCAGCCACAGACAAACACACATACAGGTGCACACATAATATGTATAGGAGCAGGGTTGATGCAAATGTCACAGAAGGGAGCAAGGTGAAATGGCAGGGGTTGTGCTGAGTTTAAAGGATGAAGATTGATACCTGCTGTTTTCAGTTTTGATTTGTCAGGTTTCCTTGTTCCTTTTGGCTGACAACCACTTGTTAACAGCTAATTCTTATTGTCTGACAGCCATGCATTAACAGCTTATTCCCACGCAATATATAGTTATTTTAATTATATCTGTAAGCGAAAGCAAACAGCTTACCATGGGCAACAATTAACTCTAAAAATTAACTCAAAATTTGATTTATCTACTGTATAGGTCAGAAAGGTAAACACAAGTAAAAAAATTAACGCAAACACATCACAACCAGATGTACAAGATACATAAACACAGCCTTTTATTTATTGTATTATTATAACATTCAGAAGACAAATGAAAGGGCTTGTATCCTTTTAAAAACGCCACCAGTGTTTACTTCTGTTCTGAACAGCTAAGTAATGGCCTCTCTCAGGCTACTGTTAAAATGGGGGGGGGGGGGGGTACCTGTCTGAAGGCGATGGAGGCTGTGCTTGTTCTGAGACACACAGCGTGATGGAAGAGAAGCTTCATGTTAATTCACCAGGAGAGAGTCTCAAACAGGGACTGACCAGCAGGATGATAAGAAGTCATTCAGTGTTGTGATCTATCCTGAGCAGTACCACCACCTGCTCCCAGGGCAGAGCAGGAAGACTGCAGGTCAGTGTTGTGATCTATCCTGAGCAGTACAACCACCTGCTCCCAGGGCAGAGCAGGAAGACTGCAGGTTCCATGTTTGGTTCCAGTCCGGCTAGCCAACAGGTTTCCTCTCCCTGTTTGCCCACTGCATGTGTTCCCAGCAGACCGGCACTGCAGTGTCTGTGTTGAGGAATGAAAGTTAGAAACAACATCACACCCAAGAGACACATCTGTGCTTCCTCTTCCAGACTGACAGGTTGTATTGGTTAGATGTTGCAGGACTATGTGGGTGCAGGTTGGTGTCTGATCGTAGACATTTTAAACCAGTTTCCCAGATTGTAAAGTCTGGACACTAATGTTAGGCAGTTAGGGTTAGGGTTGACCAGAAGCTTTAGCCATAGGTCGGGTGTGTCTCTGCACGCCACGGCTCCTTTCAGCCACGACAAGAAACAACACTAAATATCCTATTTTTATTGCAAAGAAATTATAAAATAAAGAAAGAACAACAAAAGTGAAGATTAAAGGATTATTCATGTATCTGTAGACCCTGTGGGCGGCAGGATTACACTGATAAATTCACATTAGCTGTAGTGAGAGCAAGCTCAGTGTTTCAGAGAGACATTGCTGCGTCTCAGAGCAGCCGGCCTCTCACTGTCCTCTCACTGGCCTCTCACTGGCCTCTCACTGGCCTCTCACTGGCCTCTCACTGGCCTCTCACTGGCCTCTCACTGGCCTCTCACTGGCCTCTCACTGGCCTCTCACTGTCCTCTCACTGGCCTCTCACTGGCCTCTCACTGGCCTCTCACTGGCCTCTCACTGGCCTCTCAAAGACCCTGTTCACAAATTCTCATTATTGCTGAAAAGTGTCTTTGCTTCCGCGTTTCTAGGCAACCCACACCCCTGCAGCCTCCACCCACCACTCTTCCTTGGGGGCAATTCAATCTATATGTTTTTAATGATTATTAAAATAAATAGCTGTTGCACTTCTTTCTACACGTCTTTCATGTTTAGAATTGTTGAATTTAAAAAGTGTTATTTCCCCTGAGGATGGCGTTGTTTAGGCTGTGGGCATCCTGGGGGGAGAGGACGAGTAGCTATGTGACATGGATGACTAGCGTGTCCACAGCAGCCCTTCTAACCCACAGCACACGAGCATGTGTGTGCTCAGTGCTGGTCCCGTTGATCTCTTAAGTGTGAGAACGGCAAGTTTTGATCTCCCCCTTCAGGTATCAGGCAGACATCTTGTCCCCTGCTGACCCAGCAGGCTTAGTCGTCATGTCTTGCCTGGCTGGCAGACAGAAGGGTAGAAGCTTAGCTGCACAGATCCGATCAGCACAGTGCAGCCCCCGGCAGCACAATCCTGAAGATGAAGAAGAAGAAGAAGAAGAAAGAAAGAAAGAAAAGAACATTGGAGGAGAAATTGAATGAATGGAAGGAAGGCTGTGAAACCCAAAAAGGGAGCGTCAGACGAGAACAAGCCGACCAGCAGCACCAGGCGTCTGCAGCCGGGCGTGGGCTGAGGGGAACGGCGGCACTTTAATTGTTTTCAGAGGGATTTAGCGCTAGCCACGGCTTTCAGCTAGCCGCGGCTTTCCCCCTTCTTCATTACGGCCCCTTCCTCACAGACCTGGCATTTGTTGACGTGGGCACCGTGCCTCCACCACCCCCGCCCCACCCCGCCTACCTCCCATCCCTCTCTCTCTCTCTCTCCTCCCGCTCCCTCTCTCGTGCACAGTGGGCCGCCCTCGTTCTGCTTGGCACAGATGGGCAAATCCAGCAGATGTTTTATCCATCATTTTTCCCCCCTCTCTCCCGCTCTCCTCCTGCAGAATGGATTTAGGTTGGGGAGTTAATGAGGTGATTTGCATCTGTCTAAAGCTGCTTTCTGTTGATTGTTTTGAGGGAAGGACACCCGACGTGGGGAACTTCCAGCCCTCAGAACGGGTTTTCATTTGTCCGTCTGACAGCTTGGTGAACGTGCCGTGCTCCCAGCAGCCGCCCAAGTGGACGTCCGTGTACACCACTTTGATACCAAGCTTCTTTAAGTTCTTTTTGAATACACTTTTTTTTTTACCAACACTGTGTAGGCTACATGCAAGTTCTCACCATGACACGCTCTTGGTGCAGTTTATCTTTAAGACAAATGCCAACTACTGACTTCCAGCCAATACAGGATGTGTTGCCTGCTGACATAGTAGATGATGTCAAAGCAAATGATCTCACAGCACATTTTGTTCCAGTGGATCTAACAGCTCCAGCACACTGGAAGTACAATATGAAATGAGGGGCTGAATAACACTCGGTCAGCAGTCATGTGGCTCTGCTCCTGCAATGTGTCCGTACGTCTCTACCTACGTCTCTACCTCGCTCTGGATAAGAGCGTCTGCTAAATGACTAAATGTGAGTCTGCTAGTGAACACTCAAGGTGAGCACCTTCCCCCTCCACAGGGCCAGACAGGCCTGAGAGCAGCCCTGCCCCCCTGCCCCCCTGCCCCCCCGCCCCGCCCAGCGACAGAAGCCCTCTCTGCTTACAGCAGACGCGGCGGCTAACCAGGTTATGCCTGAATCAGATTATCAATTTCTCGGCTAAGTTGAAATCTACAGATTGCGGCTAGAAGCGAGTGTGACAGCCTAAGGACCTCTCTGTCCGGCCAGATTGATGGAGCTCCTTATTTGGAGAGACGCAGGGCCCATTTATAAAGCTTTAATTGCTCCTGTGATATTGACACTCTTCCTGGATCCCCTTAACCTCTACATTAGCTCCTCCCTCTCCCAGGCAGACAGATCTCCGATGGCCATAATGTCCTGATCTTCCTAAAGAACGTCTTTAAACATCAAATGTGTTGATTTTTGTTGAACTGCTTGTTATGTACGACCAGGTGGCAAAAAAGACAAAAATGTTTAAATCGGAGAGAGAGAAAGAGAGAGGGAGAGAGCGAGAGAGCGAGAGGGAGAGAGAGAGAGAGAGAGAGAGAGAGAGAGAGAGAGAGAGAGAGAGAGAGAGAGAAAGAGAAAGAGAGAAAGAGGGAGAGGGAGAAAGAGTGTGAGAGAGGGAGATATATTGAGAGAGAGAGAAAGAGAGAGAGGGAGAGAAAGAGTGAGAGGGAGAGAAAGAGGGAGTGGGAGAAAGAGTGAGAGAGAGAGCAAAGAAGAAAAGAAAGAGTGGGAGAGACTTTGCATGATTTTCCCTGTTCTGGATCTTTCCCTGTTCCATATATTTCTCTGTTCTGTATCTCAGAGCTACACAAGCTACTGTAGCACTAGGATCTAGTATTCCGGATCCATGCTGGCTCAAATCAGACGTGTTATCACACTCTGGAGTGCAGGAGATGGGATCCTAAATTAGACCTGCAGAGGGAGGGGATGAGCAGCTATTAGAAGCAAAAACTGAAATAACAGAGAGGGAATTATTTTATAAAACGTCCCTTCTTTTCCTTCCATTTTGGTGAGACTAACGTCTCAGAATTAGCAAAGCAATTCTCTCTTCTTTTCCCGCTCTGCCTGTTGAGTGTTGCTGCCAGTTTTCATCGTTTTTCATTACTCCCTTCCATTAGATCCTCATTTCCGTTCAGTTGCTCTTTGGGCAACTCCTGCACAAAGCAATCACATCATGGTTAATGGCTGCTGCTGTCCTGGTTCTTCCAGAGGATCTGCCAGTGTGCCAGACCCATGCTTATTCTGACAGAATGAAAGACAATAGAAAGTGTAACATCTCGTATAAAATGATAGTTCTACTAACACCCTTTCATAAGCAGAAAACCATGATCACTTACAGTACGTCTGCCAACCCTTTTCACACAAGCATCACAAACTGAGGTCCTGCACGCATTTTGTGCGGCAACGTAGACGATTACCAAATTGTCAATTTAGGAGATGCTAAAATAAAATTGGACACATCTGTGTGTGAAAATTTAAAGGTAAATGAATCACATTTGCTAAACCCTACAACACCACCTAAACCTCAGCAGCCCTTCAGCCAAGTTTACACTCAAGAGGCCAGAAACTCTGACACAAAACGCTCCATAAGCCCCATAACACCCTGTGTGGTGACTGGTCATGCTATTATCCTGCCGGGCCCTGTGGGTGATTACAGCCTGTTGCCCCCAACTGCTAGTTAATAGAACTCCAGAGGAGGAGTAATTGGTCCTTAATTACCATCGTCGTCCCACAAACAGGCACGTAGAACAGCTGCACCCACCAAGCAAGAGAAGAGAGAGAAGCTGAGGAACACAATGAGAGGGAGAGAGAGAGAGGGAGAGAGAGAGAGAGGGAGAGAGAGAGAGAGAGAGAGAGAGGGAGAGAGACAGAGAGAGAGAGAGAGAGAGGGAGAGAGAGAGACAGAGAGAGAGAGGGAGAGAGGGAGAGAGAGACAGAGAGAGAGAGGGAGAGAGGGAGAGACAGAGAGAGAGAGTGAGAGAGGGAGAGAGAGAGAGAGAGAGAGAGAGAGGGAGGGAGAGAGGGAGAGAGAACCATTCTAAGGGGTTTTGTTCCATTATTGTGAGAGGAAACTGGAGGGCAAATGCACTGTGGAACACTATGGGACAAATTGCTAAGATGTAAATTATAGATTTCTAGAGAAACAATGTCTCTCTCTCACACAGTTCCTCCAAACACAGTTCCTCCAAACACAGTTCCTCCAAACACAGTTCCTCCAAACACAGTTCCTCCAAACACAGTTCCTCCAAACACAGTTCCTCCAAACACAGTTCCTCCAAACACAGTTCCTCCAAACACAGTTCCTCCAAACACAGTTCCTCCAAACACAGTTCCTCCAAACACAGTTCCTCCAAACACAGTTCCTCCAAACACAGTTCCTCCAAACACAGTTCCTCCAAACACAGTTCCTCCAAACAGCTCTCAGGCTGGATGAACAGCGTTGCTCATTAAAGGTTAAGAGGGAAGATGGTAACAAAACAGCACGTGACAAACAAGGGATGAGTGCATCAGAGACCTGGACGGTGAGAGAGGAAGGACTGTGCCCCACCAAGGAGGGCCCAGTGACCACCTGAACCATCTGATGAGGTGGACAGATCAGCAGGCTACTTTAATGGAGCTGAGCTGGGAGCATAGCTAACAATAGGAGAAGAGCTAGTGTTGCAATGCTAACTCTAGATGCATGGCTAACACTACAGTAGGTTAGGAGAATAGCTAGCAGTGGCAGGAGCAAAGCTATAATTGCTAACAATGTGAGTATGTAGCACCAGTTACATACTGTAGCCATTGCTTAAACTAGAGTAGGAGTATAACTACATGAAAGGATTTTCTATAATGCTGTTGACAATAATTTCATAAATCCCTACAAATGTATAATTCAGTTCCTGCCTACTGAACATCTGTTTTCTGTGAAGGTTGTCTTATCTCCAGAGGATTTTTCTTCTGGATTAAAGATGTCAGCGTTCCTGTACTCCAATTCTCTCAAGCAAGCAGCCACTGCAATAAATTAAAACCTGCAAACAATTATGTGGGAATTAGAACAGATTAGGTAAAAATAATGGGCAAAAACATTGACCTGAGGCCTTTAGCCCTTTGATAGGACCACCATACACCAGAGAACATTCAACCTGCTGAAGGCCTTGAACACAAACAAACAAGATGATGAAGATATAATCCTCACACGGATGCCTGAGGGAGGGTGTACAGGTCACCACAGGAATCACACAGGTCATTTAGTCCAGACTGCCCGCGTCTCCGCGTCCACACCAGCGCCCATCTTGGCTCCAAAAAAGAGCCGATCGTCAATGTGTTGTAACGACTCTTGGTATGTGAAAATATCTGTAAAAAATAAAATATATATATATATATAATTTTGAAATGATTATAATAATAAATAATGATCAGTTTATTTCGCAGTTAGAGTTGATTCCTGTGTATTACTCTGGGTCTCCCCTCACCTGTGGTGTATGGATGATGGGAGGGATGCAGAGACAAGTGTGTCACACAGCGGGACAGCGTTTCAGCCCCGGCTCTCATGCCAGCTGGAGACGATGAGAGGGATGATGCCAAACCTCAAGCAGCCTTTCAGCCATGTCCACTCACACCCCCAGGTGACATGGCTCTGCCCGTGATAGTCATCTGCTGTTTGTTAATGGTGTCAAATGACCTCCGACCCCACAGATTGCATGCTTTCTGGGAGTGATTATTTGGCGATGGGGAAATGCTTTTCCACTCCCCCACCCCATCATTGGAGAGGAAAGATGGTTGGTGACAGCCAGGGTCGACCTGGTGCTGAAATGATGCAGTCCTGGGAGGATAATTGCCGTGCAGCAGGTCATGTTTGATGGAAACACACTTTGCAAATTTATCTGGGGCCACCAGTGTCAGAATCCCAATGGTGTCAAAATCAAAGCTGTACAATAATGGGAAAGAGCTCTCTTTCTCTCTCTCCGACAATATCTGATCCCTCTCTCCCTCTCTCCCCCTCTCTCTCCCTCTCTCTCTCTCTCCCTCTCTCTCTCCCCCCTCTCTCTCTCCCTCCCCCCCCCCCCTCTCTCTCTCTCCCTCCCCCCCTCTCTCC
This sequence comes from Thaleichthys pacificus, assembly GCA_023658055.1. NCBI lineage: Eukaryota > Metazoa > Chordata > Actinopteri > Osmeriformes > Osmeridae > Thaleichthys > Thaleichthys pacificus. The sequence continues at coordinate 17,677,499 of CM042855.1, forward strand.
CCCCCTCTCTCTCTCCCTCCCTCTCTCCCTCTCTCTCTCTCCCTCCCCCCCCTCTCTCTCCTAGCCAGCAAGACAGCACAGTGACAACAGCCTAATTGGAGTATGTGTGCTTGATGCGTCTGCCTATGGAACATGCTGGTGTTACTGTCCTGCAGCAACCTCACACAGCAGCAGCAGGGACAAATGCTGGTACAAGAAACCAAACCAAGGAGGTTGGTCAGGGAGACAGGAGGGGGGCTGGATAACAGGTCTCACTGTGGGAGCTCCTCATTCCCTTGGCAGAAAGAGCCACATCGTGTCAGTCTCCCCCACAGCTCACACCCTCCTGTGGTCTGGTACCTGGACCCTCCATGGGATCTTACATTTACTTTATAATCTCTGGCAACAGTATTTTCAATTTCACTTACCAGACAGACAGACAGAGAATCACTGCTTAAGTTGATCTACTGTGTGTTGGGCCTGAATATATTTGAACCAGTTTTGTTTCATTAGATCCAACATTAATAACATGCTTTCTGCATGATTCAGTGGCTAACCCTACCCCTACCCCTACCCCCTACCCCCTATCCCCTACCCCCCACCCCTACCCCCTAACCCCTACCCCCTACCCCCTAACCCCTACCCCCTAACCCTAACCCCTAACCCTAACCCCTAACCCCTAACCCCTACCCCCTAACCCTACCCCTCAAGTATTCATCAGCGTTTCATCAGTTTTCATCAACTCTTCCAGCTGCGATGTGAACAGTGTGAAGAAGCAACGTGACTCTCATATAAGAGGCTGAACCCTCACGATCCAGATGTACCAGATCCACTAGATTATCAGGAGGATCCCAGCAGGATGAAGGCTCGCTGGGCTGCCCTTCATGTCTCAGACATCAGCCAGCCTGGACATTCAGTCTGTCACATCCCTTCATGTTTACAGTCATTCTGCTCCCACAATGGCAGCATACTTGACAAAACACAGAATGTAAATGGGCCACAAACAGTCATTAATATTGTTTTAGGCCATACAATATTGCCACACAGTTTGTCAAATGTTCATAATTAAGTTAAATTACACCAATTTGTTAATGTACATCCAACTGATTTTTCCACATGGATTCAACATTAGTATTAACATCACAATTAGCAGGACACTTAACATTAAGATTCATAGTACTGCATGAGTCTCAGTTTGCACAGCTAAGAAAAACAATTTCAAATCTAGGCTCTGTTTCCGTATCCGAGGTATTTGTGATGGATTTTCTCCGTACAGTAGTGGAGTGTCTAGAACTGTGCTGCTTCCAGCCTTCTGGGATTGACTCAGACATGGTCAGAGCTGCAGCACTTAAAGGGATTAAAACCATTAGCACGATTTATATCAAACATCCACCATCAGGATGCACATCCCTTAGTTCTCTTTTTTTCTTCCATTTGTTCCATCTTTCTGGAAGAAGACATCCACACATAACCTAATTGAGGCTTGACTGTAGGCCACAAATCGTTACGGCTGAAATGCGTTTGAATACTGCAAACTCTGAGCTTCATTATAATAAGAGGGATCGACAGTTGTCCAGAAAATATATAAAGAAATATGGGTTGCCTTGGGGTCAGTATCCTTGACTGTGATTGGGGAGAGGGGGGGGGGGGGGGGGGTTGAGGCAGGGGAGGTTGGGGCAGGGGGGGTTGGGGAAGAGGGGGGGGGGGGGAATGGGGTGGGGGGCACGGTTGTCCAGTACCCATGTGATCCTGGTGTATTCCTCAATCTGTCAAATCTTAACAGTCAGTGATCAACCCAAGCCTGGAGGGGAAGGCCTTTAACTGCAACGGAAAGGAGGGGGTGAGGGGGGGCATGCATAAAATGAACTAAGATTCAGCATCAGAGCAGGGAGTGCTCATTAAAATTAAAGTACTCATTAAAGTTAATTGCCAATTTAGTTGAACAACCCATCCAGTCCATTCTTTTGGCCCGTCACTCACCAGCCAGGGGTGAGGCCTGCTTTGGGGCCAGGGATGCTCTGGGGCCAGGGATGCTCTGGGGCCAGGGATGCTCTGGGGCCAGGGATGCTCTGGGGCCAGGGATGCTCTGGGGCCAGGGATGCTCTGGGGCCAGGGATGCTCTGGGGCCAGGGATGCTCTGGGGCCAGGGATGCTCTGGGGCCAGGGATGCTAACCCTGGCTACTGGCTCACCCCAGGCTCAAGGCACACCAGAATCAGGATCTTAACCACGGAGCTCGTCCATAAAACCACTGTCTTCACCCGTTGTGAAAGTAAGATGTTAATCGCAGGGAGCCGCACGAAGACTAACGAGTTCCTTGTGCATCCAGACAGGCAAGACCACAACACCCGCGCATGAGGAAAGGTACCTTGAGCAAGCTCTGTCATTCCAGTGGGTGGCTGTTGTAACCAACAGTGTTTGTTTTTAGAATGTATTTAAAATTAGTTGAATTACATACATTGCAGGGTGGTTTAAAAACAAATTAGATGGATTTGTATGTGCACATACCTTAATGTTTAAGACATATATTCCTATGAATGTAAGGATTAAGAATGACTCCTAAAAGTGTGCCATACAGTAGGTACAGCATTCCAAAAAATATAACTGTCATTTCAACCCTCAGGGTTTACAGGCACCTGAGACATGTACTGCTGCCTGCACAATACACATTACTCTGGATGCACACGCACACACACACACTCACACACACACACACACACACACACACACACACACACACACACACACACTCCTGCTGGTTTAGCTCTCCCATCAACCCCCACTGCCGGGAGCCATGCTGGCTAATGGTCTTGGAGCTTATTAACATGTGTGTTTTGGGATCTTAATGACTTCCTGCCTTGTGAAGGTGTGTCATTTATATAAGCACTGGATCAGTCCCTGTATCCACTTACCTCGGGAAGATTTTTCAAAATTGGACGATTCTTCACTCAGGCAGGCAAACATGTCATGCAGTAACTGGCGGTTGCAGGTTTTAGTAGTGTGCAGTTGAAGCTGCACTAAGGCCTGTGTGACATCCTTGGCCACATTCTACATCCACACTTCCTATTTGTTTGTTCTAAGGTCCACATGGGGATAAGAGGGGGTGATTTTCAATACATAGCTCACTATATGTTTTGGTTTCTATTACCGCTGTCTGTTAGGATAACCGCTTAGAAAGAGGCCCGTTGTTCCATGTGCTCCTCCAAGGCACCTGGGCAGGTCTGGATGGATGGCAGGGAGGTGAGGGGGACGGGAGGAGGGGGTCAGGACAGAAGCTGTTTTGATTAAGCGTTACATGATGGAGAGTCTGTGATGCTACAGCAGAGACATGTGACCTGTGACAGGCCCTCCGTCACCCTGGAAACCGCTCCGTCACCCTGGAGACTGCTCCGGGACTGCCAGCAGCCCTAGGGCCTGATTCATCACCTACCTGGCACAAGCCTCTCAAAACAATTTAAGGATAAAGTATCTTTTTCTCTCTCTCTCGTTTAATAGGTGACACAAAAAACTCCCTCCTTCCCTGTCTGTGGTTAATGACTTCCTGACCTCTCCACTTCTGGCCTGCACCATTACGCTTCAACCGTTTAGTGTCAACTGTTACTGGAAAGTAGGACTTGATGGTAGAAATGTTCTTACTTAAAAACAATAATTGAAACGTAATCTTAAAAGGAATGTTTTTCATAAGTCATTCTGATAAAATCTTCACTGAATAACTGATAAAAATGTTGTTATTTAAAGAAGAATGACTCCTAAACCCATATTAACATGAATATTAATCAGACCTTTTTGTGTACACAGTAACTGTTGACCTGGATCCATCTGCTGGAGGAAGGAGCGGGAGGAAGGAGTCAGGAGGCCCTGTAGCCCTGTAGGGTTAGGGTTAAGAGGCCCTGTAGCCCTGTAGGGTTAGGGTTAAGAGGCCCTGTAGCCCTGTAGGGTTAGGGTTAAGAGGCCCTGTAGCCCTGTAGGGTTAGGGTTAAGAGGCCCTGTAGCCCTGTAGGGTTAGGGTTAAGAGGCCCTGTAGCCCTGTAGGGTTAGGGTTAAGAGGCCCTGTAGCCCTGTAGGGTTAGGGTTAAGAGGCCCTGTAGCCCTGTAGGGTTAGGGTTAAGAGGCCCTGTAGCCCTGTAGGAGAGGACAGCTCAAACACAATGACACAGAATGTGCCTAAGAAACGTTTTTTAAATGTTACAACAATTCAGTACAGTACAGTATAATACAGTACAGTACAGTAGGGCAAAAAAAGCAAACAGTGTCCTATGATATTTTTAATCCAAATCCGGTTTATTGCCAAGTAACTTTACATGTTCAAGGAATTAGATGTTAAAGGCGGTTGCATAACAATAAACATAGTATGCAAAAATATGAAGAGAGATAAGATTAAATGAGTACTGTAAGTAAAAGGCATAATATAAAATAGTAAAATGGAAGTTTGACTCAAATGATACTTGTCAGGCTTGACAGACAGTTGAAGTCAAACCATCAACACAGATAGCCAAGCTTCAACTGAAAACTTTGTAGGTAAAACAAGGCTGTTGCCATGACGTTCCAGAGCGCCAGGTCTGGACCGAGGGTGCTTGGCTGTGCTAAGCTGTGCTTGGCTGTGCTAAGCTCCCTGAACTGCTGCTCTTCTGTGAGGTTGGGAGGAATCCAATCCTGCCTTTGATGCTGGATTTGGATTTGCTCAGGTAAACCATAGAGCCATGGAGGGGGAGAAGAGGGGGAATACCTGGAGGGGGGGGGGGGGGCATGGCCAGGTGTTCCTCAACATCATGTGCTGCCTTTCAGGTAATCTCTCCCAGACTAATCCACTTCAGACGACCATCACAACTGCCCTGCTTTCCAACAATAATTCTTAATCTAGTTTGACGTTAGTCAGTGTTTTGGTCAACCTTTACCCATCCACCTCTCTCTAGCCTTTACCCAAACCACTTGGAATACATTTCCTCACATTAAATGGAACCGCATTGCTTTCCACTATTGTAGCAACCAATTGAAACATTCATTTTTCGCTGGTAGAGACTGCAATATGTTGAGCCTGAAATGTTAGCATGTGAGATGAACATAACAGAAGATCCAAGAGAAAGAGGTTCGTGAGCCAGGTGTGGCTGCTTGACATGAGCTGTATTTTCAATGGTACGGGGCTAGAAGAAAAGATTGGTTTCTGAAAGCCCTGCATGTCTGAAATCTCACGGAGATCCTTGAAAACCTTGGTTCATGATGCATAGCTGTTATTGTAACCTGATGCGCACACACACACACACTCAGAAAGAAGTGCAGCAGAGAGATGCAGGTCCCCACGTCCAGAGAGGCAAAGGCAGAGCAGCACAACACCACCAGAACACAGTCCTCCTCTCCTCCTCCTCTCCTCCTCCTCCTCTCCTCTCATGGTCACTGCAGTGGCCTCCCCTCCGCTTCCCTCTCCCCCTCTCCCCTCTCTCCATGCCACCCTGTGGGGGCAGGTGAGGGCAGGGAGAGGGGGCTCGTTAGTGGAGGGCGTGGGGTGCATGGCTCTGTGGGCGTGTGGAGCTCCTTCCATCCGTCACACTGTCCTGTCAGGCAGAGAGGACGAGCACTGCCAGGCTCTCTGTCTCCTCTGGAGATTCCCACTGTCACGAGGCCCAGGCCACTACAGGATCACCTCCACACCCTCCCTCCCCTACGCCTACAGGATCACCTCCACACCCTCCCTCCTTCCCCTACAGGATCACCTCCACACCCTCCCTCCCTCCCCTACAGGATCACCTCCACACCCTCCCTCCCTCCCCTACAGGATCACCTCCACACCCTCCCTCCCTCCCCTACAGGATCACCTCCACACCCTCCCTCCCTCCCCTACGCCTACAACTCCTATATATACACCCTCCCTCCCCTACAACTCCTATATATACACCCTCCCTCCCCTACGCCTACAACTCCTATATATACACCCTCCCTCCCCTACAACTCCTATATATACACCCTCCCTCCCCTACAACTCCTATATATACACCCCTCCCTCCCCTACAACTCCTATATATACACCCTCCCTCCCCTACAACTCCTATATATACCCCCCCCCCCAACAACTCCTATATATACACCCTCCCTCTCCTAGATCCTACACCTCCCCCACACCCTCCCCCCCCCCCCCCGCCCTGGAGGTGATGGTGATGGTACCAGCTATGTTACAGGTAGAGAACCACAAAGGCCTAAACAGAGGGGAAGGCCAGATTTACTCACAGCCGTGGAAACTAAAGGTTAAAAAAAAAATCTTGTGTTTGTGCACATTTGAAACGGTCGGAAATGTCAATTTTTTACTAACTCAACGACTTAATGATACTGCTTTGTAATGGGAAACTTTGGTTACTCATTATTTTTTTACTGAACCATTCAACATTAGTTTGATTTTCAATTCCAGACTGATTAGATTTTTTCATTCAGTGAATTGTATTCTGCCATTACTCTAATAATGCCTAATTGCATTTTAAAGACGTGATAGATTATAAAGTCGCATAATGAGGCCTGCCACTTCGTTTATGGCATAAATCTCTGTCAGCATAATTTGTGTCCGTAATAATGCTTGTTCACAGGCTACTGAATTAATTAAAATCAATTGAACCTCTCATATAAATCAAGCTAATATTTTATTAAATTATATTGTGTCACTTTATGTCTCAAAGGTAGCCATGTATCAAGTGTTTGTGAACACAACCTCCACAAGGAGACTTGAAGAATGGGCACAATCGATGACATTCAAGACAATGGGTGTGTGTATGCACATTGTGTGCGTGTGTGTGAGTGTGTGTGTGTGTGTGTGTGAAAGAGAGAGAGAGGAAGGGAGGAAGACAGAGCGAGAGATAAACAGAGGAACATTCATGGAGAGAGACTCCTCTACGACAGGTATTGTTTGCCAGACCTCCAGTCATTTTTCACTACCAAAGCTCTCCCGCTACACTCCCTCTCTCACTGTCACCATTACACACACACACACACACACACACACATGCACGCCACACACACACATGCACGCCACACCCACACACACCCTTCCCCCTCCAGACCTTGTCCTTCTCCTTGCTTCCTCCCAGGTGTACAGCAGCCCTCAGCCCATCGGCTGAGTGCAAAGTGATATGATGCTAATCTTGTTTTCCTCCGCCACTATTGGATAAGCACTTGAAAATTCAATAATGTATAGTAGACTTCCTGTTGAGCGTCGACGATCAGCCACCCAGCCACACCTCGGAGGTACCTACTGACCCATCGTAATGTACAGGAAGTAGATTTATCAAAAGAGCGAGAGAAGCACTGCTCCAGCTCCCTTGGTTAACTTGATTTGTGTAACAGGATTGATTACTATGTAATGTCTGTTTCGCTGGTTAATATATTAATGTCCCAAGCTCCTCAAGTGATTCGGCTTCCAGACAACCACTTGTGTATTGATTTATGACTTTCTCTGTGTAATTACTGGGGCGGGGCAGCTTTATGAAGCGAAGGGCAGTGCTGGTGAACAGGACTTGGTGTGGGTGCCTTCTGAGGAGATGTAAACAGCGCTGGATGCAACGTCGCCACCAAGTCGCAGGGTAGAGGAGAGATGGAGGAGGGGTTTGTCATGCAGGGATTCTGAAGAAACTGCTGAATCACAGTTTCAGGGAGGAGGAACAGAGAGAGGAACTCTCTGAAACAGAGAGGATGTGTTGAGTCATGGTGATTGTTCACATCCTGGATGTTTATGACATCGATGACCACTCACCTGTGTACTGACGTATGCTGTGTATTGTATGTACAGTGTCCGATATGTGCTACCATAGTACAACTGTCTCTCACACACTCTCTCACACTCTCTCTCACACTCTCTCTCACACTCTCTCTCACACTCTCTCTCACACTCTCTCTTACACGCTCTCTCTCACGCTCTCTCTCACACTATCTCTCTCTTACACTATCTCTCTTACACGCTCTCTTCTCACACTATCTCTCACGCTCTCTCTCACACGCTCTCTCTTACACTCTATCTCTCTTACACTCTCTCTCTCTTCACACTATCTCTCTCTTACACTCTCTCTCTCTCTCTTACACTCACTCCCAATCACTGCTCCCCCCTCTCTTTTATAGCATCTTTCTCTCTCTCTGGGTTTTGGAATCTACCTTTTGAATTGCCGCCATACCCCTTCAGATAAGTGTTCATCCAGGGCTGCGGTGAGGCGTGAGGGAGGTCAGCGCCGAGGCCAGACGCAGCAGAGGCAGCTGGGGAAGGAGTCAGCCTCGTATTGATCCCAGGTGCGCTCATCCCAAACTGAATGGGCTTCAAGGATTAACGGCTGAATGGGAGAGGAACGTATAATTGAGTCTTCAAAAGAACACACAAAATCCCGAGGGCTAAATGACTTTGTGTAGTCTATTCTCTTCTAGCTTTTGGCTGTGTGTGTCTGTGTGTGTGTGTGTGTGTGTACGCGTGCGTGTGTGCGCGTGTGTGTATGCCACATAGCTAAACAGTAACTACCATACATGAGTGAGTAGGCACCAGCCACATGTAAATGGAGGCAACATTCAGGAAGTGGCATGTAGCACGAGAGATCTGTTGTTTATGAAATAACACGATGTGTTGAAGGGGTTCCATGTAAATACTCTGCCATGTCACTCTTGTTGTTGCTGTTGTGGTTTGTGAGCAGTGTTAGTAGCAGTAATACCGAGTAGTGCAGTAGCATTGTGCTAGTAGTGGTGGTCCAGACTGCAGGGGGCTTGGGCGGTGGTTACAGCCTGGGCCCTTGTTCTCTGTGACCCTGCCTGCACTGACATCTAGTGGCAACATGCAGTTCTGCTCACACACACACACCACATCAGACACACACTCACATCTCACACACATAGTCACACATCAGACACACACACATACACACACATCTCACACACACACATTTATATAAGCTAGATAGGTTACATACATGACCTAGCCTGTCAGTAGTATGTGTATGTTCATCATACAACACACACCCAGGTAGTAAATACAATGTGTGAAACTACACCTGTACTCAGAAATAATGAACCTTCTACTACCTGTACTCTGACCAGCCAGGGAACACCTTCTACTACCTGTACTCTGACCACCCAGGGAACACCTTCTACTACCTGTACTCTGACCAGCCAGGGAACACCTTCTACTACCTGTACTCTGACCAGCCAGGGAACACCTTCTACTACCTGTACTCTGACCAGCCAGGGAACACCCTCTACTACCTGTACTCTGACCAGCCCAGGGAACACCTTCTACTACCTGTACTCTGACCACCCAGGGAACACCTTCTACTACCTGTACTCTGACCAGCCAGGGAACACCTTCTACTACCTGTACTCTGACCAGCTACTACCTGTACTCTGACCAGCTACTACCTGTACTCTGACCAGCTACTACCTGTACTCTGACCAGCTACTACCTGTACTCTGACCAGCCAGGGAACACCTTCTACTACCTGTACTCTGACCACCCAGGGAACACCTTCTACTACCTGTACTCTGACCAGCCAGGGAACACCTTCTACTACCTGTACTCTGACCACCCAGGGAACACCTTCTACTACCTGTACTCTGACCAGCCAGGGAACACCTTCTACTACCTGTACTCTGACCAGCTACTACCTGTACTCTGACCAGCTACTACCTGTACTCTGACCAGCTACTACCTGTACTCTGACCAGCTACTACCTGTACTCTGACCAGCCAGGGAACACCTTCTACTACCTGTACTCTGACCACCCAGGGAACACCTTCTACTACCTGTACTCTGACCAGCCAGGGAACACCTTCTACTACCTGTACTCTGACCACCCAGGGAACACCATCTACTACCTGTACTCTGACCAGCCAGGGAACAGTCACCTTGCACATTTCCTTTTGTTGTTGTGACCTGTGAACCAGGGTAACTTTCAACTGTCAACTACAATGTTGAGCTCCACTGTGCACATCACAGTTACATCACAAAGCACCCTCCCTCCCTCCCTCCCTTTCTCCTTCTCATCCTCCTTCCATCCTCCTCCCCCCGTCCTCCTCCCCCCTCCTCCTCCTGCCTCGGCCTGTTTCACTTTCTCTCCATCCTCTTCATCATACAGTCCTCCATCCTCCCCCCTCCTCTCTCTCTCTTCATCATGCACTCCTCTCTCCCTCTCTCTCCCTCCCTCTCTCTCTCTTCATCATGCACTCCTCCCTCTCTCTTCATCATGCCCTCCTCTCTCCCTCCCTCTCTCCCTCTCTCTTCATCATGCCCTCCTCTCTCCCTCCCTCTCTCCCTCTCTCTCATCATGCCCTCCTCTCTCCTTCCCTCTCTCTCCTCTCTCTCTCTCTCTCTTCATCATGCCCTCCTCTCTCCCTCCCTCTCTCTACCTCCCTCTCTCTCTCTTCATCATGCACTCCTCTCCCTCTCTCTCTCTTCATCATGCACTCTCTCTCTCTCTCTCTCTCTCTCTCTCTCTCTCTCTCTCTCTCTCTCTCTCTCTCTCTCTCTCTCTCTCTCTCTCTCTCTCTCTCTCTCTCTCTCTCTCTCTCTCTCTCTCTCTCTCTCTCTCTCCTCCTCTCTCTCTCTCTCTCTCTTCATCATGCCCTCTCCCAGTCTGCTGGTGGAAGCTGCTTATCCTCTCCCCCCTCAGGGGATCGGGGGGATTTGGACCGGAGCAGCGTGGAGGGCGTCGCAGGAGGCTGAGATGGAACACGGGAAAACAGAAGGTTGCAAACGGAGGGCGGCGGGGGACGAAGAGCTAAGACCCAACTCCCTTCTGGTGACACGAGAGCGTCCCTGCTCGCGCCTCACCTGTGCGACCCCGCCCCCTCGCGGTCCGCTCCTGCGCTAGCGCTTGGCCGCGGCCACGCTGTGCGCTCCTTGGCAGCCTCAAGGCTCCTGGAGGATTAATGGCAGGCGGATGGTGGGGCATCTGCTGCGCACACGCCACCAACTGCTCGCCGTGACATGATTAAACGTCCCCTTTCGATGGCCCCGGAACATGCCTGCCTGCCTGTCTCCCTGCCTGTCTGCCTGACTGTCTCCCTGCCTGCCTGTCTGTCTGCCTGTCTGCTTGCCTGTCTCCCTCCCGTCCAGAGCACGTCCAGAGCACGTCCAGAGCACGTCCTAACTTTCAGCTGTCTCTGTCTACTGTTTACTCCTGTCCTGCTGCCGGGAGGGCCTGGGAGTCCTGTTTCCACCTGGAGATGGTTGTTCCACGCTTGTTTTCCTCACTCTTGATAGAACAGGAATTCTGCAAACATGAACAAACTACAAAGGCCCCGTGATGGTTTCTGGGGGGGTTGGTTTTGTTATTCTATCTGGTCCAGTCAGTCGTCTGTTCCCAGATCCCGGGGTGACCACAGTAATCTTAGTCGAGCTTTCTTCAGTCCACTCATGGCAGTTTGATGAAAAACAGAGAATTCATTTTGTTTCCTCGCGAGGCAATCTTTCTTTCTCGGACGGAAGTCAGTAAAGCCTAGCGGCCGATCACACAGCATCCTCCTCTAGAGGGGAGTCTGTGAAGTCAGACAGCCTGTGACGTAGCTGGTAATATGTGCGGAGGGTTTATGGACACAAGAAGCCAGATGGTTTGGCAACACCATCTCACGCTCAAATGAGCAGCTCCGCGGTGGAACTCCAAACCCTCAGGACACTGGCACTGAGGCTGTCTGCTCGTCAGCGCACGGACCACAAGTCAAACTTGAAGTTCTGTTTGTCGCAAACAATTCAAGTTTCCGTCCACTTACTCCTGGATAACCGCCCCTATAACCCTTAGAAACATTCTGACAAAACTTCTGCAAACAAGCATACTTAACTTTTTCATCTACATCAGGGGTTGGGCTGTTTTCTACAAAAAATGTCTGCAAAGAGAAAAATACGTTGTTTTTTTCAACTTGTGCCCTTGTCTGCGCTGTGTCTAAACATCGCAGCCAGAGACGGCTGGCGCAACAGGGTCGTCACCCCTAGCAACCCAACTGCCATTAAAACCCTCAAGCAGAAAGTGGAGGTGCCCTTTGTGTGCAAGTGTGCAAGCAAATGTCTGATCTGAGTTTACAGACTCCAGGCTTCAGGGATCTTTAGAAAGTCAGAAAGCTTGTAGTGAATTATTAGAATCAAAACCTTATTGATCCTGGATGAAGGACAAGTTAACGGATGGCTTTGTGACACTGACCTCTCTCCCTCTCTCCCTCTCTCCCTCTCTCTCTCCCTCTCTCTCTCCCTCTCTCTCTCCCTCTCTCCCTCTCTCTCTCTCTCTCTCTCTCTGACAACATCAAGCAGCCGCCTGCTCTCTCACCGGCCCCCAGCTGCTCACACGGTCATCTCGGACTCTCACTCTCTCCCTTTCCTTCTCGTTCACGGTGCCCCTATTTAATCTCCATCACCCCCCCACCCCCCCCCCCCCCCCCCTCAGTGTCTGTTGCTCCCCTCCCCCCACTCTGCTCATCGCTCCCCCAGGTGGACTGGAGCAGGATCCTGCACATCTCAAGACCTCCTGACTGGAAGGTTTGTGTTGGCAGAAGGTGTCCTCGCTGGCAGTGGGGGCAGAGCGCCCCCTAGAGGGCAATCAGCCAGCCCCAGTCCTCCACCTCCACAAGGGCACATGAGATCAGCCATGAATATTTCACCAGGTTTAAGTTCAGTAAAATATGCGTTCTAATTGGACCTAAGTTGAGTGGATCTGCTCTGGATAGGTCTGCCGGCCTCCAGGCTTCCATCATCGACTGACATATTTCATAAACTTTGTTTCTTTAACATGACTCAGTTTCCTTGTTATTTTCCTGGTGAACTTGTTGGACTTGTCTGTGCTGTGGAGATCTACAGAGTGTCTGTGCTGTGGAGATCTACAGAGTGTCTGTGCTGTGGAGATCTACAGAGTGTCTGTGCTGTGGAGATCTACAGAGCTCTGGCACCTCACAGAGCACCCTCGTCTGCTAGAACATGACACTGAGCCGTCTCTGACCAGGTGAGAAAGCCGTCTCTGACCAGGTGAGAAAGCCGTCTCTGACCAGGTGAGAAAGTCAAGCCAAGAACGGACTACCAACATGTGTCTTTTATGTTTTGAAAGTAAACACACAGTAAGGATGACCTGTTCCACACTAAACACACAGTAAGGATGACCTGTTCCACACTAAACACACAGTAAGGATGACCTGTTCCACACTAAACACACAGTAAGGATGACCTGTCCACAGTCCATGCTGTGCTCATGGATAAGAGTCAAGCTGTGAGCTGACAGATCACAAACGATAGGAGTGACCCATGGTACAGAGCAGAAACACACACCATACACACACTACCACCTGGTACAGAGCAAGAAACACACACCATACACACACTAACACATGGTACAGAGCAGAAACACACACCATACACACACTAACACCTGGTACAGAGCAGAAACACACACCATACACACACTAACACATGGTACCAGAGCAGAAACACACACCATACACACACTAACACCTGGTACAGAGCAGAAACACACACCATACACACACTAACACCTGGTACAGAGCAGAAACACACACCATACCACACACTAACACCTGGTACAGAGCAGAAACACACACCATACACACACTAACACATGGTACAGAGCAGAAACACACACCATACACACACTAACACCTGGTACAGAGCAGAAACACACACCATACACACACTAACACCTGGTACAGAGCAGAAACACACACCATACACACACTAACACCTGGTACAGAGCAGAAACACACACCATACACACACTAACACCTGGTACAGAGCAGAACACACACCATACACACACTAATACTGTAGACACTGATTATAGATTATTGTGGATCCCTCCACACCAGTTAGTGTAGCGTAACAGCAGGTTGTCTAAGCAGCATTTCCTGGTCTCACTTGGGGTCCCAGCATCCACAGTGGAGCAGAGTCCCTCTCTCCCCCTCCCTCTCTCTCCCTCTCTCCCCCTCTCTCTCCCTCTCCCTCCCTCTCTCTCTCTCTCCCTCTCCCTCCCTCTCCCTCCCTCTCTCCCCTCTCTCTCCCTCTCTCTCTCTCTCTCCCTCTCTCTCCCTCTCTCCCCCTCTCTCTCCCTCTCCCTCCCTCTCTTCCCCCTCTCTCCCCCTCCCTCTCTCTCCCTCTCTCCCCCTCTCCTCTCCCTCTCTCCCCTCTCTCTCCCCCTCCCTCTCTCTCCCTCTCTCCCCCTCTCTCTCCCTCTCTCTCCCTCTCCCTCCCTCTCTCCCCCTCTCTCTCCCTCTCCTCCCTCTCTCCCCCTCTCTCTCCCTCTCTCTCCCTCTCTCTCCCTCTCTCCCCCTCTCTCTCCCCTCTCTCTCTCTCCCCCTCTCTCTCCCTCTCTCTCCCTCTCTCTCCCCCTCCCTCTCTAACAGTTCAGAGGAATAATGGACGGCAGTGAGGCAGCATCGCAGTGCTTTGTTGCCATGGCAATGGCAAAGAAACTAATAACCTGGCAGAAGGGAGATAAGGGCAGGGAACAGAGGAGAGGGACTCACGAACAGGGGATGAAAATAGTTGTACATGGACAATCACTTGTAACCAGAATGAAAGGGTTTCATTTGAGTTTTTTTTTTGAAAGACAGAAGCTGGCCGCCACCAACTGCCTCCTGGTCCTTCTGAGTCGTCAGTTAACCCTAACCCTCATCTCACGGAGGACTACACTCCAACATCAAGACCAAGTCTCCCAGCAACAAAACCCTTCAATGCTAAACAAGACAGGGAGCAGGAAGACATGACTGCCTGTTTTTTTGGAGTAAGATATTTTTTGTTCTCACTTCATACCAAAAATACACAGGTTCCAATGTTAGCGTTTTCATTTGACCTGGGAGTGTAAGTATGGTATTTACGGTACGAATATGAGACAAATGTGTCTGGGACTGTCTCATCTGAGAAATCTGGTGTGTGAAAAACTCTAAATAATGTACTTTCTCCAAGTGTTTGAGCAGATGCCTCAAAACATTCTTTCAAAACCTATTCTCCTCCATCTGTCGGCTGAATGGGAACTGGACTCAGAAAAAACATAACCAAGAGAGATGTCATCTATCCAAGGCTTCGAAGACAAAAAGTAATCCAGTGTCTCCAAAATGGAACTGATATTTTTGGCCAAGGTCCATTTGGTCACAGCGCTGGAGACTGACTGACTGAAGTGACAGGCCAGGCTATAAATGTCAGGACCTGTAATTGTTCAATCTGTGAAGCGGTTAGCTGGGTGAGTGGCATCTGTTTTTGGGGGTGTGAGAGGATGTGAGAATAATCCAGTGGCACTCAGAACAATGTAGGAGCCAGCCTGCGCTGATGGAGTCAATACCCAGTCCTCTGAGCTCATAAGCTCTGAACCGCTAGAACGCTCCACACTCCAGCAAGGAAGATATCTCCTAGAGCCGACACACACACACACACACACACACAGAGAGAGCGAGAGAGCGAGAGAGAGAGAGAGAGAGAGAGAGAGAGAGAGAGAGAGAGAGACAGTACTGAGACAGTGGGCGGGCTCGTACCCGTTCTGTACTGTACACACACCTTGTATAAAGCGTGTACAGTCCTCCCTTAGAAGGCCAGTGTTGTTCTGCTGTGACCAGAACCATCATTATCTCATTTCTGTTACGTGCTCCTGACCAATCAGAACAAAACATAAGCAACAGTTATGAACTCTCTGGCAGCCTACCATTTCACACTGAGCCAAATTATACTGTATCTCAACATACTGTAAAACTCAAAATGATCTCCCGTTTCCAAGGTGTGGAGAGGCCCCTACAGGCGGATGTTGTTATTGGGGTATTTGACGGAGATAAACTGTCAAATGCAAACATACTGTAGCCTTCTGAGCAAAGAGAATTTTATGACAGACATTTCCCATATACAGCGGCAAAAGAAAAGATGAAGACATGGAAAATTAATTAACTCTGATAGTTATTGGTTTCAGTTCAGGAGCGTCCTCTGACACATAGACACAGCCAGCATATTCATGAAAACAGGCCAGGCCACTCACTTATAGGAAAATGAATGGTTATTCTTCAGTCTCCAGAGATACGAGAAGAGAATTATTGATTATACAGTCATTCGACACCAGAAATCCCAGACATTCCTTTTGTTTCCTTCATTCATCCCCAGATTGTGAAAGTGTGTTTACTGGGAAGGATTAATCACAACTTAGTTTTGAATGATAAACATGTGATGCTGATGGTTCAGTCCCTCATGCTCTCAGCAGGGTCCAGCACATCCCTGAAACCTCCCAAAGAGAGAAAAGAGGCACTTTCATTTTACCGGAGAGTATCTTCGAGCCACGTTGATGAAAAGAATCACTCCTTTTAGCATTTGATTTGACACATAAAAAGTGAAAAAGAAGGAAATTGGAGCTGTAAGTGTATGAAACAGCTGCAGGTTTTCTTTCTGTGGGTCTAATGTTGTCCACATCCAGAACGACGTACTTACACATGTAACTAACTATCCAAATTCAAATGTCTGTGGATGATTCTAATGTAGTGCATACAGAGCTATACATTCTGAAATATATTGGCATACATGGCTGAGAGTGGAGAACCCATGAATAGGGAACTCCACTTGGGCTTTTCAACTTCATGCTAGAACTCTGCTGGCTGGCAATTAATCATATTTCTGCTTTGGGTTAGAATACTGATATCCATCTCACACACAGGAAATGTAATATTTTTGGAGTTTAGGACTCGAGACATAGTTGTTGCTGAAAGGCTTTCTCCTACCCAGAGCCTAGACCCTAGTGTGCTGAACATAATACAATGTGTCAGTGTTACGAAAGGCAGTGTCAGCCCCATGCCAGGGTTAGTGTGCCCCAGTCAGGGTTAGTGTGCCCCAGTCAGACACAGCACTGGGGACAGGGTTAGTGTGCCCCAGTCAGACACAGCACTGGGGACAGGGTTAGTGTGCCCCAGTCAGACACAGCACTGGGGACAGGGTTAGTGTGCCCCAGTCAGACACAGCACTGGGGACAGGGTTAGTGTGCCCCAGTCAGACACAGCACTGGGGACAGGGTTAGTGTGCCCCAGTCAGACACAGCACTGGGGACAGGGTTAGTGTGCCCCAGTCAGACACAGCACTGGGGACAGGGTTAGTGTGCCCCAGTCAGACACAGCACTGGGGACAGGGTTAGTGTGCCCCAGTCAGACACAGCACTGGGGACAGGGTTAGTGTGCCCCAGTCAGACACAGCACTGGGGACAGGGTTAGTGTGCCCCAGTCAGACACAGCACTGGGGACAGGGTTAGTGTGCCCCAGTCAGACACAGCACTGGGGACAGGGTTAGTGTGCCCCAGTCAGACACAGCACTGGGGAAATCCTCATGTGGACTACCTGGGCATCCCATAAGGTGTTTTAAAACTAATTGTGTGTGTGTGTGTGTGTGTATCTAAAGATTTCTGCATCATGAAGACAGCCATTCCCAGCTGCTGGTTTTAGTGAAGCAGTTTAATTTCCAGTGTTATAGAGATGGTTTTATATGGAAACATCTCAACATTACAAACGAACCCTCGCTCTGCCTAATATGTTGACATTAAGGCCTTATTAACGTTTAAGTTTTGGGTAATATATGCGTTTTACACATTTGCAAGATATCAGCCACAAACTGCATTTGCTCCATCAGGATAAAGTGTTTTAATACACTTTAATACACTGAAAATGTTGGTAGTTTACGTAGATATTAGAAGACGATCCATGCTTTTTCAGCTTACGAAAACAAATAACCATCATCCACACCCAGAACAGAGTAGTGATCAGAACAGTCCAGGGACACAAGCTCAGATGACCTGCCCTTCTCTCCTGCCCTTCTCTCCTGCCCTTCTCTCCTGCTCCTCCTGGGGGGGGATTCTTCCATTAACCACAGAGGTTATAAAAACAACCAACTCATCAATTACTCTTAATTTATGAACGTCCCCATATCTGTTTACAGTAACTGAATTATCTACAGTACAATCGTTTATAAGGAGTTGTTATACAGGACAGGTCCTGTTACGGTGAGTATAGAATATTCATGTTATCAACTTGCTAAAGTAATCTATATGAATGTTCTATTATGTTTTCTACAGATCTAGATTTTAAGTAATTATCTAGGAGGGAATAGTATGTTGTACACAATTGCATTAAACACTAAACCTAATTTTGTTCAGCTTTAGAGGTGGAACGTGAACCGCAAAAGAGAAACCTAAAAAGGTTTGAATCGATCTTGTTCCACATTCCTCTTTGATGTGAGGGGTGTGCAGCCGGCTCTGTTTGACTCAACTTAAATAATGTATAGTGTGCTATCAACACCTTTCATTACTTCTCTTTTCAATTACGTGAACAGGGCATGCCTCTTGTTGCTTCACTTTCCTTTAGATATCCTTTTTTTCAAGTTTTTTGTTGGAGTAATCCTCATAAAACACACAACTGATGTCGGAGCTCCTCCACCTGGTCTGCAGGAGAGACGGAGCTCCTCCACCTGGTCTGCAGGAGAGACGGAGCTCCTCCACCTGGTCTGCAGGAGAGACGGAGCTCCTCCACCTGGTCTGCAGGGGAGGCGGAGCTCCTCCACCTGGTCTGCAGGAGAGACGGAGCTCCTCCACCTGGTCTGTAGGAGAGACGGAGCTCCTCCACCTGGTCTGCAGGGGAGACGGAGCTCCTCCACCTGGTCTGCAGGGGAGACGGGGAGGGAGCTCCTACAGACCAGGTTGATTTGATTAGGATCCCCATTAGCTGGTGCAATAACACATCAGCTACTATTCCTGAAGTCCACAAAATATCCACAAATTGTCACTGGCTGGAGGCCCCCTTTTGGTTTTCCTTGAAATCCTTCGCTCACCTCGTAGACCTTCGGGACCTTCAGTCCCAAAAGGGTTTTTCTCCACATCTACACTTGACAAAGGGCTGAAATGAGTTGAGGTTGTCTCTTCCAGTAGTCTGGAGCACCTGTAACAGACAGGCCCACCCCCACCCTCCAACACCTCAGAACCCTGACTCCTGTCTCGCTTCGAGGCACAAAGAGACATTTAGCTTCTTAATTGAGCTTATCATACTTAATAATTGATGCCCATTACCGAGCCATATATCTTGCCTCATCTCCTTTATGAGATGAGAATCAATCAGGGGCTGTTCCACACTCCCTCCCTGCTCCCTGGATGGAGATGTTAGGGAGTGAAGGGGGGAGATGGTGGGGTGAGATGGTGGTGTGAAGGGGTGAGATGGTGGGGTGAGATGGTGGGGTGAAGGGGTGAGATGGTGGGGTGAAGGGGTGAGATGGTGGGGTGAAGGGGTGAGATGGTGGGGTGAAGGGTGAGATGGTGGGGTGAGATGGTGGGGTGAAGGGGTGATATGGTGGGGTGAAGGGGTGAGATGGTGGGGTGAGATGGTGGGGTGAGATGGTGGGGTGAAGGGGTGAGATGGTGGGGTGAAGGGGTGAGATGGTGGGGTGAAGGGGTGAGATGGTGGGGTGAAGGGTGAGATGGTGGGGTGAGATGGTGGGGTGAAGGGGTGAGATGGTGGGGTGAAGGGGTGAGATGGTGGGGTGAAGGGTGAGATGGTGGGGTGAGATGGTGGGGTGAAGGGGTGAGATGGTGGGGTGAAGGGGTGAGATGGTGGGGTGAGATGGTGGGGTGAGATGGTGGGGTGAAGGGGTGAGATGGTGGGGTGAAGGGGTGAGATGGTGGGGTGAAGGGGTGAGATGGTGGGGTGAAGGGGTGAGATGGTGGGGTGAAGGGGAGGATTACGGAGGTGGCAGAGCCAAGGTGCCAGGGCTGCAGTGCTGTTTGATGACACCACCCTAATGAGCTTCTTCACACTGTGCTCACCTAATCACCCATATCAAACCCTTTCACAAGGACAAATAGAAAAGTGAGTCTCCATTATTTATTTGATTTATTTTGCATTAAAGTTTATGGGATTTAGAGAAGGGATTACAATGTTACACTTTTAAGAAGCCTTAACCACTTAATTGAGAGTGAAAATAATACTGCAATTATTTTCTAGGTAGTGTTTGAATAAAATTCTATGGCTTCTGAGTATTTAGCTAATTATTGCACTTTGACTGTTTTCTACACCAAATTCTCTGCACTTTTAGAGATATAGGCTTTATTTCATTTCATTCTTTTTATTGGATGAGGGGGTACTGTGTTTCCTTCTGACAAGTTTAGTCATTTTGACTGAACTGTAGTTCAGACTGCTACCTGACTGTGGGATGGATCGTGAACAGAGTAACGTATTCAACTCTTAAATAAACAAGGATACTGTTATCTCTGATGACCCTGAGCCACACAGTGTTCACTGACTTCATCAGCACTAACTCATTCTCTCAGAAGTGCAGATCTGAACAGTAGAAAAGCAGGCAGAAAACAGCACCCAAGTTTCAGCTGAAGGGCACAAACCTTCCAGTGACAAACACAAATAAACACATATCAGCAATGCATTATTTTCCTGTATACCCTGGGCTCCAAATTAAGATTTCAGATGTCATCCATCACAGTGAGAGGGCACCTCTGCTGGGGTGGTGCTTCCACACTGCTCTCCCAGGAGAACGCTGTGGCTCTGTTAAAACACATCATGCTGCCAAATACTCCTGAAAGGGCTGAATGCTGGATACATTTGTTTGTTTCCGGTTGTCTGTTCTGGTGTGAGTGACAGCTGGTGGAGAAGAGCTGGGCAGAGGGATCCCTCAGGTGCTGCACACCCCAGCAAGTTTCCTCTCCTCACTGTAACTCTTCTAATGGCATCTAACAAATTACATCTGTCCTCGAAATAAACATGGAGAGAGGAGGAGACACGGGCTGGGCTGACTGTGTCCTCCGCTGGCAGCCATGTGACTGTGTCCTCTGCTGGCAGCCATGTGACTGTGTCCTCTGCTGGCAGCCATGTGACTGTGTCCTCGCTGGCAGCCATGTGACTGTGTCCTCCGCCTGGCAGCCATGTGACTGTGTCCTCTGCTGGCGTAGCAATGTGACCTGTGTCCTATGTGGCAAGCCTGTGGACTGTCCTCTGCTGGCAGCCATGTGACTGGTGTCCTCCTCGCTGGCAGCCAGTGGACTGTGTCCTCTGCTGGCAGCCATGTGACTGTGTCCTCTGCTGGCAGCCATGTGACTGTGTCCTCTGCTGGCAGCCATGTGACTGTGTCCTCTGCTGGCAGCCATGCCTGTGCTGCAGCAGCTGAAGCTGTGCATCTGGCTGTCATCCAAGCAGCACGCTGGACTGATAAACCGTGTGCTCCAAAGGGCCTCGACACAGGTCAAAAGTCACAGAACAAGCGGAAGATGGAAAAGGGAGGGAATGGAGTGTGCAGAGGGAGCGGGTCCACTTGTACTAGCTGCTCTGTGGCTGCGAGCGTCTTCGAGCTTCGAGCCTTCGAGCTTCTGGATGAATGGGACTCCTATTGCCGGAGAGGTTCACATCACTTCCTGTCTCAGGTTCACATCACTTCCTGTCTCCAGGAGACCAAACCCAGACAACAAGGTCCAGGTGGTGGTAGTGCCCGGGGTTATCTGTGTTAATCAATATAACAGTAATAGTCTCAATCTCATATCTCTCTCTTGTGACAAATAGAGTTGGCGATTATACCTGTCAGCCATACAGCTGGAGGTACTTCCAGAAACCACAGTTGTTTTAAGGGTTAAGAAAAGCAGAAAAGGTCAGGTACTCCGGGACTGGCAGCTGGTATTTGCTGTGGTGTCGGTATTCTCCAGGTGTGTTGGCAGACGCGTGACACTGTACTAGGTGAGCTGACACCAACAGCTGCTCCAGACGTTTCATGTTCCCCAACTCAACGGAGAGGGCTGGACTTGAAAAATCTTGCCTAAGTTCATTAAATATCGGTCAAAAGCTGGCATTTCAGTCAAATTGTACTGGTGAAAAATATATTGAATTGTGTCATGAATGACAGTAAGATCCATGTAATAACAACGAGAGCACAACGTGTGATCAAGAGCTGCAGACGTGGAGAGAAACAGGCTGGGGAAAGACTCCTCCTGAGGCTCTTCCTGACATTTCCCAGCTTCCCCCTCTCTTCACCAGCCTGTTTCCCGAGGGCTCCCCCCCCCTCTTCCCCCCTCCTCCCCCCTCCCTCCCACCCACCCCCACCCCACCCCCCACCCCCGCGGCCTCACTGATCCTCGTCCGTGAGACGCCCCGCGCAAATGTCATCCATAAGGTCTCCAGTCAAGAGTGTGGAAATGTCAGGTCTGTCCCTGTGTGTTCTTCTGAAGGAGACATCACCGAGGAGGAGGAACGCCCCCGTCACGGCTTCTGGAAGATTTAACACCCAAACCTGCTTAAGCCTCCACACCTCACACAGGTCACTGAAGCCTTCACCGCACCCCATCAGTTCCCAGCCAACAGAATCCACCCTCTAACCAGCCCTGCAACTGGCCTTTTAACATCACAGATCCTCCCGGTAAATAAAAGAGACAATTGTTTGGTCACATTGCTATGCCATTTACACACAGCTCTCTCCCCGGCTCCGCTCAGGACAGGAGAGTTCCAGTTAGTTAAAGGGTTGTTTGCTCTCGCTGCCTGACCCAATAGGATTCATCCAGCCGTGGAGGTGTGGACACGGAGGCTGTGTCCACGATTAGGCTGTGCTCAGCTGTGGGCTCAGGGATTACCTAGTCAGTGTGTGTGTACCGACTGCAACAACCTGTGGGGGGATTAGCCTTCAATACACTGCCTGGCTTCATCATAAAGTCAGGCCCAAATCATACAAAGTTGGAGAAACCCATTTGTAAAGGGAGGAACTGTTTGGGTTGAACTAAATGCTAATAGGAAAGTGTTATGTTGTGTGAAAGTGTGTCGTAAAGGGCATTGGGCATGCCAAATAAAAAGCAATGTAGTTTTAACTCTGACTTTATGGTAGGTCAACTGCATCCTGCAGGATTACTGTATTATGGTGTTTTGTAAAGAATCCCTGTAATATTTCCAGTTTCTAGGGATGTACAGGGATGTGTCTGCTTCTACTTCTAACCTCAAGACAGATGTGAAATGGTCTCATCTGGAAACTGCATCATTCATCTCTGCCTGAGAGGGGTCGTCTGGACCAGCATGGGTCAGCTTTCAGACACACACCACCTTGTGTTGGAGCTGCTCCGTTAGGAAGACACCTTTTGTTTTCTTCCAGTCTCGCTGCGAAACCTGTTTCAAGTAGGTGTAACCCTGCAAAAGGGAATCTTGATACCTCTTGGATGGAAACATAATGAACAGCAGCTCTGAAGGTGACAGGCTACACTTGATTTTTTTTCAATCCTCCGTGCGACAAATAAACATTTGCCGGCGGGCCAGAAACCATTTCTTTCATTTAAATCTCAGCTCTTCTAGCTGCCTGTGACATTTGAATTGAGATTACTTTTATTATCATTGCAAACTGAGTGCATTGTGGGTAAATGTTCCAGGTTGGGGGCAGGAGGGGCCATGGGAGGGATGGGCGTGTTTAAGGAGGAGAGGCCAGAGGAACACAGTGGACACAAGAGAAGAGCAGGAACTTACAAATCCACTTCTATTACTCTCCTGTTTTGTGCCGCTATTTGTGTGTGTGTTGATTGATGTTTTCCCTGCCTGTGAGTGTGTCAATGTCCATGAACATGGTGAGGTGTATAACAGTGTGAACATGGTGAGGTGTATAACAGTGTGAACATGGTGAGGTGTATAACAGGGTGAACATGGTGAGGTGTATAACAGGGTGAACATGGTGAGGTGTATAACAGTGTGAACATGGTGAGGTGTATAACAGGGTGAACATGGTGAGGTGTATAACATGGTGAACATGGTGAGGTGTATAACATGGTGAACATGGTGAGGTGTATAACAGGGTGAACATGGTGAGGTGTATAACAGGGTGAACATGGTGAGGTGTATAACAGGGTGAACATGGTGAGGTGTATAACATGGTGAACATGGTGAGGTGTATAACAGGGTGAACATGGTGAGGTGTATAACAGGGTGAACATGGTGAGGTGTATAACAGTGTGAACATGGTGAGGTGTATAACAGGGTGAACATGGTGAGGTGTATAACAGGGTGAACATGGTGAGGTGTATAACAGGGTGAACATGGTGAGGTGTATAACAGGGTGAACATGGTGAGGTGTATAACAGTGTGAACATGGTGAGGTGTATAACAGGGTGAACATGGTGAGGTGTATAACAGGGTGAACATGGTGAGGTGTATAACAGTGTGAACATGGTGAGGTGTATAACAGGGTGAACATGGTGAGGTGTATAACAGGGTGAACATGGTGAGGTGTATAACAGGGTGAACATGGTGAGGTGTATAACAGGGTGAACATGGTGAGGTGTATAACAGGGTGAACATGGTGAGGTGTATAACAGGGTGAACATGGTGAGGTGTATAACAGGGTGAACATGGTGAGGTGTATAACAGTGTTTATCCCTGCCTGTGTGGGGGTTAAGGGCTGTTCAGGGTTGCTGCACATCTCTGGCTCCTGCCACACTGCCTTCTCATAGCTGTACATCGGGTGAGATCATCTTCTATACGATAAAACATTTATTACAATTTAATATTGAAAATGACAAGCTAATTGAACCGTTCGGGCTGAGATGTAGTTTCCCCACAGTCCCTCACTTCTGTTTCTTGAATTTTCTAATTATCTGTGTTTCAGAACATTTCCTTCCCCTTCCTTTTTGCAAGGATGTAAAGTGCTCTTTTTACATATCATTAGATGAAATAGATGAAAATTAATCATACTTAAAAATAGATGATCCAGACTTAAATTCCGTTTACCCACTTTCCTCAGTTGCACAAACAGTACATAAGATGAGATGTATTTTGTGTGTCTTTAAAATAACTTTATCTTGTGAGAAATAGCATTTTCTTAACCATTTCTAAACCTTCCTGTCATCATTTACAAATGCTTGTCAGTGTCTTGTATTCTTGAGTGCATTCACCAGTAACTTTTAGAAAACTGCCAAAGGCAGTTGAAACTGTGGCAAAAAGTCACTTCTATATGTACGCATACAAAATCAGATGGATAGCTCATCATAGCTGTGCAGCAAACCTCTAAATTCAAGAATAATGGATGACAGCAGAAATAGCTAATGGGAGTAGAAATGGAAAGCAGCATTTTTTCACTGTTCAAACCAGTGGCCTTCTGACCTGTGTAGGCAGGAGGGAACTTGTTGTACTTGCTCAAAGCCACAAAGACACAGAAACTGTTTATGTATCTGTGGCCTCAACCTTACAAGCCAAACACGGATTGAAACAGATATAAATAATGTTTCCATGTTTCCACAGCCTGGTGACAATCTGAAAACAACCGTTTGGAAATACATTTTCTTTAATGATTCAGTGGAAACAATTTCCCTCTCTCTCTCTCTCTCATCCTCTTTCTTGCTCTCTCTCTCTCTCTCATCCTCTTTCTTGCTCTCTCTCTCTCTCTCTCTCTCTCTCTCTCTCTGTCTCCTTTTTCCCCTCCTCACACTCTTTCTGTTTCTCTTCATTTGTTTTCCAAAGATATAATTGGAATGGTCTCATTCCCACAGGAAACCATTTATGTGCCCTGTATAAACATGCTCCCACAGCCTCTAGCCCAACCCCCCAGCCTCTACCCCTCCCCCCCCCTCCCAAGGCCCCAGCTGTACGTGGGGCTGCACATGGCAGGTCTGGAGAGATGTCCTGACCTGAGCGTTCTTCCCACAGCCCTGGGAACCATCCCAGCAGGACTCTGCTTTGGGGCCTCTGATTGCTCGTCATGACTTTCTTTTGTTCGTCTTGTATGCTGCGAGACTGACCTCCCAGATGAGCTGTTTCTAGAGACCGACCTCCCAGATGATGTTTCTAGGAAGGCTGTCCAGCCACGTGGGGCACATGGCTCCTATTTTTAGAAGGTTGCTTTCTCGCATCCATGAATGAAGAAAAATCTCCAGCAGATTTATCTGCAAAGGGCGCAGGAGATGGTAATATATATGTCTGTGTTTTGTGCAGAGATGGGAAGTACTTAAGTACTTACTGTACTTAAGTAGATTGTTCTTGTATCAGTACTTTACTTGACAATTTATTTTTCAGACAAATTAACTTTCACTCCTTATATTTTGTACACAAATATCTGTACCATGTATTTCTTACATTTTAAAGCCAGGGTCGCTACTTTACATTTATTTTGTATTTGGTGGCATGATCAATATTATTTCTTGTCAGTGAGCGCCTTTTTTCATTTCCTGGGTATCACACACAGCAAACGTAAGCTAGTTTACGGAACGGCCATGGAGGAAGGCAGAAGCCGTCAAGAAAAAAAGTTTCGAAAGGTTTACCCACCAGATCTCACAGACGGACACACAATGAAAAATACATCAACACATAAGTCTCTGCCTGGAAAGTCCATTTTGTGTCTCCAGAGCCAATTCATCTGTCCTTATTCACAGCTTGGCTTGTTGGACGGCGGCCCCTCTGGCCCCCTCTGGCCCCCTGCAGAGGTGGGCTCCTGAAGAGCCCAAGGCCATCACAGCTTTCATGGCAGCGTAACGGCTACAGACACGTCTGTGTGGGCCAGTGTGTAGTACGACGTATAGACACACACGGGCACACACACACAAAAGAACACACGCATACACACTTTTAAAACAAACACTGGTCACTCAGAATCATTGACTATGAACATGAAACTAACTTTGTCATTTGGCATTGTTCAACTGAACAGATGGGTGACTGGAAGCCCCACAAGCAGAGATGTGGAGAGGCAGTGTGGCCTTGGGAACAAGACTAACTCCCTGAAGACAAGCTGAACTCCCACACTATGATACAGTAGCAAGCCTGTGCACTCTCTCTTCTCTGAGATCCACAGAGGAGTGATGTGATGAATATGACTGGGCTCCTCCCCACTGCACCGCAGACAGCCAGGAGATGGGCGACATATTGCAGCTCTTTGGAGTAGAGCTGCTGTTTAATGAGCTGTAATGTGGAGCTGGCTGGAGCTGGGGAGAGACCCTGGAGTGATCCCCCCTCCTCCCCCCCCTCCTCCCCCCTCCTCCCCCCCACACACAGAGAGAGAGAGACAGCTGGGACACACCATGACTGAAACACAAACCCAGAGGGTCACTGCAGGAGCAGGACCTGCCTGTCTGCCTGCCTGCCTGCCTGCCTGTCTGTCTGTCTGCCTGTCTGTCTGTCTGCCTGTCTGCCTGTCTGCCTGTCTGCCTGTCTATCCTAACCTGTCTTATTTGCGTTATTATGCATGTATGCAGTCAGAGTGGGTACTACCAGATGCTTTGATTGCATATGGGTGCATCATTTTCATGTCATAATTGGTAACAGTGACATATGTCACACTGTGTCATGTTTGGTGAATGGGCAAGACTGTTTCATTTCTGCTGTATCTGCTGCTGTGGCCGTGTGTGGGAGGATTCTGCCCTGAATGGATCTCCACTGTATCTCCATCACTAGACACCTGCTGATTGACTGGCTGTGCTCAGAGAACAGGTGCACGTGTGTGTGTGCACGCCACCCTCGTCAGGTGCCAGCAAATACCAGGGCTGGGTCTCCTCTCCTCTCTCCCCCCCCTCCTCTCTCCTCCCCTCCTCTCTCCTCCTTCCCCTCTCCTGTCCTCCTGTCCTCCTCTCTTCTCCTCCCCTCCTCCCTTCCTCTCTCCTACCCTCCTATCTCCTCCTCTCCTCTTCTCTGTCCTCTCCTCTCTCCTCCTCCCCTCCCTCCTCCTCCCTCCTCTCCTCCTCTCCCCTCTCCTCCCCCTCTCCTATCCTCCTCCCCTCCTCTCTCCTCACCTCCTCTCTCCTCCTCCTCTCCTCTCCTCTCTCCTCCCTTCCTCTCTCCTCCTCCACTCCTCTCTCCCCTCCCCTCACCTCCCGGATGTTTCCGTGACCCAGAGGAGAATCCTTCTCTCTGCCAGGCGGCCACTCAGCTGGTAAATGAGAACAAGGAGGCCAACCTGATCAAATGTGAAATGCATCCGCCTCAACACACTCACACAGACACACACGACACACTCACACAGACACACACGACACACTCACACAGACACTCACACAGACACTCACACAGACACTCACACAGACACTCACACAGACACGCACGACACACTCACCCAGACACACACCCTCACAGACCCTGCATCCCCTTCTAACCGTCACAGCCAGTCTTGGTTGTTCCTTCTCCCCCTCAGTCTTGAAAGGCTTCTGCATTAGCGTGATCACATTAAAGTCTCTTCTCCGAATGTTAATGATAAATATCTAAATGTTTAATGTAACATGATTGTCTGTGACATAAGCTGGCCCACTGCTGAAAGATTCAGACTTTAATGGAGGGATCATTGCCCGTTGCGTGAAAGCTTCTAGCATCTCCACTCTAGTGTGGTTAACGACGCAAGCTTTGCTGAGATTTTCTCCCGTTAATGTCAAAAACATTAGCAGGCGATTACTTTTATGGCATCAACAAATGACGTCCCCATCCAGACCATCACATGTTTATGTAAACCATTCCAGAGTCCACTGCATGACAGTAGCTTTTACTTCTACTGCAGATTATAAAACGTAGAAAGAACCTTTTAAAGGGAGATTCATCACGATTGTCACAGCAAACTGAGACCTGGAGGAGCGAGGTTGTCATGAGGTGAGTGACACAAGCACAGGCCTGTCTGAGAGCTGCATCTAAAAATAGCTAAAGCTCTGTCTACTGACAGTGAGGCAGGATGGTCATGCTCCAATGCAATTCATGGCTCGCTTCTGTTTCACGGATCACAGCAATGTTACATATTGTTCAAGATCCACCTCATCTTCACCTAAACCAGTGTAAGTGGGTTGTAATCTACCGACGCTTTGACTCTCCTAATGCATCAGAAGCTATGGACGTTTGTTCAACAATGACATGCTTGTGTCTCCTTGAATCAACAGTGATACCGTGACAGTTACAATTGACAGATACACCTGACTCATGATGTTGCACTGTGACAGACAGATTAATGGCAATAATATCTCCAGGGGAATCCAGATGGGGGTTTCATTGCTATTTAAGCGTGAGGGGCTTGAACACAAACAGAAGCCAGAAGAAACCAGACTGTTTGTATCGTCTCTCCTAATCATCATTTGCTCTCCTCTGTGTCTCCAGCTGCTGATGGGGAGATCAGGACATGCTGGAGGACCAACACCCCGTTCTGCCCTCGCTGGTCCACACACACAGGAAGAAAGGATGGAGAAAGGAAAGATGTGTTTCCGAGAAGAACACTTTGTTTTCCACTGTTGGGAGTGGGGAACTTGCAATGATAAAATGGCATCTTTTCATCTCTTGCATGTCATAAAGTTCACGCTGTGAGATGCTTAGGAGTAATTCTGTGAATGCAGGGCCTCCCTCCAGCTCCTGATAAATGCCGTCATTAACTGGGTACACTGTGATCCTGGCTCCTGGCAAAAAGGAGCTCTTTTTGCTAAACAGTTTGTTGTCTTAGGGGAGGCGGCTGGGGGTTTCCATCAGCGCTGGAGCAGGGAGAGAGGGAGGGAGGGAGAGAGGGAAGGAGGGATGGAGGGAGGGAGGGAGGGAGGGAGAGAGGGAGAGAGGGAGGGAGAGAGTGAGAGAGGGAGGGAGAGAGTGAGAGAGGGAGGGAGAGAGGGAGATAGGGAGGGAGGGAGGGAGGGAGAAAGAGAGGGAGGGAGGGAGGGAGGGAGAGAGGGAGGGAGGGAGAGAGGGAGAGAGGGAGAGAGGGAGAGAGGGAGGGAGAGAGTGAGAGAGGGAGGGAGAGAGGGAGATAGGGAGGGAGGGAGGGAGGGAGAGAGGGAGGGAGAGAGGGAGAGAGATAGGGAGGGAGAGAGGGAGGGAGGGAGAGAGAGAGAGAGGGAGGACAGAGACAGATCCCAGAGGATGTAACATTAAAGAGCTTTTGCTCTCTGATTTCCTTTTTTCTCTTCCTGTCTCCTCCCTCATAGAAGAGAAGGCCTAGCTTCATCTCTAAACACACTCTCTGCAGATTCCTATAATGTGAGAATATACATTGTATTTACAGTATGTTGCAGAAGATTTTTTTTTTTAAACAATCAGAATAGATTAAGTGTTGAAAAAGACAAGTGTCTGTGAGTGAAATCCCAGTTACTGCTGCAGCAACATGACTGACAGGTCCAGGAGACAGAAGAGTTGTCTCCCAGATCCGGACAGAACCAATTCTGTCTGGGTGCAGCTCAGGGTTTTTCATTATTTCCTGTTTCAGTTTAGAGGCAACAGAACGGTCTTTGTGTGCGGCGCGAACCCCAATCGACCCCGACAAAGCCTCATCCCAAGCTCCAGCCGAGGCTCTGCATCCACTCATGTCCAGGAGGCTCTGCTGAGCACACTCAAGCCCGACGCTCACACCTGCTCCCCAGCCTGGCCCCCCAGCCCCGCACCTCCACCACACAGGCCTGCTGGTGGGCACACCGTGAGGGCGCGCCCCAACATGGCTGTGACCACACACAGCATCAACATGTCCCATCTAGGAAGCCATGCTGAACTCCAGAAGAAGCCGTGCCAAGGCCAGGTCAGACTCTGTGAAGCGACGCCCATGACTTTGGAGTGTTCTTCTCAAAGTCAGTGATCCTGTTGGGTTGTTTGTGGCAGTGCTGATCCGGCCACTGGGTGATTTCACCTCAAAATGGCCGACACTGTTGGCTCCATAATGGCCGACACTGTTGGCTCCATAATGGCCGACACTGTTGGCTCCATAATGGCCGACACTGTTGGCTCCGTAATGGCCGACTGTAGCGAGCTTGTGAACAGGAAATGTGCTGTAAGTGCAAACACAGGCATGGTGGAAGCCTGGGATTTGATGTTCTTTTCTGGCTTCGGCCCCCTTATTCTCTCGCCTGAGGCAATCATCTGAGCGCTATTGGCTTCCTCTGAGAGAGCCTGGTAATATCCCACAGAACCCCTCCCATATCAGAACTAATGCAGAAACACAACAAAGCTGGAATTACAAGCATTCAACAACCATGTGTCCTAGAAAGGAAACACAACACATGGGTGTTATGTGTTAGAGTATCCGACTGAACGATTATGTAGGTCCCGGAGAAACATTTTGAGCCAAAAATTTAGAAAAAAAGAAAGAAATCCAATATATAGAAAATGGCGTGTTTTACCCTTAGGGTTTCACTCTCTGCTCATAGGGCTGGGTTAGATATTATACACTGTAATTCAGCTGGAATAATTGACCTGTCAGAAGGCTGCTGCCAGAAGTCCCATCATTCCACGCAGGCAGGAGGGAGAGGGGGGGTCGTAACAGATAGTTCTGCTCCGAGCAAGACTACTGTTGTGCTTCAGATTGCTACATTTTGTTCCCCCCCTCCCCACCCCAAGATCTAATAAAACGCTGGAGGTGGTTTTCTCCTTCTGTGAACATCAAATCAAGCCACTCATCTACGTTACTGTTTGTTACAGATGTGTAGGCTTCCTGTAGTATGGCCTCTGTTCTGTTATACACCAGCATGAATACTTTCATTATGCTATCGTTTCATTATACAACTGCTTTATTCTTTGGAAGGGATCTCCACTCAAATATCTGTCACACAGACACACATACACACACTCACTGTCTTAATTACACATTCTCAGACTATACCTTATGCTTGGTCTGATGTTTACTTTCCACCATCCCACAAACAGGTACTCTCTCCTCTCCATCTCTCATCTCTCTCTCTGTTTCTCTCTCACTCATCTCTCCCTTTCTCTCTCTCCCCCTCTATCGCTCTCTCCTCATCTCTCTCTCTCTGTTTCTCTCTCACTCATCTCTCCCTTTCTCTCTCCCCCCCTCTATCGCTCTCTCCTCATCTCTCTCTCTCTGTTTCTCACTCATCTCTCTCTTTCTCTCTCTCCCCCTCTATCGCTCTCTCCTCATCTCTCTCTCTCTGTTTCTCTCTCACTCATCTCTCCCTTTCTCTCTCACTCAAACCCTTTCTCTCTCTCCCTCTCCATCGTTCTTTCTCCTCTCATGTCTCCCTCTCCCTCTCTGTCATCTTTGTGTTCATGTGACTTAGCCCCTCAGCGGTTTCAGGGCTTGTGATGCATGACTCACCGTGTGAGAGGAGTAACAGCCTGGTTGTGTGTGCTTGCGTAGGGCACCGCTAAGTGCTCAGACTGCAACCGGCCCAGACCACAAAACATCACCTTAATCACGGCCCGTTGATTGGTGAAGTGGCAGGCCCAACGTTCGGCCTTATATTGGTGACTTTTTATATAAAAGATGCCATAAGGCGGTTTAATCTCAAGGCTTCATAATAGAGATCTTTCTGTTCTTTGTGCGAGCTGGAGAGAGAAGCAAAGAGCTGTTGTCGATCTACCTCATGGTCACTGTGTGAAGCAGGATGAAGGCGTTGAACGTCCTTTGTGCTCAGCAGAACCGAGGTAGTGGCAGGTCCTCAACATGACGTCCCAACTTCAACCTAAATGTTCTGTTTAGAAGTTGAGGCTGAAATAGGGTTCAGGAGCCTCACATGAGAAGACGTCTGCAGGGCTAATGTGTTTACTGGTGCGGCACTGAAGCACAAGACCAAACACCTTGAGGCTGCAGTGTGTTTGCAAAGGTTGGAGACCTCGCTGTGACCACATTCAGAGACACACTGAGCCTCTCCCTCTAACTCCTGTTTGTGTTGCGAGCGATATTTCTGAACTGGATTCAAGGGCCGGAGGTTACATATTTTTCACATGACATATCAATGTGCATATGTTTACAGAGAGTCTCACCCCCCCACCCCCCCTCACACAGACCTCATGTGGTTCAAATACATATTGAATCGGTGGCAAGGGCAACATGTTAAGACTGCTTTTATTGCTTTTACCCAGGCCACAATATCCACGCCCCTCTTCAAGCTTCCCCCTGGGCTGCTACCCCCCCACAGGCCCCTGACTAGTTCATGCTTCTGTGTTGATGTGTGTGTGGTGTGGGCTTTATTGTGTGTGTGTGTGTGTGCATGTGTGTGTGTGCACATGTGTGTGTGTGCACATGTGTGTGTGTGTGCATGTGCGCCTCCACATGGATATGCAGATGTTTTGTGTTATCTCTGTGTCTTCTTTCTTGTTGTCGAATTTCTTGCTTCTTTGCCAAGTGGAAGATGGCCTACACTTGTTCACACACCACCAGTATTTCTTGTTCCCCTAAGACTGTGTAGTGACAAAACCCCCACGCAGCCCCAGGAGGTATGAGACTAACCACGCAGATTTCCATACGAAAACAGCAGCTACAGTATGATGGCCTACTTTAGGTCTGCACTCAGTTTGAGAGACCCTTACTACCTTTAATGCTCTGAAGAATGACGAAGCGCGACACCATTATCAAACCAATTGCGTGAACTTTAAAGGTCAAATGTTAGGGCACAAACCTCTGAGATTACATCCTTTGAGAAATTAAAGTGAGCATGCATACTGTAAATACGTATGTGTGTATCAGGTGTGTGTGTAGCGGGGGGGGGGGGGAATGAGGTATTCCATGGTATTATTCATGCTGGCAGAAAATGATCAAACTCCTTTCCTCATGCACCTGTCTCCAAGCACAAAACTGCCACTTCCAATTACCTCAGACAGAAATCTTAATCAGGGTCTGGGCTGCAGCACCGTGCCTGGTCGTTACAGTGTGATCAGGGTCTGGGCTCAGCAGCACCGTGCCTGGTCGTTACAGTGTGATCAGGGTCTGGGCTCAGCAGCACCGTGCCTGGTCGTTACAGTGTGGACACATTCCACACCCTGGATCTGGAGAGGATGGTACCTAAACACCTCATCACACATCTCCAGGAGGATCTCTACCCTCCAGTCTGATATCTCCAGGAGGATCTCTACCCTCCAGTCTGATATCTCCAGGAGGATCTCTACCCTCCAGTCTGATATCTCCAGGAGGATCTCTACCCTCCAGTCTGATATCTCCAGGAGGATCTCTACCCTCCAGTCTGATATCTCCAGGAGGAGCTCTACCCTCCAGTCTGATATCTCCAGGAGGATCTCTACCCTCCAGTCTGATATCTCCAGGAGGATCTCTACCCTCCAGTCTGATATCTCCAGGAAGATCTCTACCCTCCAGTCTGATATCTCCAGGAGGATCTCTACCCTCCAGTCTGATATCTCCAGGAAGATCTCTACCCTCCAGTCTGATATCTCCAGGATGATCTCTACCCTCCAGTCTGATATCTCCAGGACGATCTCCAGTCTGATATCTCCAGGACGATCTGTACCCTCCAGTTTGATATCTCCAGTCTGATATCTTCAGGATGATCTCTACCCTCCAGTCTGATATCTCCAGGACTGTCTCTACCCTCCAGTCTGATATCTTCAGGATGATCTCTACCCTCCAGTCTGATATCTCCAGGACTGTCTCTACCCTCCAGTCTGATATCTCCAGGATGATCTCTACCCTCCAGTCTGGTCTGATATCTCCAGGACGATCACTACCCTCCAGTCTGATATCTCCAGGACTGTCTCTACCCTCCAGTCTGATATCTCCAGGACGATCACTACCCTCCAGTCTGATATCTCCAAGACCATCTCTACCGTCCAGTCTGATATCTCCAAGACCATCTCTACCCTCCAGTTTGATATCTCCAGGAGGATCTCTACCCTCCAGTCTGATATCTCCAAGACCATCTCTACCCTCCAGTTTGATATCTCCAGAAGGATCTCTACCCTCCAGTCCTCCCCTCTCCACTCCCCCAGAGCAGGCTGGCTGCAGGCCACGGTCAGATTTGGCAGATGGTTGACAGAGCGCTGATTGTGTCTGTGTGTATGCGTGCTGCAGTGTGTTGTGTGTGAGTGTATGTGAGAGTGTGTGGTGTGTGAGTGTGTATGTGTGTGTGGTGTGTGTGGTGTGTGTGTGCCAGGATACGCAGGCAGGAGGAGCTGTCAGGTGGGTTGTCCTGGCTGGCCTCTCCTTGGCCGCAGTGTCTCCAGGCGTCTCCTGGGGGGCAGGGCAGCAGGAGGTCAGGCAGACTTAATCACATCCAGCTGGGTTCACTGGCTCAACAACCACTTATGATTGGACTCATTAGTGCAGGATCACTCTGGTAGGTGGGCAAGCCGTCCTTCACCCAACTGTCTACTGTAGGTGCTGTCCTTCACGCACACACAGTATACACACATGCACATACACGCATATATATACAGTATATATACTGTATGTATACAAATACATACACAAGCAAACCATATAGCCTCATGATTGTCTAGAACTGTCACTGTCAGATAGAATTAACAGTTTATCTCCTCTTACCAAGATCTAACTCAGAGACTGGAACACTTCCTGGTGTGCACAGCTGTGGACAGCCCGATTAAAACACGACGCAGAGAGAAAGCCTCATTCTCCAAACTCCTGTCCATTCAGGTACACAAGCAGCTAGGCTCGCTCAGTCCACCAACCATGTCCAGGGTTGTCGTAAACAGTGGACAACTATTAGACACAGGGCAGCCATCAATCACTACATCTGACATCTGCTTGCAGTGCTAAATCTGCTCCACGGTACAGTAATTGCTATTCTCATTGAAAAGCACTCATGATGACATTGAGGCTGCACTTTAGGGATACATTACAGACACTACCAGTCAGGACATAACCAAAGAGCTCAGTCCTGCTGGATGTGAAATAAACATTTAAATATCTCCAGGCCTCAGTATGACGTTGGCTCCACTTCAAAGAAGTACAATTAAGTTCTGTTGGTC
Source organism: Thaleichthys pacificus (assembly GCA_023658055.1). NCBI lineage: Eukaryota > Metazoa > Chordata > Actinopteri > Osmeriformes > Osmeridae > Thaleichthys > Thaleichthys pacificus. The sequence continues at coordinate 17,713,042 of CM042855.1, forward strand.
CAGCTCCAGACCTAGAACCTCCAGTCTCCAGGGCCTCTGGATGATACACCACATCTAGGGAATGGACACACCTGAGACTTGTATATCTTGGGATAAAAACCTGAGATAGTTTGACTGCAATGCAAAGTGTAACCTGGAACCCCTCTGTAAAAAAGTGTTTTGTTCCTGTGCCAGCTTTCTGAAGGTACTGTGAGACAGAGCAAAACTGTTAGGAGACCTGTCCAGGAATGACCAGACCACTGGTCACAGTAATGCTTTTTGGGAATGATGAGACTAAATGATGACCCATCCTAGAAACATTGCTGCGTGGAGTTGTCTGGTTTCAAACACATGAGGGTCAGGGTCAGGGATTGAAGGTGTGTGATTGCACTGCCTTAGAGAACACTGGTCTGTTGCTGATAAAATAATAATAATGGGATGATGGAGTTTGGTCTGTGTAGGTCAGTGAGAGTGGACTGGTAAGGGGGCAAGGGATAAGAAAATGTACCAGAATCATAATGAGGGGCAGGGGCAGGGTTAGGGTCAAAACTAAGTATTGTGGGTCAGATTCAAAAAAATACATATTTCATATTACACTCAGTAAGGATAAATGAGGCAGGATGTGATGTCATCACCTTAAAAGGTGCAGGTGCACACTGCTGACAGAAACATCAAACAGCAGCCTTGTTACCTCAGTTGATTTTGATCTTGAAAATGTGAAAAAAATTGACTGGTGGGAATGTCAGTATTTTGTAGAAAGACACAGCAGCCTAACTAACAGCCCCTTCCTAACCCTGACCAGGAGGGTGGAATGCCTTAGCTTACACGTCACAGAGTTACACAAATTGGGCTGTACTGTGGATCCAGTACTCTCCCTTGGTAAACCCTTTGCATTACAGTCATGTGCTCGTTAATGCTCTGGTGTGCAACACAGGGCTGATAGGATGGGGACGTTACGACCACCACAGGACTAGAATGAGATGACGGGGACGTTACGACCACCACAGGACTAGAATGAGATGATGGGGACGTTACGACCACCACAGGACTAGAATGAGATGACACTGGGTCCTTCTTTCCCTCTCGCTCTTGTTCTCTCTTGCTCACTCTTTATCTCTCGCGCAGGTTTGCACACTCACGCACACTCACACACACACACACACACACAAACACACACACAGCAAGGGTTCCATCTTATTCTTTAGCTCCAAGTGGTGTAATTGGTCTAGGAAACTTTTTTGTTGGGTGTCCACAGAACGCCCAGCCCTCATGTAACCTAAATTGTTAATGGAGACAAATGTTGCAGTGCATCCTGGGATAGTTCTCTAATGGGGAAAAAACTCCAGAAACAGCAAAAAAAAAACATCCAAGAGTGGGCTCTGGAGATGCCACGGGCTTCTGGGTAAAACTTCAAAAACAAAGGCTGCCGATTCCACTCTCTCCCCTAAATATCTTCAAGTAACTCACCAAAATGTGTCATAACATTCACCATCACCACCAACCTTTAACACATTTGTGATCATTCACTTCTAAAATCTTATTTTATACTTATATTTGAGCACAATGGCACATTTTATCTCTCCTTCAATGAGATGACCAAGATTTGCTCAACACAATTTTAGATTTTAAATCAAATTGCACAAATCAAACTGCAAACCAAATACTCAATTTCCCTTTTCCCTTAACATTTTTTACATTAATATATTTAGTCTTGATTGAGAATGAAAACAGAATGATTAAAGGCAGAGGACTAATCCGTTGTGGCTTCAGGAGAAACAGGATGGTGTGTTTAAGGAGAGAGAGAGGGGGGCGTCCACAACCAACGTCCTTGAAGAGACTAATCTACCCCTCACAGTCCTCACTGGTAGTCTGAGAGAGCAATTAAGAATAGAGAAACTTCAGAGAATATCCTTTATTCCACCCTGCAACCTCTTTCCCCCTCCCTCGCAGTCATAAGGACTTCGTTATTTTGTTGCCTTTTTTGATTCCCATATCTGCATTCCTGGTCACACTGGGATAACTGTGCACCTATAATGGAGAAATTAGTCGGCCCTGAAATGAGACTCCTTCGTGTAAAAAAGGCTGCTGCTCTGTGAATCAAGCCGTCTGCGAGAGAGGGACCCAGCTTCCAGGCAGACACTTTGATTCCAAGGTTTCCTCTCTCTCTCCTCATCTTGCTTTTATGGAAATGTTATAGTAAGATGTCACTGCAGGTGCCTCTCGTCCTTAACAAATCTTTGTTGTACAAAGTGTGTTTTGGCTCTTTAGACAAATTGATGCACTTTCCTATGAATGTTTATATAAAGTATGCCTACCAATTTGGCATTTTAATACAGTATATGGGCTTCTGCTGCAGAAGAAGAGGATTTCTGCTAATGAGCATCATTCTTTGTCTGGTTTCAAAGCTGACTCGAAAACCTGTCCAGGCCTGGTCTGCTTGTTGTTAGTAGATATTTCATAAACTACTGACTTTACAGATGACACCGTCGGACTACTAAAGGATGAAACCAGCTCATGCAGCAACACTGAATAACTGTATAAACCCCATCATATCCTCTCTGATTGGCCCAGAGCTCTGTGCCAGGCCGGTAGGTCCTGCTGTGCCAGGCCGGTAGGTCCTGCTGTGCCAGGCCGGTAGGTCCTGCCCTCTGGCATTAGAGAACCTGACCAGACCATTAGCAGTGAGAGAGTAATACACTCTACACAACTCCTAATGCAGGCTGCAGATAATCGAGTACAGATTGTTTGATGCTTGTATTGTGATTCCTTGATTCTTTCATGGTCCGATTTCCTGACTCTACGATTTCCTGACTCTACGATTTCCTGACTCTACGATTTCCTGACTCTACGATTTCCTGACTCTACGATTTCCTCTCTGTTCTGAGATTGTGGCTCAGGCACAGAGCCTGTGTTCTCCCTCCTTCTATCTTCCTGCTGAGTCATCATGCATTTCCAACATCCAGGAGATTATTCATGTTAACCTTTCCAACAGACAGCACACAAGAAGGTCTCAGAGTAAACTTCAAAACAGACTTGTTTCTCAGACCTTCTGTTTCATGAAACTTCTTGTGCTGAATGAGAAGGGATGGATTTAGACAAGTCCTTTACCACTGGGACCTAATGAAATACACACAAGTAATGGTATAAATGACTCCAGTAGACACAGACTGAATTGACTTTATGATCCTTGTTGGTTTCATCTGTCTTTCTACTGGATCCCAGCATGAAACAGTGAGCTGTGTGTTAGACACAGGGTCCTGTTCTTATCTGGACTCTATACTATACATCTACACTATACATCTACACTATACATCTACACTATACATCTACACTATACTATACATCTACACTATACATCTATAACATTTTCTTCAGCAATTATCTAAGCTGTGTCAGTATTATCTTTGTTCAAATTATTATTCTTGCATATCCTGTTTCAGCATTCTCATTCATCAAACCTATGCTCACATCAGGCAAGTGTTGAAATGAGCTGCCAATGACAGCGTGTCACACTGTAAGGGTGTTTGAACAGTGTCAGGGTATTGCTGATTGAGTAGTTTAAATCTAAAAAGAAATGTAATTGAAAAGCTGATTGTGGACTGACAGCCTTGTGATATCTTTTTAATTACATTTCTTTTCTACTGTCAGACGGGAGGTGATTTGTGGTCCGATAGGCACGGCTGAAACACAGTTTTGTTCATTAAAATGAGGATCTTCAAGAATGTGTCGCTAATTAAAATGCAGTGATGGAAAAAAGCTGCAATGCCTACACAATGACTGTTTGACTTCAGAGGAAGCAGGCATGTTCTCCTTCCTGTAAGGTTCAACCTTGAAATGATAACACAGCTGGAGAGCTTGGTACTGAATATGGTGTTAGACAACATAGTGGTTCCCATACAATGCAGAACTGCCCGTCTTAAGCAGCCTGGACCCTGTACTTGGAGTCAACAGCAGATGCAGTCTTTCTGGGTGTCACAGCAAAGCAATGTCATAGTTTTACGCATAAAAGGTTTAGGTAAGGTTTTAAGTTAAACAGAATGTGGACCAGGAATCAGGGCTTGCTTGTTCAGAGTCACCGTCACTATCAACCTAATCATTTCTATAAGGCAACAGCAACACAGCAAGTGTCTTAAATAAACAAACAGCACCAATGACCGATACCGAGCACCCTCCTGTAGAGTGAAACCTCTGTTCCAGAAGTTTAAAGAGCCTTGTGTGGGTGGGTAATAGGACAGACATCGTGGCCGTTATTTTGCCAACATGAAAGCCAGCCTGACCCGTCCCTGCTATTAGAACGTTAGGACGACCAGTCACGTCTTAACGGCCTGGAGTTTGATGTGGCTCTGATGACCAGAGCCAGGAGACCAGGGAGCCTTTCATGTTCCTCTCTGATGGCCTTATTGATGGATTTGCCCCGGCACCACACAGACCTGCTTAATGGCTCAGTGGGTCGAAAGAGAAGATAGAATGGGTTGAAAGAAATAGAATCTGAATGTGGTGTAGATATTCATGTAGGCTAAATGTTTCAGGCTGGAAGACTCTGTAGTTAGTTAACGTACAACATATTGGCTGTAAAGACACTTCATACTGGCCTTGTGGTTCTGCTTGGAGTGGATTAGAAGCCTCACAACTTTATCTGTTGGGCCCCAGGGACATAGCAATGAGGGAGGATAACCTGACATAATTGGACGTCAAAACTTGATTACAAAGTGTCATGGCCGCCTTCCAAACATTTTGTAAGTAGTCTTTTGTAAGAAGTCATGAGGGATCCTAGCAATCAGGGAAGATAACCACTCAACACTAACCAGGGCTTCTCCTCATAGAAGACTGGGCTTCGATCAAGGTCCTGAGCCCTGGACCACCACATCCTGCGTGCTGTACCGAGTGGGACCCAGGAGGGCCGCATACTTACCGCCCCCCCCAGACAAGCTGATTGTTAGCACCGCAAGGTTACCACAGAGTTGGGGAAAGTTGGGGAAAGTGCTGGCGGAAGGGAGAATCAAGAATATATTAGTAAGACTTAAAAAAATAGTTAAAATAAATAAGTGGAATAGCAATCAGAGAGGATAACCTGACATAATTGGACATGTCAAATTTGATGACACCAAAGTAAAAAAAAAAAAAAAGAATTGTGGAAACTTTCAAAAATATTTTTTTTTACCTTTAAAATAATGTTTTAATGAACTTGATCTTTGAACTATATATATATATATTCAACCTTTTTAAAGTTTTTCTTTGTACTTTTTTTCTAAAATATTTTTTCAACCTTTCGAAAGTTTTGGGGGGAAACTTTCTTAAAAAAAAATATTGTTTAACAGGAGTGAAAATACTTTTTTTAGAATGTTCTTTAAGATTTTTCATTTTCAAACTTTAAAACAAAACAAAATACTTTCCTTGCTATTCCACTAATGGTTACAATTTAGCATTTTTACTTACTAATATATTCTTGATTGTATGTATATATACACACTTTATCCTTTTTGATTCAGCACTTATTATGTTTGTCTAACCCTATGTATTGGATTGGTTGATCCCTCCTTATTCACTGAATCTGTCTCCGGCCAGCCACCGACTGCCTCACCTCCTCCCTCATGTATTTAAATGATTGGAACACCTCACTTTATTCACATGTTCATGTGTGTGTTTGTGTCCTCTTGGTCCTGTGAGCCTCCGGCTGAACCTTGATTAGCAGCGTTTCAGAGATGATTATGAACGTCGATGACAGAGACAACAGAGACGACCCTTGTGATTCCTCCTGGCTGCATCCCGGTGTGTTCTTTCAGGTCCTGCAGCACCTGCCCTGCTCACACACACAAACACACGCTCACAGCTGCTCTTGTGTGTCACTGTGGGAGATGTTACCGCTGATATTCCTGTTGTTGTTTTGTGTCGTTTTCACCACCAGTTGTGGCGACACAGTCTCAGCTGCACAGGGGGGTGGAATGAGTGTGCTAATGGTGCTGATAGAGGCACTCAGAGGCCGAGCTCTTCAGACTACAGCACCGGTTAGTCTCACGCCCTCAGTTACAGCAAATGTGTCTTTCTGTTTCCTGTCTTTTCTAACCCTGAAAGACTCCTGAGAGCGTACTCAGACGAGGAGTTGGCTGAATGAATCTGGACGTTCCAGCTGGAGTGTTTGATCTCCACACTGCCCATGAATGAAACCTGCACAAAAGAATGTCTGCAGAAAACTGCAGACGGTGTATTCTTTTTGTGATATTGTAATAAAAATGTTTTTGTGTTATTATTCTTCTTTTTTATAATATTACAAGTCAATTTTATTGACCAACATTTTTATTCTTCAAAATGTGTTCTTGATTTTTTCAGGTTTTTATTGTGCATTTATCACATCGTATTTATCATTTCAAGTGAAGACATTCACTTGAAACCGCTAACCTTGAATTACAATCAGACCAAATAACTCTCACTCTGATGTGGTTGAACTGATTAGAACCAGTTTAAACCCTTTTCTTGATCTAACTCTTGCTCCCTGTTGCCGTCCAAAGAAGGCCAAAATCTCAGTGAAAAAACAGTCATAGTACATCAGGAATAAATTATGACCATTGAATTATAAAAATACCCATACTTCTTGCCAGACTTTTTCTACTATTAAATATAGAGGCAGACTTTGAAATAGTAACCTTTTTTCCTCTTCTGATGTCACAGGTCCATTTTTGTCTCCACTAGAAAAGGACTGCAGTTCACAGTACATTTGCAATGGAGAAATTAATAATGACTTTTGGGACATATGAAATATGATTCCTAATCACACAGAGAATGGAATGAGGGGCAAGGAGTTCAGAGCTTCTTAATTAGTTTGCAGTATATGTGTAATTATTCCTGCATTTTTAAATTCACTTAAGGCACTGTTCTTCTATTCATTTTTAAGTATCTAGTTCAAGGATGACCTGAAGTTACACCGCCGAATCAATTCCACATTAAATGAGAACCCTCATGTAATTACTGTGTCTTTTCTTACATGGAAGATTGGAAGCACAGGCAGGATGTGCTGCTGCGTCACACATCCATGTAGCATCCATCTCAGCTTGGACATCCATCCTGGCATGCTACCCAGCCTACTTGCACAACTAACCCCACATGTTACTAAATAAAGAAAGAAAGACTCCCAAGGAGGACATCTTTCATCAGATTAATGTAGAAAGATAGAAACAAGATTATCACAGTTAGACTGCAGCTCTAAATTTAGTTTTATTGAGCCAGAAGGGTTTTAGTGGTATTGAGATATTTGCCTTCAGATCAAGTGGTTGCAGGTTCAATTACCCTTGTGCTCTACATTGCTATAGATAAAATCATCTGCAAAATGAATACATTATTATTCCATCAACTAGTTTATTATGTTGAGGGACTTTTAAAAAGTTCCATAGCAGAGGATTGCAAAAATCATTTTTCCAGGAAGCACACTTGTTCATACATTTCTGCTGAGAAAAGTTCCAACCTCTTAGTGAGGCCATTGTAGGCTCAGCCTGAAATCAAGATGATAAATAACCAACTTAAAAAATACAGCGAGTAATATGACTGAATCCAATTTAATGGTTGTGCAATTCCCTCATCCAAGTGATATTATCTCCAACAGAGTACATTTCTAAATGTTACCAGACAGAAAGAACCTGCCGAAAAAGGATTGAAAATTGTTGTTAGTTTAGCTCTGCTGATTCCAAAGGTTCCTGGCTTTCCCAGACCAAATCAATGGATATATTTTATAGACTTGTATGAAGCAAATAGCCATGTTTACACCTGCTGCAGAACACAGTGACTGCCAGGATACTGTTCAGTCAGATCTCTATTAACTTAAGATTGAAGTTTGCAGATCACATTCAGTGTTTAACAACCAGAAGGTGGGATGACGTACATTGCATAAAAGGCTTTAAAAATAACATGTCATTTTTGTAAAGACTGCTGTTTTCATTATATATAAATGTATCTCTGTTGAAGCATGTATAAATTGTTTATTTTAACTTCACTTACTGCAGTTATACAATTTTCAACTTTTAATCAAGGTGGCACATATTCCAATTTCCACAATTTGCTGTTGGTTAGGCAGGCAAGATATTCAAATTTACTATCAAATACACAACACCTGCAATTGTATTGTATTGCTGTTCAAGCTTCTCTGCTCTGCACAGATGTGACCAACATCTCTTCTGTAGACATCGGTCTGACTGGATGCTTCATGCTAATCAAACTCAAATTTTAGAGTTCCATTATAAAAACATTTGATGTGTCACCCATGGTAGCCACTCTGTCATCAGGCTCTCTGTAAACATACCTGTAGTCATTACAGCACAAAAACACGCTTTTCAAGACCTTGTAGGACTGAATAATGAAGTGGAGCTGTGGTTTTGACTGTGGTTTTGACTGTCATTGAAATGTTTTCTATGCCAACTTTTTATTGCAGCAATATTAGTTGACAAGCAGACCATGAAAGAGTTTTAGCCACGCAACCAACCACTCTTTATTACTATGATGATTGTTTTGTTCTTCCCACCTTACAAGCCAATGGTAATGGGTCTGCCAATCACTTCCACGCTTATGTGAAAAAATATTTCCCAAACAAGTCAAACCTTTCAGACAGCACAATGTTGGAGTCTTGCTGACTCCATACAAAGAGATTGAAAAGTGAAGTGTATCTTTTGAATGAGGGATATTTCATTGTTATTTAATATGAAAGAGGGAAAAACTCAAACTTCACCAACAGATATTTAAAGTATTTACTTTTTCATAAAAATAAATAAATAAAAGTTCCATAAGATTTGAGTCATGCTCAGAGCCATAACCTTCCTGCCATAACAATCTAACTTTTTGTTGTCCTCACATTTACATCTCACTTCCCGAATCAGTGTCCATTACCTTGACCTGACCAGACCACAGAGGGACAGAAATGGCTCATCGGTGCAGACTGACTTCCACACACACACACACACACACACCACAGTCAGCCTGTAATTGTCCATCACTCCAGCCCTTCAAGGCTCCCCTGCTCCTCTCCACATCCTGCGACAGGAGAGTCTCCGTGGGCGTCTGTCACGGGTGTCACTGGGCTAAGTGACACCCACATCCCCTGTAATGTCCTGTGGGGACAGTGGATGTAAATGCTTGACAGCCTGGGGTCTGGTTAAAGTCCTGACCGTGCCACTCATTCCACCACAGTCGCCCCCCTGGCAGGCTGCAGAGTAATGGATTCTGCATCCCACAGCATGGCAAATGGAATGGGAGAAAGTTTTTTGACATTTCATGGTTAAGTTTATCAGGCTTATACATATCATTTTCTGGCTCTTTAGAACTCTTATTCTCTCACACACTGGAGTGTGTGTGAGTAGCAGGGCTGCCAAGCTTAGGTTTGGTTTTCAGTTTCTGGTGGGTCGGGAGAGTGTGTGTGTGTGCGTGTGCGTGTGCGTGTGTGAGATTCAAGAAAATGTACCTTTAAAATGCGTTTGATCTTCCAAGCATTACAGGTGAATAATGAAAATGACCATGTATGACATTTTTTGTTTTTGTTTTTAATTTAAAATACAAATTGTATGTACATGTAACAGACGTGGTCTTGCTCCGTCAGAGGTACACGGGCACGACCACTACCAGCTACGCCAACGAAAAGCTAGCTAGCTAGGGGTCAGATGGCTCGGGGGAATGTCCCTGTACTTACTGTGAGTCGCTCTGGATAAGAGCGTCTGCTAAATGACTAAATGTAAATGTATCATTTACGCAGGTGGCCTGTTTACATACTTGAGGAGTGAGTTTAAACCGATACACACCGGCTACATACAGAATACAGTATATTCATTATTTTGAAGACATAACATAATAACATCCATCTATCATGCTTATTTGATGTAACAGTCTGGACACAAGAGCAGGAGAGAGAGCAGGAGAGAGAGCAGGAGAGAGAGCAGGAGGGAGAGCAGGAGAGAGAGCAGGAGAGAGAGCAGGAGAGAGAGCAGGAGAGAGAGCAGGAGAGAGAACAGGAGAGAGAGCAGGAGGGAGAGCAGGAGAGAGAGCAGGAGAGAGAGCAGGAGAGAGAGCAGGAGGGAGAGCAGGAGAGAGAGCAGGAGAGAGAGAGAGCAGGAGAGATAGCAGGAGAGAGAGAGCAGGAGAGAGAGCAGGAGAGAGAGCAGGAGAGAGAGCAGAGAGATAGCAGGAGAGAGAGAGAGCAGAGAGATAGCAGGAGAGAGAGAGAGCAGGAGAGAGAGCAGGAGAGAGAGAGCAGAGCAGGAGAGAGAGCAGGAGAGAGAGAGCAGGAGAGAGAGAGCAGGAGAGATAGCAGGAGAGAGAGAGCAGGAGAGAGAGCAGGAGAGATAGCAGGAGAGAGAGCAGGAGAGAGAGAGCAGGAGAGATAGCAGGAGAGAGAGAGCAGGAGAGAGAGCAGGAGAGATAGCAGGAGAGAGAGCAGGAGAGAGAGCAGGAGAGATAGCAGGAGAGAGAGAGCAGGAGAGAGAGCAGGAGAGATAGCAGGAGAGAGAGAGCAGGAGAGAGAGCAGGAGAGATAGCAGGAGAGAGAGCAGGAGAGAGAGAGCAGGAGAGAGAGAGCAGGAGAGAGAGCAGGAGAGATAGCAGGAGAGAGAGCAGGAGAGAGAGCAGGAGAGATAGCAGGAGAGAGAGCAGGAGAGAGAGAGCAGGAGAGAGAGAGCAGGAGAGATAGCAGGAGAGAGAGAGCAGGAGAGAGAGCAGGAGAGAGAGAGCAGGAGAGAGAGCAGGAGAGATAGCAGGAGAGAGAGCAGGTGGAACATGTGAGGTGAGTTGTGGGGTGCGTGTGTTTTATCCCCATCGCTTCCAACTAATAATGCCTTTTGTCCTGGCCACATCAGAAACAGGGACTAAATCCCATTAACGCAGAAATAGAAAAATGTGGCAATAGTTTTTATGGTTTCTTTTCCTCTCTTCCGCTCTTTTTCATTTTCTCTTTGATGGAGCAGCATAAAAATAAAAAGCACTTGAACCTGTGCCTCTGGGTCCAGGGCTGGATGTTATAATCAAATCATTACTTTTATTAACGTTCAGATGGCTTTTTAATAGAATCGCTTCATTATGTTGTGTTCTCATCACCTCCATGCGGTTTCTTTGTCTTCCCTCTCCATGTCTAGTACATGGCTGCAAGGCACCTGTCCCGGAGACAGGAGAGATGTGTTCAGAGGAGAGATGTGTTCAGAGGAGAGATGTGTTCAGAGGAGAGATGTGTTCAGAGGAGAGATGTGTTCAGAGGAGAGATGCGTTCAGAGGAGAGATGCGTTCAGAGGAGAGATGTGTTCAGAGGAGAGATGTGTTCAGAGGAGAGATGTGTTCAGAGGAGAGATGTGTTCAGAGGAGAGATGTGTTCAGAGGAGAGATGTGTTCAGAGGAGAGATGCGTTCAGAGGAGAGATGCGTTCAGAGGAGAGATGTGTTCAGAGGAGAGATGCGTTCAGAGGAGAGATGTGTTCAGAGGAGAGATGTGTTCAGAGGAGAGATGTGTTCCACCTACTCACACACACTTCACACCAAGTCTTTTTCCATGTACTATAACGGAGGTCAGGTTAGACCATTTGAAGATCCTACACATCAACACTTTTCCAAGTTTCCAGGACAAAAATACTTCTGGAATATGACAGCTCATCAAGCAATGTTCATTTAAAAAAGAAATTGGGGTAAAAATGATATCAGTCTTTTCCTTGTTTCACGCTCTACATCTGAAGCAAGATGATTGCGTGACTGCTGTGGGTGGGTGGAGGGGGGGGGGGAGATGTTGCTCTAAGCTGGTAAACTAAAGGCTCTGCCCTTGTTCTCCATCCACATCACGATGTACAGAGATGCCTTTTCCTGTACTGCTGGCCATGCCTCACATTCAGTATTATTCTTGCTTTCCATGTGCATGTATTGTACTGAGAGAGAAGCTTTGAGAGGGTCTGTGGTGTGGGGGTGTTTGAGTAGCCTGCTTCTCCAGGGTGCTGGGCCACTTAGCGAAAGCTGTTTGTGCCCAAGGCCCTCTGCAGCCCCATGTTGTCTACTGCTTTCAGAGTCTATAGCGTACAGAGTCTATAGCGTAATCATCCCACGCCTGCACCATAATCATTGTGTTTGGAACTGAAAGACAGGACGGTCGTTTTTAAGACATGATCGATGTGCTGCAGCGTTGATGTACTGTAATGGTGCAGGCCTCGTGTCTGAGATACTGTGTTGTATACTGTTTAGCTCCCCCAGGGAAGCTGCTGTATGGAGTGTAAATGCAGCACTGTATGGAAAATGAGAAAAGTATGACTGTATGAACAATCACCATTTGATAAGTAGATTAGAGAAGCAATGGACGTTTGTTTCAGTTTTGGTCATTTTCTGCTACCGCTGTAACTCAGGTGTCAAATGTGAATAACAATGTAAACAAACTGTGTACAGTAAGTCATGCATCCACCCTGGATGTGTCTCCAGGAGAATGTGATTGACATTGTTCACCAGTGGTGACGTCTCATCATGTTCTGCCCTCAGGTAGGTCCAGCATGGATGCCACTCAGACACAGTTTGGATTCTCTGGGTAAAGAGAAAGTGAGGACACCACATGAGCAGTGAGATGGAGGATAAAAATACTTGTGAAATGAAATAACTGAAAAGACCTTTCAGGTCTGTGTATGAATTTCATTTAGCTTGTTTCCATAACCAAGCCACTTGGAGTGACCTTTGGCTTTGGAAAACATTCTTTTTAAAGGCTGACAGGAGTGTGGGATTCAGATGCTGTGTGACCTCCCAGGTCTGCTGTAATTGTTTTCTTTTTCTAGTGAACAAAAGGAAGAAGATTTGGAATTCAACGTCTCCAGAATTGAAAGAGAAGAGATTCCTTTCAAATGAAAGCTAGCTCTCAAAGATCAGGTGCAACTTTGCACAGCTAGTGGAGCTAGTATACTCATATTCCTTTTCATATTAACAACAGGTATTTATCTTGGATATTTGAACTGGGTTTACACCCCGTCAGAGCCAGTGAAAATAAACGTGCAACAATATAGATTGAACCTGTTGTTAGCCTTCATACAAAAGACCAATTAAGCTCCAATCCTGCTGTATATATATAACAGATTGCTAGTTTGGCAGTAAATCAGCAGAAGCCTTCTTACATGTGCACCCTGCTTTCCAGAACTGCTAGTAAAAATAGTTCCTGCTGCATCCTGCTGAAAGAAATGTCATCTCAAGATGCATTAACCACATTCTCTTTCCTCTGTTATGAACTTGGAACCAGACCGCTGGGCTGAGAGAACACGTTTCAGGTTTGAACTCCTGGTTCCTGGTTCACCGGTGGTTCAGATGGATGATCAACAAAGGCTCAGTCTACTACAGAGGGGTCTATCCTCTCCCAGAAAGGAATTAATGGATTTGAAAAAGTTTGTCTGTTCCTACCTTGGTGGATATCTTTAATGTTGTGTTAAATAACCTTCAGATGTTGCTTGCATTGTAAAATATACACTACTGAGTTGTTTGATCTAATAATAGGAAAACAATCCCAACAAGAAAACTTGTTTCCTCCTTGTTTGGACGCCGCGCCACGGTCGCCTGCCCCTTCCATCTCCCCGCGTGACAAGGCTGTCCTGTCTCCCTGGACCAGCCTGCAGTCTCTCAGTCTCCCTGGACCAGCCTGCAGTCTCTCAGTCTCCCTGGACCAGCCTGCAGTCTCTCAGTCTCCCTGGACCAGCCTGCAGTCTCTCAGTCTCCCTGGACCAGCCTGTAGTCTCTCAGTCTCCCTGGACCAGCCTGCAGTCTCTCAGTCTCCCTGGACCAGCCTGCAGTCTCTCAGTCTCCCTGGACCAGCCTGCAGTCTCTCAGTCTCCCTGGACCAGCCTGCAGTCTCTCAGTCTCCCTGGACCAGCCTGTAGTCTCTCAGTCTCCCTGGACCAGCCTGCAGTCTCTCAGTCTCCCTGGACCAGCCTGCAGTCTCTCAGTCTCCCTGGACCAGCCTGCAGTCTCTCAGTCTCCTTGGACCAGCCTTCAGTCTCTCAGTCTCCCTGGACCAGCCTGCAGTCTCTCAGTCTCCTTGGACCAGCCTGCAGTCTCTCAGTCTTCCTGGACCAGCCTGCAGTCTCTCAGTCTCCCTGGACCAGCCTGCAGTCTCTCAGGACCCTCATCTAATGACTCACATCTGGGTCGGTCTCTGTGAGTTCCAGCAGCTCTGGGAGGGCTCCTCTGCTGATCAAGCTGAAGAGCAGGGACCCAGGTCTTGGCAGTATAATGAGAAGTCTCGTTATCACAACATTAACCCGCCATTCTGCACCGCGCCTTTGAAGACATTCACATGACACCCTGTCCCCAGGCCCTGGCCCACCACTTCACACATCCCAGGCATGATTAAAACAGCTCTTTGCGTGCCAGGGCTGGAGAGGAGCGCACCCAAGAACACGACTGCCACGGAGATTAGAAGAGTGTTTGACTTGGGAACACCTGGCTGCCACCTCGGTGTGTGTTGAGGGAAGGGGCTGTCGAGAGAGCAGCCTTCAGACCTGCGTTTCCCTGACTCTCCCTCAGAGCCGCGATGCAGTGAGGTTGAGACAGTTCAAGGGAGAGGTTGTCTCCAGTCCTCAAAGTTACACTTAGAAAGTCGAAGTATGAGACAGGCATCCCGGTTTGTGGGTTTATCTGAAAGGAAACGCAACAGGTCCTTGCAAATAATTACGGAGAAAATGCCAACCATGGTTCAAAGACTTGAGGTTGTTTTTAATGAGATTAGTTGGAAACTATAACCTAATTAGCATGTCTGGGAGTTGTTGTATTGGTTATTCAAATCTTAGATTCCTGAGTAACAACACTGCTGTCTTTGCTGCAGGAAAACACATGTCAAGATTCAGTTTTGGGCCATCAAGTCTAGAAAAAACACTGTTCTGTAATTCAGTTATAATGATGCGATAGCCACTCCAGTATATTTTTGTGTCATCGTTATATCCGTGTCACCTTGTTGTATGCAGCCCATGCTCAGTAAAAGGCCCAGGCCTGGAGTTTGCAACACAGTCATTGCTGCTAAGCCCCCTTAGTCTGCAGGAGATGATTAGCAGCAGAGAAGTCGTCCACCAGGGCAGAAAGTAAAGCAATAATATCCAAGTAAACTTAGTTACCCAACAAGAGCTTTGCCCCCATATAAGACAACTAAATCTAATTGTCAGGTGCAATATCTGAGCAGAATTACAACATTAGTTTTCATCAGTGCTCTAGACCAAGCCCTTCCAGCTAGGTGAGGCTATGAGATATGTCTGGTCAATCTAATCTGCTAAACATTAACTCCAGAATGGTTTGTGGCGGTTTGTTTTTCTTACACAATAACATGCCTGTTTTTGTGCTAGACTTTCATATAAAGGGTCTAACACAGTAAATGTCAGCTCTTGATAATCTGCGATGCGGATGCTTAATCATGGACAGGAACCAGGAAAGACACAAGGGGCAGAGCAGGACAACAAAGGTCAGCTCCTTTGATGTTAGATATTTTGCTAAAATGATAGTTATTCTTTCATTTCTTTCAGTTATTCTTTTAGTTATTCTTTCATGTTGCTTTTATCGTCATTATTGTGTTTTGCTGCATTCATTGTGCTGGCTGAGGCAGTCGTAGTGTTAGATCTTCTCAGGGTCTATTTTTTTCGGGGAAATTGACATCCCAGTCGCAGAGAAAAAGGACACACCACTTCCACTGCCCACCCCATAATTGGCAGTAATACTTTGGTTGGCAACTGGGCCTCAGTTGCTAGGCAACCATCTTTAAGCTTTCAATTTACAAGGCATCCAACAAATAGATTTTCATATGGGATGTTTACAGCACACAAAATGAAACGTGGCCAACTGTTTGTTAACTTGTGTTTCAATTTTCATTTGGTTTACTGACAGTTAGTGTGGCTGGTAACCAAAGCATCAGTTAGTGTGGCTGGTAACCAAAGCATTAGATGAACTTCATCAGAGGTGCAGTATATCTTCTTTGCAGCCCGGTACTAAACTGAGACTTCTATGCATCATGTCTGTTTCCTGTTGTACCTGCTGCAGTTGTAGTTTTATGTGACAGAATAATCTACACAATGAATCCCCACAGCAACAACAATGTTTCCACCACAGCAACAACAATTAATCACCACAGCAACAACAATGTTTCCACCACAGCAACAACAATGAATCCACCACAGCAACAACAATGAATCCACCACAGCAACAACAATGAATCCACCACAGCAACAACAATGAATCACCACAGCAACAACAATGTTTCCACCACAGCAACAACAATGAATCCACCACAGCAACAACAATGTTTCCGGGATTCAGGTTAGGGTTCTTTATTATCCAAACTTTTAACTGACTGGTGTTTGATGTTGAAACTACACCAATAACCACCTTCAACATTTGAAGTTGGTTCCTCTCAGCCCCTTTTCACCTGCTTTTCCTTCTGACATCATCACTTCTGGAAGAATTTTCACACAACTCAAGAATAGTGCGTGAGCGTGTTCTGCTAGTTTGCGTTCCTAACCCTAACTGTAACACCTCATAGCTTCAGATGCTGCTCTCACTACAGGCGCTGCAAGGTGCCTGCCCTACGGACGTGTTTCAGTGATTACAGAGGTGGATAATGGAGAGAGAAACTGGGTAAATAATGGATGTTCTTGGTGTGAGGAAGTCATCAGGACGGTGCTGTTGAATTATGAAAATGAACAACACAGTTTCTCCCTCAGGTTGGAGATTTTCAACGAAGGAAGGGGCACTTCCTCACCTCCCAGCTGTACCCCGGAACACACCGTCTGACATGATTGCTTGCATGGTGCTTTACAAAGCAAATTCTTATTTAAAATTCTAAACACTCCCAGAGTGCTGTCTTTACAGGACTGTACACTCATCCACAATATATTTTATATTGAATTCATTTAGCAAAAGCATTTATCCAAAGAGATGAACAAAATGTGCATATAGAAAGTACTATAGCAGATCAAGAATCATAAGTTCTACACTACTTCGGTGGTCAGAGTCAAGGAATGGTCTGTATTTACTAGCTGCATTGCAAAGTAAACACATCTCAGTTAATGTAAATGAAAATAATACAACAACTTACAGTACTACAGTTCACCTGCAGTGCAACAATAACAACTCAAACAACAAATTAGTTGTATAGTATGTATTAGTGTATAATGTTGAAGTTCTGAAAAGGGCAGTTGGTAAATATCTGCTCCATCTGCAAATGTCCAATCAGACAACACAACACAACTCCAACAATCAAACTGTCCAATCAGAGAATATTCAACTATAATAATCAGTGAATCACCTACCCAGTCAATCATGTACAAGACTAACGAATGTTGAGCTCTGAGTTTGAATAAACACACCTCACCATTTCTTCCCTTATAAACACGACGACCTGTAAAAACTGCAGGACAGAGAGACTGCAGCAAAACCTGAATTTAAAATACTGCTTTTCAGTAGCCCTTATGGGCATGTTCCCTCCAATATTACAGTGGCCTTTTGTCAATAAAACACACACACATACACACAGATTGCTGCCTGGTAACCTGCAGGCAGACCTCCCCTGCCTTTTGTAGTCTGCAGCTCCCAGGTCTGGTCCACAGAATGCCCAACGGCAGGTCACCAGAAACCACAGTATTCGATAAGTTATTAATACTTGATGCTGGCGGCCCCTGTGCATTATTG
Source organism: Thaleichthys pacificus (assembly GCA_023658055.1). Lineage (NCBI taxonomy): Eukaryota > Metazoa > Chordata > Actinopteri > Osmeriformes > Osmeridae > Thaleichthys > Thaleichthys pacificus. The sequence goes on from CM042855.1 coordinate 17,730,654, forward strand.
AACAATAATGATAACGTCTGTTCCATTATAGATTAAAGGAGCGGGCCTTTTTTTAATCAGGCATTTCAAAAGACAAAAAAAATCTCCTCAAATCCATCTGGATGAGAACATGGACGGTGCCTGAAGAGGCAGAGACCAGAGAGAAAAGGTTCTGCCAGCAGACTGGACACACACACGCTAACACCAGCAGACAACAGAGATCAAAATCTCAATTTGGCAATAGAGATTTTAATCTAACAATTAAATCCATCGTAATTTAGAGAGGCCAGGCAGTATATTTGTCTGCTGCTGCAATGCCAGACTGAAACAACAGAACAGAATCTAATGCCTAGAACCTTTCAAGACAGTAAATACAAACAACTAGAGAAAGGATGAGAAGGTAAACTTGATATGATCATAACACCCTCACTAGCTCCTCCAGTAGCACCAGGACACTGAGATGACGAGGCAGGTCTTCATAGCTGTCTGCCACCAGACTCCTCACTCTTTCTTTTAACAGTAAATTCTGAACTCTCTGAACATTTACCCCACTAATCTCAGGTTCTCTAATCTCAGGTTCTCCCTTCCTCTGTTGGAACTGTCACACTGTCAGCCACAAGGCAAGCAAATCCTCCAATCAAAGCCAGCAAACCAATGCCCCATTTCATCTCTCACAAAACCTAATTTCTCCTCGGATTGTTTATTTGACAGGACTTCTTTTCTTCCAGCTGCCCGTGCCACCTTTTCACAAAATATAATTTGAGGGAAAATAAAGGGCAACATTGTTTTTGATTGAATGAAGATTGAATAGAACTGCATCAAATGAGGAGCCATTGTTGAATGCTGTTGTTCAGCCAGGTGATAATGAGGCTCTTGTTTACCTCGTTAAAGACCGCCACGTCTGACCAGGTGGTGACAATCACTCGCCTTCTCTTCAGTGAGCAGCTGCAATGAAAAATCATGTAAATATCTTGGGCATTGAGGGATAAAGCAGCTACATTTGTTATTCTGAATGTTGGTTCGGGGTCACAGACACCTGAGGTAGCAGTGTTATCATTCACACCTACAAGTCTCAAGGTTTGAAGCACAACCGTTACAAACAGTGTTTATCAAACATTTTACTTTTGTAAACACACACACACACGTTTCCTACACTACTCTGCTTCTCTCCTCACCCTCACAGTGAAACAGCCTGAGTGACTCTGCTTCTCTCCTCACCCTCATAGTGAAACAGCCTGAGTGACTCTGCTTCTCTCCTCACCCTCATAGTGAAACAGCCTGAGTGACTCTGCTTCTCTCCTCACCCTCATAGTGAAACAGCCTGAGTGACTCTGCTTCTCTCCTCACCCTCATAGTGAAACAGCCTGAGTGACTCTGCTTCTCTCCTCACCCTCATAGTGAAACAGCCTGAGTGACTGCTTCTCTCCTCACCCTCATAGTGAAACAGCCTGAGTGACTCTGCTTCTCTCCTCACCCTCATAGTGAAACAGCCTGAGTGACTCTGCTTCTCTCCTCACCCTCATAGTGAAACAGCCTGAGTGACTCTGCTTCTCTCCTCACCCTCATAGTGAAACAGCCTGAGTGACTCTGCTTCTCTCCTCACCCTCATAGTGAAACAGCCTGAGTGACTCTGCTTCTCTCCTCACCCTCATAGTGAAACAGCCTGAGTTACACAGTTCCCCACTGCTGCTCTTTTGAAATGAATACCAGGTATTTTTGTTTACATCTGTTGTGATGCTGTAAAGAATGACCAATTTCCTTCAAGTCCCAGTGATTGGTGTTTACAGAGGAGAGCGGTCTGCTGGGGGGCTGAGACAGAAGAGGTGCTGTGAGTGCTCCTGTCCCCCCCAGCTGCTGCTGCTGCCTCTGAGCCTCCACTGCTGAGCCTCCACTGCTGAGCCTCCACTGCTGAGCCTCCACTGCTGAGCCTCCACTGCAGAGCCTCCACTGCTGAGCCTCCACTGCTGAGCCTCCACTGCAGAGCCTCCACTGCTGAGCCTCCACTGCTGAGCCTCCACTGCAGAGCCTCCACTGCTGAGCCTCCACTGCTGAGCCTCCACTGCTGAGCCTCCACTGCAGAGCCTCCACTGCTGAGCCTCCACTGCTGAGCCTCCACTGCTGAGCCTCCACTGCTGAGCCTCCACTGCAGAGCCTCCACTGCTGAGCCTCCACTGCTGAGCCTCCACTGCTGAGCCTCCACTGCTGAGCCTCCACTGCTGAGCCTCCACTGCTGAGCCTCCACTGCAGAGCTGCATATCTTATTGTGTGTTTGCAAACAATCTGTGTTCCTGCGGCCCGGCGGGAGCCCTGGAGACTCGGAGGAGCGTCTCAAGTGCTCTCACTTTGTTTCCCCCCGTCTCCTTTTACGGCTGCCATTAGGCATGTGGCCAGCGGCGAGGAGCGCCGGGGAGCGACGGGGAGCTGGAGCAGACTGTTCCTGCTGCTCCTCATGCTGGAGGAGGAGACCAGGGGGAGGAGGAGAGACATGGAGAGGAGAATCACTTTTAATGGATGAGAACTGAGGGAGCTGTGCTCATCTGGCTAACCTGGTGAGTCTCTGAAGTCCTGAACTCTGCAGGACAGCCATCGCTTCTCCGGCCCGTCTCACTATTATGGGATGGCCATTTTTTCCGCTAGAGGAAAAGTTGGACTGCTGGGTTTTTGTAGTAAACCTCAGGAGGTAGAGAAGACTTTGTGCTCCTTTGGGATCTGTGTTCTATCCGCTGTGTGCATACTTATGCCTGTTTTCTCCTTTGGTTTCCCTCTCCTCCAGTCTTCAGAGGGCTCCCTGTGGGAAAGCAGAAAATACACATTGCAATGCACTGGGAATTGGAAAAGTCTTCTTTTTTTTTTGACTCAAACTATAACAAACAACTTGAACTTCACCATGAGGAACACTAACATGTTGCCAGTTTCTCCAGTCTTGCTCCTCGCCTGAGGACTTCCAGACATTTAGAGTTGTGTCACTGTTCGTCTTCTCAATGTGTCTCCAGACCCCACCTGCTTTATGGCTCCCAGAACAACACCAAAGTTGCCAAGAGCAGCAGTTTTCCCAGATACAAATGAGAGTATTTGAGCTCTGAACTTCAAAGAGGCCCCAGAAGGAAACGTCTACACACAAAGTTAGTGACACACACTAACTTTGCAGAGAAAGTCACTGACACACACACTAACTGCAGAGACAGTCACTGACACACTAACTGCAGAGACAGTCACTGACACACTAACTGCAGAGACAGTCACTGACACACTAACTGCAGAGACAGTCACTGACACACTAACTGCAGAGACAAACAGCTTGTGTGTCTGTTTCACATGTATTACATCATTCTGCAAAGATCTTCAACTCCTCAACTTTCGCATCTTCACAGATCTTTGTGTAATGTAGCAATCTATTTGAAGCATATTACACCATGTTATCACTCATCACATGTATGTTCCTGTACAGTAAGTGAGCTTGTGTGTGAGCAGTTGTGGATGAGAGACAGCCTGAGCTTGTGAGGGCGTCCTGCTGTGTTTTCAGACACACCTGTCAGAAGCATGGACCATCATACCTTTAGCCAAGAAAAAGGCTCTTTACCAGCGTCAGCCCATGGATTTATTCAAGACAGAAATAATTAGGGTGAAAGCCTAAGAACGCGACACTAAACCTCAGTGTATGTTTATCTCTGAGGTGCGAACAGGTATTTACTGCAGCTGGATGTGAAGCCGGCCAAGCGCTAACTCGCTCACCTGGGATTAGTGGCGGGGTTCTGTCAGCCTGGGTTCTTAAGGCTTGCATCTACATACAGAGCTGGGGTGAATGTTCATGTACAGAGCTGGGGTGAATGGTCATGTACAGAGCTGGGTGAATGTTCATGTACAGAGCTGGGGTGAATGTTCATGTACAGAGCTGGGGTGAATGGTCATGTACAGAGCTGGGGTGAATGTTCATGTACAGAGCTGGGGTGAATGTTCATGTACAGAGCTGGGGTGAATGTTCATGTACAGAGCTGGGGTGAATGTTCTGATTTTGGCCTCAGTGTCTGACAACTGCTGACTCCACTCTCATTCCATAAATGTAAGTTTCATTCTTGTCTTGAATCAATTCAATCGCCTTTGGCTTTTATTGAACAAGTATGCAGGGAAGCGATTGAACATGTGTAGAGAACATACAAGCATTCATATTTGAGTGGTAAACCCTTTGATTTACATCATCAAAGAGACACGCAGGCAGTTAGAAGTGTTCTCACACTCCAACCATACAGCTTTAACACCAAAGCATAAACCCCCAGCCTGTAGCAGCTCTGAACAGCACTGGTAATATGATTTTTTTTTTTTATGATTCTTGACCTTGGTATCAATTATCAAGAGCCAGTTCTTACATGTTAATATGTGATGTTAGCATGTTTGTCGATGGAGACGGTGTGAGAGGATCATGCCTGAACGTGTCACGGTCACCATGAGAAAGGTCTCTGTCAGAAACCCTCCCCCTCACTCTGTGTGCTACTCCTCTCTCTGTAGAGTTGCAAAGCCCTTTGTGGGGATTTGTTAAATTATACAGTAGGACGAAACCAGCAGATAAATCTACTCTAAGTATCTTCAGCTTTGCAAACTTAAAGAAAAAGAAGAGGGAAAAAAATCTCAACGTGGGTGCCTGGTGCTGAGCTGACTGAGGAGAAGCAAAAAGAGCTGGTTAATCCACAAGGCAGCTTTGGCACAAAGAGGCAGAGCTGGGTGACAATGCTGCGGTGAGAGGAGGGATCCAAGCAGGAGGCCACCGCAAAACCTCTCCTTTTCTCACATCTTTCTTTGCAGTTTTCTTTTCTTTCTTTCTCTCTGTTTTGGAGTGAAAAGAAGCTGTGTCTCAGAGATGTCAATGTCTCTCTGGAAAGCCAGGGATGTTACAGTAATGCAGCTCTGTTTTTTTCTGGGCACACAGCAGCCACTGCTGGCCAGGAGAAACATGCCCCATCTGCAGGGCATAGGGGGGGGTACACACACTGCCCCCCTTCACTCCCCATCTGCAGGGCATAGGGGGTACACACACACTCCCCCCCTTCACTTGCCCCCTTTTTTTTAAGTAAATTATTCAGCGTAATGGTGATGGGCTTGTGTTTCTGGACTGGCTCACTGGTGCCAGATACCCTCCCTGTGTTTGTTCTGTCACTGGGCAGTGTGTCACCCTGGTGACAAACAGGACTGAGCACTAATGTGGCACTAAGCTCATGGGGGGCATTAGTTAGTGCATAGCTAGCCTCCAGCTTCAGTTAGTGCATCACTTAGGGTGACCAGATTTGAGTTTGAAAAAGAGGACACTTCCTCGCATCGACGAGGGAGGGGGGGGGGGGTGCTGGTCGTGTATTGCATGCCGCACTATCTGATCAAAATGACAGTTCTCTCTACAGTCAGAGCTCACGCAAGAAGGTGGAACGTAAGGGAGATACCCTTTCCAAAACTTGTAATGGCGTAATAGTTTGTGAAAGACCCAGAGAAACACAAATATCCAACGAGGCAAAATCCCGGACAAATTTGGAATCCCTGCTGCACGCATTTTTTAGGTCTCGAAATGAGGACATGTCCAGGTAAAAGAGGACGTCTGGTCACCCTAGCATAGCTAGCCTCCAGCTTTCGTTAATGCATACCTAGCCTCCAGCTTTCGTTAGTGCATACCTAGCCTCCCACTAACTTCACTTCCACGTCATTATTTTTGAATGCCTGATGGATACCAGGAGGGAAGGAGCGGTTACACTTACTGTTTAATGTGACAGAGACAGAGAGACAGTGACAGAGAGACAGAGACAGAGAGACAGTGACAGAGAGACAGAGACAGAGACAGAGACAGAGACAGAGACAGTGACAGAGAGACAGAGAGACAGTGACAGAGAGACAGAGACAGAGAGACAGAGACAGAGACAGAGACAGAGAGACAGAGACAGAGAGACAGTGACAGAGAGACAGAGACAGAGACAGAGACAGTGACAGAGAGACAGAGACAGAGAGACAGAGACAGTGACAGAGAGACAGAGACAGAGAGACAGAGACAGAGAGACAGTGACAGAGAGACAGAGACAGAGAGACAGTGACAGAGAGACAGAGACAGAGAGACAGTGACAGAGAGACAGAGACAGAGAGACAGAGACAGTGACAGAGAGACAGAGACAGAGAGACAGAGACAGAGAGACAGAGACAGAGAGACAGAGAGACAGAGACAGAGAGACAGTGACAGAGAGACAGAGACAGAGAGACAGAGACAGTGACAGAGAGAGACAGAGACAGAGAGACAGAGACAGAGAGACAGTGACAGAGAGACAGAGACAGAGAGACAGAGACAGTGACAGAGAGACAGAGACAGAGAGACAGAGAGACAGTGACAGAGAGACAGTGACAGAGAGACAGAGAGACAGAGACAGAGAGACAGAGAGACAGTGACAGAGAGACAGAGACAGAGAGACAGTGACAGAGAGACAGAGACAGAGAGACAGAGACAGAGAGACAGAGAGACAGAGACAGAGACAGAGAGACAGAGACAGAGAGACAGTGACAGAGAGACAGAGACAGAGACAGAGACAGAGAGACAGAGACAGAGAGACAGATGACAGAGAGACAGAGACAGAGACAGAGAGACAGATGACAGAGAGACAGAGAGACAGAGACAGAGACAGAGACAGAGAGACAGAGACAGAGAGACAGAGACAGAGAGACAGAGACAGAGAGACAGTGACAGAGAGACAGAGACAGAGACAGAGAGACAGAGACAGAGAGACAGAGAGACAGAGACAGAGACAGAGAGACAGAGACAGAGAGACAGAGACAGACAGAGACAGAGAGACAGTGACAGAGAGACAGTGACAGAGAGATATGGGAGTACAGTCGAGATAACCTCAGATATGTTCCGAGCATTTTGGTATTTTTATCTACAGGAATTGATATAATGTGAGGTGATTGGCTGATAGAAGACAACCAGTACAGATCTTACTGTAGGTCACAGGGAAACTGGTCCAACAGCCAGTGAGAGAAAACCTGCTCCACAATGTGAAAACTTAATGCTGGAAATCTTCCCTTAAACCTTTGTCTTTTTCTTTAGCATACATTGATGAAAAGTTTCTCTACTCGGACAGGAACAGCTTTTGTAAACAAATATGTAATTTTAGCACAAAAGAACGTCCTTCAACCGCAGTGTGAAGAGTGTAATGAGGTCTCTGGGTGATGCAGCCACACCTGTGAAGATAAGGAGAGGCAGGTGACACCTGAGACGACAGCCCTTTCAGCAGCGACACCCCAAGAGGTGAAATCTTCCCTGCTAGGAGTCACATATAGCTTCAGGTAGAATTACTTTGACAAAATGTCTCAAAAAAGGTTGAACTTAATTAGCTTTATAGTTGACATCAACTCCCTATCCAAGTAGAGCCATGGGTGGAAGTAGACTCATCTGATGACTCATGAATAAGTCATCATCAGATACATTCCTTGTTCCAAGTAAAAACCTCTGGTGTTGAAGTGGTGTTCTACCCTGACCTCCTGAAGTTCTCCTTAAAGTATTTGTAATCGAACCTCGAACCAACTCTGCCTTCTCAGGCACAAATTATAGATGAGATCCATGTTGTAATCCCAGCCATGCTCCCCTGCCTGAGCCCCATCAGCAGGTGTCAGGCACAGCCTGAGGACAGCGGGGGCTTCAGGACAGGCTGCTTTCTGGCTCTGTCAGGCCGGTGAAGAGCAGGTTCCAGAGTGACAGTGGGAGAAGGTTATGGCTTCACCTAGAAGGGGACAAATCGGAGGAGATTTCCCAGGCGAGATTAATGGTACGGCGAATCATGGCTCATGTCTCTGTGGCGACAGGCGTTCATGGGGATGTGTTCCCCATGGCTGCGGCTCATTTAAAAGCCGTATAATCTGGGCGTCGGCGGCGGTGAGAGGGGAATGGCATGTGCGCGGCGTGCATCGCTGGGCCAGCGAGGCTGACAGCTGCATTAAGGGCTGCCAGGCTCAGTTCATGCCCAAAGGGTCCCTCCTCTACCCCGCTACATCACAGCCTTCGCCTGCCACCCTCCTCTACCCCGCTACATCACAGCCTTCGCCTACCACCCTCCTCCCTTCACCCTCTTTTAATGGAGCCTCCGAACAAACTGGAGATATTTCACCATCTATAAAACATATGTTGTAAATTCCAATGTGACAATTAACTGTTTGCAGGATGCACAACAGGCAATTAACAGACATTGCAAAATAATAACTTGCTAATACATTTTGTGGAGATTGACAATCAAAACCTTAATCACTACAGAATTGTAATTGGTGTTGTTCATACACGCATATATATAAATATGAGCAGGAACAGAGAGAGAGGTATAGAGAGAGACAAAGAGAGAGATCATTTCACCAGTCATGTCTGCAGTGCTGTGAAGATGGAGACGAGCCTGGTTGGGAGAAGAACACGCACAGTGAAGCGCTCCAGTCCCTGTTGGCACAGGTAAGAGCACTGCTGGTGGAGACGCTCAACAAACCAGGCATATGTAGAGTTCTGGCTCAACTCAAATGTGTTTCAGGGGCTTGGCAGTCTCCCCTTCCCTCTTTACTCCCTCTAATGTGCTCTCTCTCTCTCTCTCCAGCTCTCTCTCTCTCTCTCCAGCTCTCTCTCTCTCCCCAGCTCTCTCTCTCTCTCCCCAGCTCTCTCTCTCTCTCCCCAGCTCTCTCTCTCTCTCTCTCTCTCTCCTCTCTCTCTCTCTCCATCTCTCTCTCTCTCTCTCTCTCTCTCTCTCTCCCAGCTCTCTCTCTCTCTCCCCAGCTCTCTCTCTCTCTCCCAGCTCTCTCTCTCTCTCCCCAGCTCTCTCTCTCTCTCCCAGCTCTCTCTCTCTCTCCCCAGCTCTCTCTCTCTCCCCAGCTCTCTCTCTCTCTCTCTCTCCAGCTCTCTCTCTCTCTCCCCAGCTCTCTCTCTCTCTCCCCAGCTCTCTCTCTCTCTCTCCCCAGCTCTCTCTCTCTCCCCAGCTCTCTCTCTCTCCCCAGCTCTCTCTCTCTCTCTCTCTCTCTCTCTCCAGCTCTCTCTCTCTCTCTCTCTCCAGCTCTCTCTCTCTCTCTCTCTCTCTCTCTCTCTCTCTCTCTCTCTCTCTCTCTCTCTCTCTCTCTCTCTCTCTCTCTCTCTCTCTCTCTCTCTCTCGCTCTCTCTCTCTCTCCCCAGCTCTCTCTCTCCCCAGCTCTCTCTCTCTCTCTCTCCCCAGCTCTCTCTCTCTCTCCCCAGCTCTCTCTCTCTCTCCCCAGCTCTCTCTCTCTCTCTCCAGCTCTCTCTCTCTCTCTCCAGCTCTCTCTCTCTCCCCAGCTCTCTCTCTCTCTCTCTCTCCAGCTCTCTCTCTCTCTCCCCAGCTCTCTCTCTCTCTCCCCAGCTCTCTCTCTCTCTCTCCCCAGCTCTCTCTCTCTCTCCCCAGCTCTCTCTCTCTCTCCCCAGCTCTCTCTCTCTCTCCCCAGCTCTCGCTCTCTCTCTCCAGCTCTCTCTCTCTCTCTCTCCAGCTCTCTCTCTCTCCCCAGCTCTCTCTCTCTCTCTCCTCTCTCTCTCCTCTCCCCAGCTCTCTCTCTCTCTCTCCCCAGCTCTCTCTCTCCCCAGCTCTCTCACTCTCTCCCCAGCTCTCTCTCTCTCTCCCCAGCTCTCTCTCTCTCTCCCCAGCTCTCTCTCCCCAGCTCTCTCCCCAGCTCTCTCTCTCTCTCCCCAGCTCTCTCTCTCTCTCTCTCTTCACTTCTGCTCCCACCCACTACCACCTCTCCCTGCCTGTGCCTCAGTAATAGCCACAGGCCTATCGGCAGTGCTCTTTCATTGCCTGCACAGGTGTGTGTTTCTGATATCCACGTCCCAGAGCCTCTCTTTGTGCGTGAGGGGACAGGGTCTTGTTGACTCACCTCTGCGCCTGCCTCTAACACTCACACAGGCTCTCACTGTCAGCTTGTGTCGTTCTACGTACCAGACGGCCATGTGTTCATGGCAGCAGGCCAATCACCACTCAGTTCCCCCTGGACCATCAATAATGTTATCATACATGTACTTTTGGAGAACTACATTCCAGAACACAGAAGATATACTCTTCTTGCTCGTTTGAAAGAATACCATCATGCCTACAAAAAAAATCATTGGAATTTTTCACAGCTTTAACATAATGAAAACGTTTTAAATAGAAGTAATGTCATTCATTAGTGTATAAAGAGGAGGATGACCCTCTTGTTTCATTACTGACAACATCTTCAGTAGCACGTGGCAATTAAAACCATGAGCAGCTAAGATGATGCCGTCCGTTAGAGAATGGCATGTGAAGGTTACTAAACAATTAAGGGGAAAATTGTTGGCTTGATAAAGATGCCGATTTGAAACTTCAATGTCTAAATGGTTGTTTTATTTGTCAACTTGTATGAAAGGTTGCAAGAGTAGAAGCTGTTATTTATATCTAAGGGCAAATGATCACGAGAGAAAAAACAGTGTGTGAAAAACAGTGTGTTCTGTGAAAAACAGAAAATGTTTTCCATGGCAACTTCCTCACTATTTTGGTAAGTATTTATTCATCATGCAAAAGACAGAACATCTGACAGTAAACGGCTACACTAAACCTCTCGAGTAGACAGGTGAGGGAGAAATAAAAACAGGTCTATGGACTCACATCCATGTTTGCTGAGGGGCAGACATGAGAGTTAGCACCACCCTGCCACACCAGAGCCATCTCACACCTTTACAGTAACCTCTCACCTTTACAGTAAACAGCCCACACAAAATCCAAAGAGTGAAATCTCAATCACAGAAGACACACTGTGCCATACCAGAGCAATGCATAAAAATAGTTCACACTTGGCTAGCAGGCTTAGGTTTTCCGCTCGGTTAGGGCTGATGAAACTAAAACCATTAGCTCTGTACATGAAATGATTTCATTTGAGTTAGGCTTTCTGTTGAATACATTTAGTCATTTTAGCAGACGCTCTTATCCAGAGCGACTTACAGTAAGTACAGGGACATTCCCCCCGAGGCAAGTAAGGTGAAGTGCCTTGCCCAAGGACACAACATCATTCAGCACACGGTCGGGATTCAAACTGGCAACCTTCAGATTACTAGCCCGATACCCTCACCGCTCAGCCACCTGACTCCCTACATCATCTTGTAGTTCTTAGGATGAGGGCTGACCACGTTAGTGGCAACCAACACCCAGCCTCCAGTCTCTCCCCAGACCCCGCCCCTTCCTGTATGTCCCTCCCCAGACCCCCGCCCTTTCCTGTATCTCCCCTGAGTCTGTCCGGCCGGGTCCCAAGAGCCATTAATATTGTACACTTCCTGCTCATGTTTAATTCATGGTGACTAAACTTTTAATTAGAAATGGGTTGTAGCTGTTTACCCTCCCTGCCTCTAAAGCTGCAGATTGACATTTGTGATATTCCAAATGGCTCGGCATGAATTATTAATTGCGTTTCCCATGTTTCCCTTCCCTCCTTCATAATCCACTCTGCAGCCCTCGCTGGTGATTCCTGATTTTAAAGTAACCAAAGTTTGTGTGTGTGTGTGTGTGTGCGGATAGAGAGGGAGGCTGAGGGAGGGCACCAGACGTTCTCAGCCTGGCAGAACGATGCTCGTCTTCCCAGACTGCAGGAAGGAGGGAGAGAGCAAGGGCTGGAGGTGAGGAGGGAGAGAGGGAGAGAGCAGGGGCTGCAGGTGAGGAGGGAGAGAGCAGGGGCTGCAGGTGAGGAGGGAGAGAGCAGGGGCTGCAGGTGAGGAGGGAGAGAGGGAGAGAGCAGGGGCTGCAGGTGAGGAGGGAGAGAGCAGGGGCTGCAGGTGAGGAGGGAGAGAGCAGGGGCTGCAGGTGAGGTGGGAGAGAGGGAGAGAGCAGGGGCTGCAGGTGAGGTGGGAGAGAGCAAGGGCTGGAGGTGAGGAGGGAGAGAGGGAGAGAGCAGGGGCTGCAGGTGAGGAGGGAGAGAGGGAGAGAGCAGAGGCTGGAGGTGAGGAGGGAGAGAGCAGGGGCTGGAGGGGTGGACAGAGACCTTGCAGACGTTTTTCTGCCACTTACTCAAGGTACAGTGAGGCACAAGAATATATGGATATACGTCCATACGTGTCACTATAGGGAAACACCAAAGGAAGAATTCCACTCATATTTAAAGTGGTAGGGTTTAGTTCAGTGGTTAGACCCAGATCAAGGTTGCAGGATCAAATCCCTGTCTGTGCTGTAAGTTGCTCAGGCTACATGAAGTTATTACTGTACTGTGTTTAATTATGAACAGGTGCTAGGTGTGTATAGGCTTACTATACACACCTAGCACACAGCTTACTGTACACACCTAGCACACAGCTTACTGTACACACCTAGCACACAGCTTACTGTACACATGTAGCAGTTATGAAAAAGAGCATTCGTGCACATTTGAGTGTTTCAGGCAGAGACACAAAGACGTAGTTACCAGGTAACAGACAGGAGCTGTATCATTAAGCTGTGCTGAGTGAAGTCTCTTATCAACTGAGCTTTGCTGTTCCCTTGCAGGTAAAACAAAATGACTAACCTGCTTCTCTTCCAGTCCTCGCTGCAAGCTGAGGGGCCAATCAGAGAGTCCCTCAGTAGACCAGGGCAGAACTGAAAAATGCTTAGTGCCTCAGAATCCTGAAGAATGGACAGTTGGGAAGGATGGGGGGTTGGTACCTGAAAGATCCCTTCAAACTAATTAAGGAACTCCAATTAGTGTCCCATCATGGATGGTCAGAGATTCTCTAGAGAGCAGTCCAGCGGAGGTGGAGAATCAGACAGGCCCTGTGCAAGTAAGACACAAGCCTGGCTCAGACACAAAGCACCATCATCCCTTCTACAGCCTCCGCCCAGCCCTCGCCCAAAGTGAGCTAGTTAAAATCCAAATTACCTTAAGAAATTATATGAAACAGCACGTCTATTTTTAGACAAATCAGGTATTCAAATTACTTTAGGAATCGTTACTGGATAAATTAGATGCAGACTTGGAAACACTATACATGTAACACCAGTAGCAACTATAGGAATAGTGTAGTTCCCTTAAAGACTCCCATCTACATCCACACATTAAGTAACATCCCATCTACATCCACACATTAAGTAACATCCCATCTACATCCACACATTAAGTAACATCCCATCTACATCCACACATTAAGTAACATCCCTTCTACATCCACACATTAAGTAACATCCCATCTACATTCACACATTAAGTAACATCCCATCTACATTCACACATTAAGTAACATCCCATCTACATCTGCACATTAACAGACTGTGTCTGTGTTTGGATCCTGACATGTTGACATGTTGACATGTTGACATGTTGACATGTGTACATGAGCCAAATCTGAGTGAGCAGTGGCCCTCACACAAATATTCTTCAACTTCTCTTTTCAGGAGACGAGGTATCAGGAGAGGATAACTTCGCAGTTAGCCTGTCCTGTACTAAGCTGCTGAACAATAGTTCTGGTTTAGAGAGAGGGTTAGCCTCAGATCCCTGCCAACAAAAAACACTGAACTCAGACGTGCAGCAGGCCTGGCTCCCTCCCACCCACTGCCACGAACAAGAAGGCTTTACTGCCTGTTTCTGGCCTTCACCCTCTGCCTGGCTCTGTCTTTCTGACTCTATCCGCCTTTCTTCTTCTCTCTTTCCCACCCACTCTCTTTTCTCCGTCTATCTCTTTTCCTCTATCTTTTCCTCTTTCTCCATTCCCCTCTCTTCTCCCTCCCTCTCTCTCTCTCCTCCCGCCACCTCCCTGTAGCAGGCTCTGTTATGTTGGACCCGTGACACCAATCTTTCCTTCTGTGTTGCTTCTGATCTGGAGCGCTGTCAGAGATCGTGGAGCCGAGCCTGTGGTTGTAACACGCCGGGGCAAACAGCCCAGAAAATGGAGGGAAAAAACGATGTCTCCATGGAGAAGTGTAGAGGAATGAAAAGTGACTTGCAGCTGATTGGCCTGGCTGTTCCCCAGAGCTGACAGTCACATGGCGAGGTCCCTGGACTGCAGGAAGCCAGGCGTCTCTTTTAGCACACTAGGGGAGGGACTGTGGGCGACACGCAGAGGCAACACCAGGCTGGAACCTGGCAATGGACTGGATATGGAATCCTTCACATTAGTGAATCTACTAATCAACATCAGCAGGAAAGATGTCCCATGGAGATTTACAGACGTCAGCTGTCAGGGACCTGAAGATATCAGGCATCTCAAGGCTGTACACACCTGAACACTTATGTATTCAGGGTACAGACTTGCTAATACCTGCTTTTATTATTGATTCGCACCCTTGTGTTGCTTTTCACTGCTCCTGTAAGGATGCAGGTTGGCCTTAGGGAGAGAGAGCTCTGATGCAGAGATTCCAGTTTACCTCTCCTACAGTGGGAATTCTGCTTCCAGGACATGGAAGCAAGTGGTTCCTGTACCCTTGGAATGTGATGGATAACAAATACTATTTCCTTTTGATTTGGAAAATATATTTTACGACTCTTTGGAATGATGAGTTAGCAGACATAACGTTCTTATTGTGGACAGTAACTTCGTTTTGCCAGATTCATGAGCGTTTTGGAATTTTAAAGGTGCCATTAAACGCAAGTCCGCTGTTTGTACTGGTACTAAACCAAAGATTTAAAACTGCTGTTATGCTTTGCACTGTCTCAGATTCTGGGGACTTAATACAGTAAGAAAGCTTTTGAGAGATTTCCCATAAATACCCACTTTGTCATGGAGGGTATATAATGTATCAAAACAGGCGTCTATGAAACCCTGTCTGGAAGTTTATCATCATGACTGCTTAAAAAATTGAAATAGGTTATTTATTGGGTGTCAGTCACATCAGCCAGGCACTGCAATGTTTCGCTGCGCGTGGCACCATTATTATTTTCTCTGACAGACCACCCAAGCTGCAAATCTTCAGCTGCAGCCCATTAGTAATCTTCAGTCTTCTTGAGGGGGATGTTTATTGCTAAGGCTGGGTCTAATTTACGATCACATCAGTGCTGGAGTCCACCTTCTGCTGCACCTACCTGCATGTCCTGCTACTGAGCTAATACTAAAAAGGAAGGTGTAATAAAACAGGTGATATAAACTCAGATTTATTTAAAACACAAATGCAGTACAATATTGTGTGAGAGTATCAGGGAGGGTAAGTGAGATTCATGAGCAAGAAGCAAACTCAAAATATTTTTTATTTTGCCCCGAGTCCTCCCCCCCACCCCCGCCCTCCAAAAAGTGAATTGACGACCACAGCACAAACAAGAAAGTAGGAGAGAGAGTGGTTTGGAGGCGAGCTGTCTCAACATCTCTGAGTGTTTCCCTCAGTTGCAAACATGCTGTTGTTCCTCCCTTTTGCCCCAAAGGAAAGTGCAGACTCCAACAGAAATGTCAAACTGTGGCGTTCTCTCTCGGCAGTCCTGATCACAGCGTCTGGGGGCCGTGGTGCGGTGGAGTGGCAGTACAGACGGCAGCGCCGGCCCATTACCTGCGACAGGTGTGGAGCCTGGTTCTGCCGGGGGGGAGGGGGGGCTTGGTGAGGGGCATGCTGGGTAGAGTAGGCGGAGGGAAAGCATTCTGTCGGTGGAGACATGTCTGGCCCTCGCTTATACACCTCCACTCTCCAGCAAGGAATGCAACCCCCTGCGGTGAAGCCGCTTCGCTTTGCTTTGATGTGGAGACGAAGCACTCCAGAGCAGTGGAGGACGTCGATCCACTGACTCTCTGCAGGAGCGTAAAGGTTGTTAACCACATTCAAACAGCGCCGTCGCCAGCACTACATCCTTCACACGTTTTCTTTCATAAAATAATACACAGATTATTTTCCTACAGTGCCCATTCTGCAGACACTATGTGTGCACAGGAGAGTCCTCTGTAATGTTTCACATTAACTAAATAAACCCAATGGAGGCCTAAGCCTGCTGCAGGCAGCTTGAGGAAATGTGCCATTTGTCACTTGCACTGTTGGTAATGCATTTATAAGCATACTCAAGGATTTATTTTTGCATAGAGAAAATCCATATCTGTGAGTACATCGACTATAAAACGTGTTTATAAAGTGGAAAACCTGCAGTGGTGAGACACAGGATGAGAACGTCCAGCAGACCCTGACTCCATCAGCTCTCAGAAAACCTTCTGCAGATCACAAGTTACACATGAGGAGAATGACGTGCAGTCACTAGTTTGAAGTCATCATTTCACTTTGAGTTTGAAAGTGAAAAGCACAGCATTATTTGATGTACTTTCCTGAAATTGTAGAGAGTCATAGTGCTTGAAAAGATGTGGGTATGACCTATAATTTATATTGTATACCATTAAGTTATGGCTGTAGAATGCAAAAATGCTGGAATGCAAATCAGGTTTTAGTTTATATTGGCATATAATTTTTGTATGAAGGATTGATCAAGCCTTCATACAGAAATGCTAAATATGAAATATGGTAAGACCTCTAGAGCAATGGGCTTTCAAAATCATAACGTTTCAAGCTTTCCAGTGGGATTTAAGCAGGAGGCCGATCACTGTTGCTCTCCATAGTGAGGGGGCTGAGGTAACGCAGTGTACAGACCGCTACAGTAGACTGCCCCAGAATGCAGACCGCTGCAGTAGACTGCCCCAGAATGCAGACCGCTACAGTAGACTGCCCCAGAATGCAGACCGCTGCAGTAGACTGCCCCAGAATGCAGACCGCTACAGTAGACTGCTCCAGTGTTTATAATTACAAGTGTTGAACTTCTTTAGTACTTTTTGGATTCATGATATTCAAGGTCACCAGAGATGTGAAGTAACGAAGTACAAATACATTCTTACTGTACTTTAGTAGATTATTCTGGTATCAGTACTCGACTTCACAATTAATTTTTCGGACAACTTTTTTACTCCAGAAAAGTTTGTCAAAATGTATTAATATGATGCTGCATATGGATCATTGGATGTACAGTTCATTCACGTCTTTATGTAATTTTTGCTTGAGAATTAGAAACATCTATTCTAGTATGATTAACTTAGGGTTGTTACCTAGAGGGTTCAGTTCTTCTAGCTGTTGTGATGTAACATCACCCTCATAACATGCCGTCATTTGCATTTACTGGGGCTAAGAACATGCTAGGGACATACAGGGAACCTGCAAGGAACCTGCTCGCCTGGAGGAAAGTTAAAGAGAGAAGAGCCAATAACATCACGTTTTAGGGCATGTATGTGTGTGTGTGTGTGTGTGTGTGTGTGTGTGTGTGTGTGTGTGTGTGTGTCTGTGTATTAGAAAGTCTGATGAAATGTGGGGAGGCTCAGGGCTTCAAACGTGAATGATGTGAATGATAATGTTCTGCTGATGCCAGTTGCATGCATGTTATGATCAATCGATTTACACAGTCTCTCATGGGGCTTTGCGATCGATGGAGAGGAACGCAGGTGAGTTTGTCTCTACTCTCTAGGATGTTGTTAAAAGTAACATGTCTTTCCAACAAAGACCAGGGAGAGGAGAGAGCACGCCTCGGGCTACATGTTGGGAAATCTAAGATAAAGGTGAAACTAAAAAGCTTTCTAGCCTTTTCTCTGAAGCGATGGAGGAAAAGAATCACACACAATCACAATTCTACAATTGTTAACTGCATACTGCACTAAAGAAAACATGTCGATGTTTAATTCAGCCCATGTATGACGTGTTAGGACTCCTCCTCTGAAGCAGCATGTGAAATGCAATGACTGGCCTTGCTTAGAGAGATCAGATCCCCCAGGAGTCGAGTGTGTGGAGATGACGAGAGAGAAGAAAGGAGAGAGGGAAAAAGAGAGAGAAGAGCGAGGGGAGAGAGAGGACGAAAGAGGTGAGAGTAAGAGAAGAGAGAAAGAGGCAGAATCAGCACCTGAAACTGCTCACATCCCCCTTCCCCAAACATAACAACACTGCAGTGAGACTCTCATAGACTTCAGATCATCAGTAATCATCATTCCTCCCCCGTGTTGTGAGGTCCACACTGCCACAGTCTAACAATAGAACTGGGAGAGTGAGTGGGATTGAAGGGAGAGGGGAGAGGAGCAGGGTTGGAGATGGAGGGAGAAGGAGAGAGGCATGAAGACGTATTCAGAGACCTGTCAATCTTCCTCTCAGGTGGAATGACCTTCATTGTAAACATCATGTTGAGGGCCATGTGCCTAACATCCTTCTATGGAGGAAGACTTGATCAGAGATACACACATCCTCCACTCAAGTAGAAGTACAGATACTCATGTTTTAAAATACTTTAGCCCTTACTACTACATGTTTTAGTGTCACGCGGGTAAACTGGACCTCACATCATATTAATACATTAATACAAAAAGACACAGACAGATACAGACTAGAGCATCCGCCAGGAATCCTTTTTGACGTAGACAATTTCGAACATCTTCCTCATATATGGCCATGGGTGATCAGGAATGTCTCTATTCTCAGTCATGTGGACATCGCTAACTCCCTCTGCTCATCCATAACGTAAAAACCTTTTTTTCACACATCCAGTGAAAGGAGAGGAGAGGAAGGAGAGAGGAGGAGAGGGCAGAGGAGAACAAAGAAGCCTAAAACAGAGTAGATTCAAGCAGAGTACAATAGAGTCCAGTAGAGTATAGTAGAGTATAGTAGAGTATAGTAGAGTATAGTAGAGTATAGTAGTCCTCATCAAGTACTCATCAATGATGCAAAAAAAATTTGTGAAACTTTTTATTTTTCTTGTTGCCTTCTACGTTTGTTGTGCATTATAGCCAGGGAATTAAAAACCACCAAATACAGATTAAAACCAAAGTAACGAGCCTGGCTTGAAAATGTAAGAAGTAGAAAATACAGATACTTGTGTAAAAAAAAAAAGATGTGATATTATTTTATTTTTTTAAAGTAAAGTACTGATACCAGAAAAATCTACTTAAGTACAGTAACAAAGTATTTGTACTTTGTTATTTCCTATTTCTGGACTTGATATAGCGGGGAACAGTGTGGTAGTAGAATGAGTCTACTGGATCTACTCACTAACAATACGTAATGACTAGGACTACATTGAGTCTCAACTACACTGTAACAGTACATTTGGATATAATTTAGTTTGGTTTCAGAAAACCTGTAATTGGAAGACAGTTCCATCAGAGTGCTTTTATGTCTCACCACATCATCTGTTACCCAGGACTGTTGGCTGTGCGTACACATGTACACACACACACACACACACACTGTACACATGTACACACACACACTGTACACATGTACACACACTGTACACATGTACACACACACACTGTACACATGTACACACACTGTACACATGTACACACACACTGTACACATGTACACACACACACTGTACACATGTACACACACTGTACACATGTACACACACACTGTACACATGTACACATGTACACACACACACACACCGTACACATGTACACACACACACACTGTACACATGTACACACACACACACACACACCGTACACACACACACACACACACTGTACACATGTACACACACACTGTACACATGTTCACACACACACACACACCGTACACATGTACACACACACACACTGTACACATGTACACACACACACACACACCGTACACACACACACACACTGTACACACACACACAACGTACACATGTACACACACACACACACACCGTTCACAGCAGGCTCTCCCCTCTCCCTGTTTTGTTCTCCAGTCTACAGGAGATCAATAATCCCACAGACATGCCACAGTCAGCAGTTTAGGTCATATTCTTACGTCTCTGGAGTGCCAATAAATCTGTGTTGTATCTCTCGCCAGCTCAAGAGCTTAGCTCTGTCTCTATGTGTGTGTGTGTGTGTGTGTGGGGGGGGGCCATCAGATTTACTGCCTCACTGATAGGCATGTGAGTGCCTGTATGCGTACAGTACTGTGTGTGCTTCTCTGCATGCCCACATGAGTGTGAGAAGAGAGACCTGGTTATGCAAATCCACAAGCTGGTAGTGGCTCTCGAGTTTCTTTGCAGAGTCAAACCGGTGTCATGAGAAACAGTTCAAGAGCTGGTTTTCATCAGCCCGTCATGGGAGGTTCACAAGAAATCTTCATGTTTAGAAGTGGGAAAATTATTTCGCTTGTTTCCATTCTCCTAGTTCTCAGTGGCTTTTTAAAAAGAAGAACTGTGCATTCTGCTGGATGGATAACAACTTGAGAAGTTTCTGAACAGAAGAACTACTCACGCTGATAACACGAAAGCAGGGGAGTGAAGGGGAATCCTTTTTAGAACATATTTACAGTGAAGACAAAAGGAAAAAGACAATACTTACAGCAATGTGATGTAATTCAGAGAAATCCCCTGTAGACATGGGAGAAGACCGTGATTTACGAGTGGGTTCTGTGAGTTGTTATTCTCACGCTGTTAAATAACAAGAAACTTCAAAGGAGACATCACTTCTGACTCCCATCATCATGGCCATCAGCACCCGCCGGCCTTCTCAGACATCCTCAGACATCTTCACAGAACAGCATTATCCGCCTTTCAGAACAGCATTATTATCCTCACAAAACAGCATTATTATCCTTACAGAACAGAAGGATTATCCTCATAGAGCAGCATTATCATATCGACAGTCCCACAGAGCATAGTGAGGTGAACTGGAGTTACACCATAGTGAGGTGAACTGGAGTTACACCAGTGAGGTGAACTGGAGTTACACCATAGTGAGGTGAACTGGAGTTACACCATAGTGAGGTGAACTGTAGTTACACCAGTGAGGTGAACTGGAGTTACACCAGTGAGGTGAACTGGAGTTACACCAGTGAGGTGAACTGGAGTTACACCAGTGAGGTGAACTGGAGTTACACCATAGTGATGTGAACTGGAGTTACACCAGTGAGGTGAACTGGAGTTACACCATAGTGAGGTGAACTGGAGTTACACCATAGTGAGGTGAACTGGAGTTACACCATAGTGAGGTGAACTGGAGTTACACCAGTGAGGTGAACTGGAGTTACACCATAGTGAGGTGAACTGGAGTTACACCAGTGAGGTGAACTGGAGTTACACCAGTGAGGTGAACTGGAGTTACACCATAGTGAGGTGAACTGGAGTTACACCATAGTGAGGTGAACTGGAGTTACACCAGTGAGGTTAACTGGAGTTACACCAGTGAGGTGAACTGGAGTTACACCAGTGAGGTGAACTGGAGTTACACCATAGTGAGGTGAACTGGAGTTACACCAGTGAGGTGAACATAGCTCCTCCATGGTAGACTTGACTAACAGATCCACCAAAATGGATCTGAGTGATTCACAAATCTCTGATAGAACTGCAGTACATTACAGCCCCAGAACAGACAGATGACACTGTTTCCCTTTCATCAGCTTGTTTCTGAGAACAACAAGAAAGTGTTCCCTGACTTCTGAAACAAAACCCCACATGCATTGGAAGCTATTATTTTCAGTCATCAAGGGCTCAGTAAATATAACCGTGCAATGATCGTAGGCTATGCTTAGCTACGTGTTTAACATATTCATAAGAAGACCGGGGGGGGGGGGGGGGGAGGGCTTTGATACTCCTACTGTAGGCTGTCAGGAACTTTGTCTTCTTTCATTTATCTCAGTTAAAGTTCCCTCCTCTCCTCTGTGTTGATGCTTGTTCTGTATTTTATCCTCTGACAGCAGAAGAGGACGGCTGCATGGCTGGACATACAATCCTTGACAGTTTACTACATCAACGTTTTATTGATTAGTTTTATCTCCTGGTGTGAGACATGTTTGGGTGGCCTCTGAACATCCTGTCACCTAGCATGCCATAAAGAAATAGTTTGATGCCAGCTACAATGTCTTTAATCTCTGAATCCCATCTTTGTTAATTGGTTAATAGCAAGGCTGTAGGAGCAGAAGTAGGCCGCTGCCTCGGAGCTGTCCTGTCCTCAGATTAAAGGCAGAGAGGAAGACGGTTCCTCCCACATCCTCTATTGATTCTGCCATATCCTCATGAGGATTGTCTCAGGAAAATACATCTGTAACCTTATTACTGCGAATCCCCTTGTTACCCAAGGTGCTCTGCTTTCTTTACTTCTGCGATTAATTACCCCTTTGTTTACTTGTACATGAATCTTGGCACAATCCTAAACATGTTATGTTCTCACTGTAAGGATATAAATATGTTGCTCCATGTGTTCTGGCTAGGGAACACTTGGATGTCAGATCTGCTGATTTCAGGAGATTTCAGCCAATCAGCTGGCTAACGTGGGACAGAGGCCCCTTCAGGATGGGTCTGTCAAGTCAGCAAAGTGTCTCACTTCAAGTGTTCATGTTGCAGGCACGTCTGCTGACATTGATAACCTCTCTGGGGACACGTGCCCTTAAGACTTGTATCCACAGTCTCTCACACACACACACACACACACACACACACACACACACACACACTTCTTAGGCTGTTTGAAGTCTTAAGGGGTTTCCATATCAATGTTTTTCATACCTTGATTCACAAAGAATGTGTGTGTGTGTTGCGGGGGAGGAGGGGGGACTCATTAGCAGACGATATAGGCCCCCTGCCATTTCTATACAGGGCATTTATTTGGCTTTTCACAAAAAAATCCTTAACTGTTTGAAAACCACAGCTGTGTCTAAGCCAGTCCCAGTGGGTTTGTCTTGGTTCGAAAGCAGCATGCCATGCTAAAGGTTTTGTGAAAGTAGTTTTTGGAATTGAAGTACATGATTAGTTTAAATATAAAGCCTTTAGTTAATTAGCTGCACACGGCATACTTTACAGTAGATCTAGGTGTCCACGTGAGAAGCTGCTTTCTAAATATATTCGCCTCCTCAAGGTGTGATTCTCATCATATTAAACCCTATCAACCTTTCTCAATGGGTATCAACTGATTATGAACCCGGTCAACACACTCACACACCCCCGTGCGTTGACAGCATTAGAATCAACTCAGATAAATTATTAAATTAACAATGTGTAATAAAGCACGGCTAGTTGCTTGGGTGCGTTTGCAGAAATTAACCGCAGCGTGTTTAGGCACGGCACGCTGTCCGCCGTCTCCTTATCCCCTTACCTCACAACACGGCACGCTGTCCGCCGTCTCCTTATCCCCTTACCTCACAACACGGCACGCTGTCCGCCGTCTCCTTATCCCCTTACCTCACAACACGGCACGCTGTCCGCCGTCTCCTTATCCCCTTACCTCACAACACGGCACGCTGTCCGCCGTCTCCTTATCCCCTTACCTCACAACACGGCACGCTGTCCGCCGTCTCCTTATCCCCTTACCTCACAACAGCTGCTTCTTTCTGTGGTTAGATACACAGAGCGGCGAGTGCGATGTAATTAGTTCCCTACTTCGGTTTCTTTGTCAGATTCCTGGGGAAGGATGTCGTCAGGCAGGCCACCCAGCCGAGGCCGCTGTTTTCCGAGAGCCTCGCATAAAGAGTTTGCACATTAATTAAACTTTAATATTAACTATCTGGAGGGAATAGCTGTTTCAAAGATGGACTCCTGTCCAGATGGTGGATATGAAGCCTCGTGGGCTGACTGGCTTTGTTGTCTTCAGCGGGGGAACTGGGAGTTTCTTTCGTTTAATTGACTTTCCGTTTGGTGATTTAATTCAATGCAGTGAACACAATATTTAAGTTGTATGCAAAGCCTCTCAAACGCTTTAGAGTATTGTGTTCTGCATAGCAAGGTGTCTCAGATTAAAAGTAATTACGTCATCCACTTTATTTAGACATTTAGAATCACTGTAAATGGGCTAGGTTTAGGGTAGGCATTTAAATATGTATATCTGTTTGTACATTTTCCGGCCACATTACTGGAGGAAAGGCATCTTGTCATTAAGTAACTATTTAGTGAGAAACATTGTTATATAGATAGAAATGCCCCACTGGGAAAGCATAAGGTCTCCATCTGCCTGAGAGCTGAAATGCCCCTGTCACAATAACGTATGGATGTTTGTTTGGGAGAGATTTTAAACTACTCCAAACTGTCAAATGACCCACATCAGTAAAAATGAAAACAAACGACGAGGTAAATAACTTCAAATATGAAATACTGGCCATATATCTTGAGAGGGGGAGTCACATCTCTCAGGTGTGACATTCTGTGGATGCCATACATGAATAATGGCGAGCAGAGGAGAATGAACCCTTGATATATTTGCGGTTCCGTCCGCCGCTGCCTTATTGCTTTCCCATTCTGCAGCTTTTGCAGAAAGAGATTCCTGGTGGCGACGTTGTCGCTGGGAGAGAACCACAGCTGGGACTCCCGGCTGGGGGAAGGGCTCTGGGTCACACAGGAACATATGCATGCCTTCACGCACCCGCGCGCACACACACACACGCGTGTACATTCTCAGGGATGTACACACACTCACAAGGTAGCACACAAAGGCACGTACATACTGAAACACGCACACACCTAGTCCTACACACACGCACAACACACACTTAGCCCTACAAGAGCCAGTAAACACACAGTCTCTAACCTGACAGCCAGAGGGGCCAAAGTATAAACAGAGGACACACCTACAAGGGTGCTTAACACCAGAGACTCCTTTTATCCCACGGGCTAACCTACACTCCATCTTAGCCTATAGGAGCACGGCGCAGAGACAGGCTGGTGCGCTCGGAGGTGCACAGGGTTTATCTGTGAAATCATCTGGCCATAATAGTTTTTTAATGAGTTTGTGGAATGCACTCTGGCGACAATCTAATAAAGGACAAGCTCTGTTCAGAGACTCTTAGGCTGAATAATGCATAAGAGCAGAGGTACCTTTAATGAAAAGATGATGAGAGGGATCCCTGAGAGAGAGGGAAGGAAGACAGAAAGGAGCTCAGAAAGTTGAAAGAGGGGTCCAATTAATCATCATGTGCTTACAGAAGAAATTAAACAAAGAAGCAAAAGGCACTGAAGGAGAATGCCAGTCAGACCTGCAGAGCAGGAAAGGTTAGGGAATAAGCAGCACACTTTTAATGATTCTGTTTTGATGGGATTGGAGAAAAAAAGAGTGCCATAATTCTATTGAAAAATGACAGAACGTTAGCTCCTCTTTTTTGAGGAGGGCGGTGGTGCTATTGACGTCAATGGCTTTCACAAGTGTTTTTTTGTTTCAGATGAACTCTTACCAGCAGCACTCTTCATAAACACATAAGGGATAATGTATAGAACACCGGTCATTATCGCCCCGACAGGGCGAAGCAACGGAACACGCTGGGGTTGATTAGCAACCGGACTGCTTGTGGAGTGCTACGAAAGACGTGAATCCGAGGCAAAACGCCCACTTCCCTTGACAGCGGTCAATTATGCATAGCAACGGTCAAATATGGAAACATAGTTGACCACAGAACGTTGGGAAGCCCCATTCAAGTGAATGGAGCATTCTACAGCATTAAGAAGAGCCGTGTAATAAGTCTACTAATCGTCTGTTCCCATGACGATACGATCATGTATGTTTTCCATACCCATACATGCGTGACGAACCGGGAGTCTTTTAAAGAGCATCCAGGTGAAGAGAGCTGCACCTGAGCCAGCGTTCTGGACCACGTGGAGACGATCCCTGTAGATGTGTTTGGAGACGACGTTTAGGGAGTTTGTATTTCCATCACATTACCGTTGGTCGAGCAGAACAGCCTTGAATGTAAATGAGTCTTGTCAGCTGCATGCAGCCAGAAGTAAACTCCGCAAACAGACAAGGACTCATTAACAGATGAGAGATCAAGGAAATCAGGCGAGACGGCCTGGGAAATGACTCTCTGATACGAGCCGCATGCTTCTATTCTCCCCAGGCTCTGCCGTACAATAACACATCCTTTTTCTGTTCGGCCATTACACTTTTTAGAAATATGCTGCCAAGGTATGGCGCTAGTGATAGAGCTTCATTGATGTCCTACTACCCTGAGTGAGTCATGAGGGACTGTTCCAACGCAGTCACATGGAAAAAGAATGTTTCCAAACTGTGTTCAAACGTGCGGCAGTTGAACATGACTAATATGAAAGGTGTAAAATCACTGAAGTGAATACACATTTCTATCCATTACTTAGGACGTTGTTGTGACTGAGTTGATGAGAAGCAGAAATGGTGACATCACCGACCGCCGCAGCTCAGAGTCAGGGGTGATGATGCCCAGGACATTAGCACAGACTAAATGTTCAAAAGTTAAAAACAACACATCTCTGAATAATTTCACTCGCTAAACTTCCCGTTCTCACAAGCCAAAGGGTTTCTAATAAGGTGTTGCTTTTCGACAGGCTCAGATTAAACTTTAATGAAAGTGTGTAATGTAAGACTAAAAGCAGGTGAGATAGGGAGGATTAACACAGAGGTGTCCCTCATTTCCAGAAAGCAGCACATCCTGCTGGAACCACTTCAGCTCCAGTCCCTCAATGATCCTCTGCAACAACAGGACTCAGACACTCGCAGTGACCTTGTCGTTTGAGTCCATTAAGTGCTTGCTATTAGAGAAAATAATTCTGAATTGGCTGCTGAGGGACTAATTGAGGATTTAAGCTATGTTGGTAATACATCAAGGAATTTGCTTTTGTACAGCAGGAATTTATTTCCAATGGTAAAGACCCACAACACTTCAAACATGAACACTGTATAGCGTTCAGCAGAGAGTGTCAAACAGATGCATCTTCCTCGTTATCTTAAATGAAGGTTGCCACGGTTATCTTAAAACAAACTAAATTAGCCCCATGTGTGACTAAATTACTCTTATGCTAATTTGCTATTTAGTCAGATACCGTGACCTTGGTCTGGGTTTCCAGTGTGACAGGGCCAACATAGCTGTGGTTTAGCTGGTGTAGTACTGAAATAGAGGTCGAAGGTGATGGTGGAGAGTGGAGTCTTTAGAAGGGTAGTGTGTGCTATCCCACCAGGGGTGGTGTTGGTGCTGTGTGTTGTCCTCTCTCTGCACCACCACTCATCTCCTCTCCAACGCCTGGATGAGGGCAAAACAGCAGGTCTTATTTATTAAACAGATTCAACGCGACTCACAGTCCAGGCGGAGTTCAAATCCATGCTTTGTTTTAGAGGAAGAAACTTGGTGTAATTTTACAATACAATCTATGTTGGTATAAATGTATAATTCCTTCACGCTTAATTGAGGATGAAAGTGAACATAGTTTTATCTGATGGTGACAGTCAGGCAGTATTGGTGTTACAACAGTCTCAGAGAAAGAGATTCACAGCTCCCAAACCCAATGACCACTCTCAGGGTAGAGACATCATAGATGGAGCTTACCCAGTACTTTCTCGTGACACTGGACATTTACTCAGCCTGACAAATAGACACAATCAACTTTTATCAATAGTGAACACACATGAGAACATATTAACCAATGACAAGTTCTATTGATTAGTGAATAACACACAGGAAAGTACACAGGAAATCCCATTTTCCTCCACACGCTCCAGCTTCATTTGAAGTGGACCTGGGAGCGTTGTTCCCCAGGATCCCGGCCTCCCAGGCAGGGATGTTCCTCTGCTATCCTCCATCTGCTTCAGGAGATGTGAGACCAGGCTGGCGTCCAGCGACCATCAATCCCCAAACCGACAGCTTAAGGGCCCTTCACAAATAACTGTGCATGGTGGAGCTTCTGACAGCTGTGTCAGAAAAATATGACAATAATGATTTTATCCACAGCGGGGAAAATAAACCTGTCAAACGTATTAGGATTTAATAGAGAGAGAAAAGGGATGAGACCAAGAGGTGTAGCAAGGTTGTGTAAGGCAGGAAGGTTGTGTAAGGCAGCAATTAAAGTTTACGGAGGACTATAAAGGATGATAAACATGTATGAACACTGGAATAAATATGACTTAAATTATGTGGACAAAAAAAGAAAGTTTTCTTTTCTTCTTCATTTATTGTTTTGTGAGTGTCTTTGATGAACTTACAGCATTTCAATTCATTATTCATATTTGTGCACACAGAACACTAAATTAGAATAGTAGAATTTCAGTTCACATAATCTTACTTTGCTTTTAGTATTTTAGCTCTTTAAAAATATGTGATACCGTTTTTCAAATATCACCATCTCCCTTTCGATGCTGTCTGGGCAATGATCTATGTCCCCTACTGGAGAGCTTAATGATGCCAGCATCGTTACAGTCTGTAGGCAGCACGCAGCGCTCGCAAGGAGCAGAAGAACGTAAGAGTTTGTCTTTTATTTGTATCTGGGCCAAATTCCACCGTTTGCCTGACATGTTAATTGAAGCCTTCACTCGCTCACTCATCCTCCTCCTGGTTCCCTCTGCCTCTTTCTGGCCTCCTGGGACTGTATTCTTTCAGCAGTTTGTAGTGGGAGTTTAACACTGACTGTGATCACAGGAAGGCAATTTAAGATAAGCCAAACGCAGACAACAATAGAGCAAGCAGGAGGTGGAGGCCTTTCACAAGCAGGAGGTGGAGGCCTTTCACAAGCAGGAGGTGGAGGCCTTTCAAAAGCAGGAGGTGGAGGCCTTTCACAAGCAGGAGGTGGAGGCCTTTCACAAGCAGGAGGTGGAGGCCTTTCACAAGCAGGAGGTGGAGGCCTTTCACAAGCAGGAGGTGGAGGCCTTTCACAAGCAGGAGGTGGAGGCCTTTCAAAAGCAGGAGGTGGAGGCCTTTCACAAGCAGGAGGTGGAGGCCTTTCAAAAGCAGGAGGTGGAGGCCTTTCACAAGCAGGAGGTGGAGGCCTTTCACAAGCAGGAGGTGGAGGCCTTTCACAAGCAGGAGGTGGAGGCCTTTCACAAGCAGGAGGTGGAGGCCTTTCACAAGCAGGAGGTGGAGGCCTTTCAAAAGCAGGAGGTGGAGGCCTTTCACAAGCAGGAGGTGGAGGCCTTTCACAAGCAGGAGGTGGAGGCCTTTCACAAGCAGGAGGTGGAGGCTTTTCAAAAACAGGAGGTGGAGGCCTTTCACAAGCAGGGGGTGGAGGCCTTTCACAAGCAGGAGGTGGAGGCCTTTCACAAGCAGGAGGTGGAGGCCTTTCACAAGCAGGAGGTGGAGGCCTTTCAAAAGCAGGAGGTGGAGGCCTTTCACAAGCAGGAGGTGGAGGCCTTTCAAAAGCAGGAGGTGGGGGCTTTTCACAAAGCTTCGACTCAATTTTTCCTATTTGGGTAAGTGTGTCAAGTGACAGGCTTGGTGTCTTCTGAAGGGTGTGGAGATGATACCGTGCTGCAGCTCACCCTCAGAGAGTGTTCAGGCGTGAGGTGGTATGTCAAGGCTTTTCACCCAAGAGATCCATATTTCTTATGAAATGGAGAAAACTTATCTTGACATAAAATTCTGTTCTTATACCACTCTTTATTGTTGAGGAAGCAGAGGTTGTAATGAAAGTCTGGTACGGGTGTCAAATAAGAGGATTACCTAGTTTGTGGGCTTTCAGAAGATATTGGATATTTGAGTTCTGATAATGTTGAGTGTCTGTGCCTCGACCTTTTACAGACGGATGATGGTGGATGATATCACAGCCTGCCTTAAACCGGCCCCATTCTTCAGCACGGCTGGACATTTAGACTCACCCCAGAGGTTCATACCCAGAGGACTTAACATTTGGACCACAGGGCACACATCTCTAAACTGGACAAGGACTCCACCGGCAGATGAATCTTATTCATATGGAAGAACTGTGATATAACCTTTCACTTCATCACCATCCAAGCTCTGTGATGAAAGATGATCATTCCTAATCACCTTAACCCCTCCGTTTGTGTGTCTTTTACACTGAGGCAGATGTCTGGATTTATCTAATCTGTCTAAATTAAATGAAATCCTGCCCTGGATCTTGATAATAGGCCCAGAAGAAAAATCTGCATTAATAATTTACAATTAATTTTCATTAGTTATGAGTGGGATTGTAAAGGATGAGTACGCAGGAATTCTTGGACTCTTCTGGTCTTATTCTCCATTCCGCTGTGCTACAGCAGTGTTGTAGTATGGCATCTTGTTTGAATTTAGAGTAAAATGTTGTCCAATAGGTTATTCACCTGGTTTTTGATCCCATATTGAAATGAATGCAAGATTGTAAAAGCATTGCTTTACATGAAACCATCCCCAAAGAAATAAACTATGTACATTGCCAGCTCTTTTTTCCCTTGGTTTTCAGCTGGCATATAGGATCAAGACTTTGATTTAAAAACGTAGTCACTCATCTTTCTTGGTTCAGCATTTGAATATTTTACGTCGAACTTCGACTGAAGACAAATGAAGGTGAGCAGGCCTATCTGAAGTCCCACAGATTAAAACCAGTCATTTAAGAGGTTTAAACAAGCACGCCTGCGCCTCTCTCGAGAGGTGTAGGACACTTTAATACGTTTCCAGATACATTCTCTTTCATTCCTGTCTGGAACTGAACACTCTCCTTTAGAACCCTTTCACCCATCGTTCCCATTCATCCACCTGGACGATGAAACACTGAAGGTTTTAATGAGACTCAAACTAATGCTGCCGTGTAGTTAGTAGCAGAAAGGTGTCTCTCTACTGAAGGGAAAGCTTAGTAGAGACAAAGAAAAATGTTTTGTGGTCACAAAAAATAATACAGACCAAAGTTAACTATTTTCTTTTCCCCAATTTTTTTTGAAAAACAAAATATCTTATTTAATGATTTACCCATAAACACACTTGAACATTAAACTAAGTCTGAGGAATGCTTGTCATTTAGATTGCATTCTGTACTGGTGGTACTCATTAGTTTAGATTTAATTGTTTTGCAATCTGAGCTTTTCTACAAAGTGAAACCAGTGCCATGATGTCCTTGGGTGGTTGTGAAACTTCCCGGTGCCATAACCCACTTAATGAGCTTGTGTGTTCTCTCTCACCCCTCATTAACAACACTGGTACACCCACCAAAAGCACAACACAGTCCCTGCTCTCCTCCTTGGCCTGCCCCACACTGGGTTTCAGTTCCAGAGGACACCAGATATCCTAGAGTGGGGAAAATGAAGTCATCTATATGCTAGTTATCTCTGTGTGTGCTCCCTGGAATAAAACGAACCATTTGGCTCCTTGCTCACATCTCTTGTGAATGAGCAGGAATACAGAGTAATAAGAACTAAGGTTTAAGTTTAGGTTCTGACTTCCTTGACGCCATCAACAAGTTTTTTTCTCTTGAGGAACGGTTCGAGGAACGGTTCTCAAGGCCACTTCCTCCACTGGGTTAAAGCCCAAACTCAGTTCAAATACATTTCAGTTCCAAGAAACTTAGTGCAAAATCTAACATTCTCACAAATGTTCTTTTACTGATCCATTTTTAAGATTCATGACAGCGGCGTACGTCTTTCATTGCAGTTCATTTTTGTATTTGAAACCCTCAGTTTCAGGAGACATCAGTTCATCAGAGCAGCTATGAGCGTCTAGAGGAGGATGAATAAATAAAGCGTGGCTGAAATATTGAAGAGACTGAGGGTCCGTGTGCAGAGGGCCCCCATGTGAGGGAGTGTGAGTGACAGGGGACGCGGGGCGGAAGAGGAGAGAGGAACCGAGGTGTGAGCAGATATTCCCTCAGCTCCATTTCTGCTCCTCAGAGACGGCGCAGGGAGGCTCTCCAGGTGGAACAACACTGGATATCTCCCGTCTGTTCTGCAAGCTGCAGAGAGCACCTGCCCCGGACCGTCTCTCTGGATAAACATTCATTTGTATGACGGGTTTCTGGTTGTTAATAATCCCTTTTTCCTGCATCATTTCATTATGGGACTATGTTCATAAATAGTTATGAAGTGAGATTCGTCGAAAATAAAGTTGTTTTCCCCTCCTCAATTCTGAAAGGGAAGAGAAATTGCCATTCAAATGCTAACCTAAAGTAAAGTAAACGCTAAATATTTAGGTCTTATTGTTTCTGGATGTTCTGCAATGGCACAACTCAAATCCAAAGAGCTCACGAGAGAGGGAAAGATCCAAACAGGTTAGAAGGTAGCAAAGAAGATAACATGAAGAAGATAACTTGGCAGATAACACAACAGCACCCGTTTCTCTGCCCCAGTCGCTGATGAGAACAGTGCTGCTGTGTGTTCGCAGGCGAGAGGGGCTTATCTGAACCAGGTCTGGAGCCGTGCTCTGATCCCTCTGGTCTGATGGTGTGTTGACCTCGACGGCGAGGCAGGGGGAGGGGGGCAGGAGCTGGACAGGGAGCTCTCTTGGAGAGCGGAGAAAATAAGAACTGAGGATTACGGCATGGCGTTCAATGGCTTTGGCCAAGGAGTGAGGAATTAGAGAGGAGATAACAATGGACCGGGTTATTTGGTGTTATCCGAGAGTGACTGATGGGTGGCCTCAGACGCATGGTACAAAACATCCAGCCCCTGTCAGTCAGAGACCTGTACGGGCAGCATCTCCTGTCAGTCCTGCTACTTGTGGCCGCAGACAGAGCAGAGAGGCTAACACCTAAGGTGACACCTGCCTGTTGACTGAGATTAGGACCACAGATTCAACTGTAAGCAGATCATCTTTGTCGGAGATCCAGGTAATTATGTGGTAACACATTACTGTAAAGAGGGATGTATTTTTTTTGTGCCGTTTATTGAGATCTCAACACAGCTGTCTGTACTATGATTGCTGACTGCGGTTACATCAAACTGTATTTATTTTGAGCTATGCAAATGAGCACATGCATATGCATTTTCAGGATGATCCTTTTAAATTGGGAGAAGATTTGGCGGATGATGTGTCAGGACAACCAGACAGTTATCCTGGATGAGAGCTGAGCAGAGGGCCTGTCGGTCCAACACATCCATCTGGAACCCCGACTGAAACATTCTGTCTCACGGCTCAGTTTGGCCCTCAGTCAACAGCACCCCATGTGTCGGGAGCGGTGATTCGACCAACTAACATTAAAAGTCACTGAAAGTAGAAAATGGAGACTACTTTGATTGTTCTTGCAGACTGCTCCTTTGGAAGAATCACCCTGTCCACCCCACACCCATCATGGGTCAAACTAACCATCTGAAGCTGAACTGTTCGCTCAGAACTGTTAAGAGAACTGCAGTATCTGTTATGGAACCCTCGCAAACCAGATAATACTGTGGAATATTGTCCATGAAACAAATATCCCCCACACGCACAGAAACCAGTTTCTTTATAATATATTCAAAGGGAATGTTTAAAACGGATGCACTCTTGCGCATAGTTTAGATTTGCCAGCCAATATAAACAGCCAAGTTCCAGTGAGCTATTGTAATCATCACAGCATGGTTTTCTGCCTCTGATTTGGAAGTGCTTGTGGTCCCACTGATACATTAACACGCTTGTTTTATGCCTGTTCAGTATTCTTATGATTCACAGATTTGGGATGAAAGTCACCAAGAAAATCACCCTCCGATTCCTTCTCCCCCATTAATTCACCAGGCGCACTGGTCTCTCCAAGCCATATTTGAACTTAATATTAGTAATGCTTGTGGCTGCACATCTTTATGATTCTCTTTCCCGACTTGAAGTGTTGCTGAGGTAAATTATTGAAGTATTATGAAATGACAGCTATGTTGGGAATGCAGTCTGCGTGAGCCTGCTTTCTATAGCAGAGCGTTAGGGACGGCCCTTCATGAATGTGAGGTGGGCAAAACCAAATACCTTCCATAGCCACAAACTGAGCACAGCTTCTGCAGAGTGTGAGCCTGCACTCACCAGAGAAAGGAGAGGAGGAGGGTGTGTGTCACGGTGACCTTCAGGGACTCTCTAGGGGGGCTGGAGCAAGTCAGTGAGCTAGAAAGCTAGAAATCTTTCCTGTCTGTCGTTTTGATCCTCCCATCCCCTTAGCCCACTCCTCCGCTCTGCCTTCTTTACACTTCTGCACATGCCCCCTGCTTTGACGTCACACACACACATCCAGAACCACGTACTCCAGAACCACACACTAGAACCACCTTCTCTGTGACAAATTAAGGTGACCAGAGAACCAGGGACAGAGAGGGGGCACTGCAAGTCACCCCCAGAATCAGCCACACTTTCTGGGAGAGATAATGAGGAGACAAGGGGTCTTGCTCAGCAGCAGATGTCGACATGAACTGGATCTGCTCCCATAGGAGGGCACAGGGGGGGGGGACAGGGGGGGGGGGTTAGGGGGACAGGAAAGGACACAGCCTGGACTGTCTTGAGCATGTGGGGTAGTTTGGTCAGATGGCTGAGCGGTTAGGGAATCGGGCTATTAATCAGAAGGTTGCCGGTTTGATTCCTGGCTGCACTAAATTATTTTGTGTCCTTGGGCAAGGCACTTCACCCTACTTGCCTCGGGGGGAATGTCCCTGTACTTACTGTAAGTCGCTCTGGTAAAGAGTATCTGCTTAATGACTAAATGTAAATGTAGTTTACACATGCTTAAACAGAACTGCTCTAGGATGCCAAAGATAAAAAAAAATGAAAATGTTACCACTCGAAGTTGGTAAAATTCCAAGTTTGAAGTCTCAGAATTAAGGCTACTGCTTGAACTACACTTTGAACTTCATATATTTATATAAATCCCCCTTTTCCCCTACATATGCCTACCTATCTACCTTTGTATTTACCTTCATGATGTAAAGACTTACTGTT
Source organism: Thaleichthys pacificus (assembly GCA_023658055.1). NCBI lineage: Eukaryota > Metazoa > Chordata > Actinopteri > Osmeriformes > Osmeridae > Thaleichthys > Thaleichthys pacificus. The sequence goes on from CM042855.1 coordinate 17,765,057, forward strand.
GTGGCGTGAGAGCTTTGACCCTTTAAGGTAAAGAGAAGATAATCCAAACCTGAGGAGTCTCCTCCCACACAGCAGCTGGCTACAATCAGCTCACAGGAAGTGATGAACAGTGGAGGGAAATATGCTAAACTCTTCCCGTCCACATTCCCTCTAAGCCCCATTGTAAGATAAGCTCATCCTTCCCTGAAATGAGTGCAAAGCCACTTCTGTTTTGAAGTTGTGAGTTAGTGAAAAGCAATAGACACACACACACAGAGACAGAGAGAGAGAGGACGAAATGTACTGTACTATCACCTGTGAGAAACATGCATATGTAATCTAAATACTCATCGTTTGTTAAGCCAAACCAGACAAGCTATTGTTGACCTTATGCTCACATTCAGAGTTACATTTGAGCGTGATAATTAGGGTGCGTTGGGGAAGAGCAGGAAAGGGTTAACGGCAGGGAGGAGAATATAACAGGCATGCTAATGTGTGTATTCATGAAGTTAGACAAGCGGGCATTCAGAATGGCTTTCTTCACACCGTCAAAAGACAGTTTTTAAGCCCCTGTTGGCACTGTCATCTGTGTCATTATTAGTATCATCACCCCCTGCAAACAGCCATCTTTAGAGTGTGTTTTCTCGGCAGAGAGTGTACTAAAGATCTGACTGATCGCATGCATTATGGATGGTGTCTCTGCTCGTCCTCCCTGTGTGATGTCAGGGGGAATGATGAATGTGACTGCCTCCGCTTCCCTCCTCACCTGCGTGGACACAAACCTGGTGCTTGACTGCCACCAAGTGGCCATGGGCACTAAAGACGTTCTCATACCCCAACACCAGGAGAGGAACAGGTTCAGGGGTCAAATTATTTTATTTACCTACTGACCCTCTTTTCAACTTCACCATACCCTTTCTGTCACTAATTCCAGCCCGTGTGGAGAGGTGTTCCTCTGGGGAGCCCCTTCAGCGAGCCCTGGGGAGCCGCAGAGCTGGTCCTGCCAGGCCTCCTGCTCGGGATCCACAGCCAGGCAACATTACAAGAACATTTCAGGCTACTTCATTTGTTTTCTCCTTGCTGTAAACATAAATCACAGGGAGACCCAGCCTAGGCTCATATAAATGTCAAGATAGACAGGAAAACTCATAAACTCATAATTTGATCTTTATTCATCTGGGACAACCAATGAATAAAAAGCCACCTAGTATATCATCATTTTCCCCTTTATGTCAACAGAGCTAGGAGCAGGGAAAGCTTCATCTTCTAGTTTTAAACAGCACGTCTGTTTGTTATTGATCTGCACACTTAGTGATTTTAATGACAGTCATTCAGGATATTTGCATTTGATATGCATCATTTGATATGTTTACCTTTGGCTTTTCAGATTCTTCCCCTTTTAGTATTGACAAACAGCTATAATGTGTGAGATATCATGGTATTAGAATGTATACTTTGAAAGTAAATATATTCTTACAACACTAACATACAGTACCAGTCAAAGGTTTGGACACATTTTCCCGTGGGGAAACGTTTGACTGGTACTGTATATTTAGCACATGCACATTATACTGTAGATTGCAACAGTATTTGAATTACATTTGAACGCAGACCCTTACTTCAACAAACTCTGGAACATCTACAGTTGAACAAACAAAAAGGATACTGCATTTTAAAACATCTTTGGTTTTAGAAGTTTGGTTTTATATAATTTAAATAAAATCAATCACTGGGTGTTGCTATGGGTTACAAGAAAGCTTTAAATGTTCTCCCTTTTTTCCTCTCAACCCCTTCCTTCTCCCTCCTTTGTCCCTCCCTTTGGCTTCATTAATGACAGACACACAGACAGAGACAGACAGAGACAGACAGAGACAGGCCGTGTGTGTTGATGCTCTGCTGGTCTGAGGGAGACATGGCTGGTCAGGCAGCTCTTCATGAGACAGAGAGGCCCTCCCTGGAACAGCTGCTGCTGTCCTGGCAGCTGCCTCTGCATGGTGGCCACCATTCAGAGGCAGCTGCCTCTGAATGGTGGCCACCATGCAGAGGCAGTGAGTCTGTCCCAATGATCTCTCTCTGTCTCTTTCTTTCTCTCCCCTTTTCTCTCCATCTCTCTTCTCACTATTATTATCTCTATCTCCCTCCCATCTTCTCTCTCTTTTTCTCTCTCTGTGAAAGGAGGATGAAGAGGCAAAAGGCAGCATCAAGGCACAGCGTTAAAAAAAAAGAAGATAAAATGTAGGGTAACCATTGCATTCAAGATACCAAACAGATGTCATATCCCAAATAGAACCCATCCTGAAGAGGGAATCATTTTGTTTAGGCGGCAGCATCGATGTTAAAACATCCTGTGAACAACAGGAGAAGGAGAGGCTCTCCCTCCTGCCTCTCCACATGTTTCCAGCTGGAGACCCTTCAGAGGTGTCTCATGAATAAGGAGTGGGTCTGTGCTGCTCTGCAAAGTGGCATGCTTGTAAACAGATGCAGCACTTTAGGTGCCTGAGCCAGGGAACAGCCAAATGAGAAGTAACATGTGATTATGCAAAAGATGTCTCTCTGGGTTTTAAGCCTTTCTCTTTCTCCACCTCCATCTCTCCATCTCTTCTATCTTTATCTGTTTCTTCATAGTCCCCCTCTCCCCTCCATGCCTCCCCCTCCTCTCCATGCCTCCCCCTCCCTCCCTCCCCTCCCTCCCTCTCCATGCCTCCCCCTCCATGCCTCCCTCTCCCCTCCATGCCTCCCCCTCCATGCCTCCCTCTCCCCTCCATGCCTCCCCCTCCATGCCTCCTCCCCCTCCCTCCCTCTCCATGCCTCCCTCTCCATGCCTCCCCCTCCATGCCTCCCCCTCCCTCCCTCTCCATGCCTCCCTCCCCCTCCCTCCCTCTCCATGCCTCCCTCTCCATGCCTCCCCCTCCATGCCTCCCTCTCCCCTCCATGCCTCCCCCCTCCATGCCTCCCTCCCCCTCCCTCCCTCTCCATGCCTCCCTCTCCATGCCTCCCCCTCCCTCCCTCTCCATGCCTCCCTCTCCATGCCTCCCCCTCCCTCCCTCTCCATGCCTCCCTCTCCCTCCCTCCCCCTCCCTCCCTCTCCCTCTCCCTCCCTCCCCCTCCCTCCCTCTCCATGCCTCCCCCTCCCTCCCTCTCCATGCCTCCCCCTCCCTCCCTCTCCATGCCTCCCTCTCCATGCCTCCCCCTCCCTCCCTCTCCATGCCTCCCCCTCCATGCCTCCCCCTCCCCTCCCTCCCTCTCCATGCCTCCCTCTCCATGCCTCCCCCTCCATGCCTCCCTCCCTGTTTTTCACCGTGAGTGGTTTGAAAGGATTTTCTTAGCTGATACTGTAACAAATAAACCGTTACACGTCTTTTTAATCATATTTAAATGTTGTTGTTTTCAGCGTTAAAGTTTTAATACGGCTATTTAGAATATTGTAAAGAAACAGCCTGTTTTCATCATATAAGTGTTGTAAACCGGACTTACAGTAAAACGTGATGTCTTCATAGTGGCATGGCAGACTCAGACCATACAACAGTACTGCCATCTAGTGTCTGAAAGAGAAAATATGTTTACAAAAGGTCAAACATGGAGACAATATAGTCCTTATGCCAAATGGGGAATACAAGTATTTGTAGGGTTAAATTATATTAAAAGTGAAGTTAAAGTTTGTTTTTGTTGAATATTAAATAGGAAATGAGACTATAATTCATACCTCAAACTCTCTGTGGAGGTTGGTGGAGCTGGATTTCGGTCTTGAATAAAATGGAAGCAAAGTTGTTTTGAAGAACAAGCTGTGTTCCACCCTACTCCTGACTGAGTAGGGTGTTTCCATGTGAACTAAGCACGACTTTCACAAACTTTTGAATGCATTATTTATTGAGGTGTGCTTCTTGGCCTTGTTGAAGCTGGATTGACTGGATTCCTTTACTCTGGCTGCCTTGGTCAATACTGTGCATGCCTTGTAACAGGGGTTTGGTTGAATGGTATTCCTGCAAACAGTTTGTTGCAGGTGGCAAATCAAACCAGCCCAAAGACTTTTTCATTCAGTCAACCAACCTCATTTGAGTCTAGCTCCCAAATTAAGCAGAGGTTTTTAAAGGCCAGGCATCGTACCTGATAAAGGGGAAAAGTAACTAAAGGCACGCAGAGCTGAGAAACTGGTTACGGCAGACATCAGGTCTCACCTGGAGCACGTCTGTTCATCAGGTCTCACCTGGAGCACGTCTGTTCATCAGGTCACACCTGGAGCACGTCTGTTCATCAGGTCTCACCTGGAGCACGTCTGTTCATCAGGTCACACCTGGAGCACGTCTGTTCATCAGGTCTCACCTGGAGCACGTCTGTTCATCAGGTCTCACCTGGAGCACGTCTGTTCATCAGGTCACACCTGGAGCACGTCTGTTCATCAGGTCTCACCTGGAGCACGTCTGTTCATCAGGTCACACCTGGAGCACGTCTGTTCATCAGGTCACACCTGGAGCACGTCTGTTCATCAGGTCACACCTGGAGCACGTCTGTTCATCAGGTCACACCTGGAGCACGTCTGTTCATCAGGTCTCACCTGGAGCACGTCTGTTCATCAGGTCACACCTGGAGCACGTCTGTTCATCAGGTCACACCTGGAGCACGTCTGTTCATCAGGTCACACCTGGAGCACGTCTGTTCATCAGGTCACACCTGGAGCACGTCTGTTCATGTCATCGGGACAAGAAATGTGCAGAGTAGAGGAGGAAACAAAAACCAATAATAAAATAAAAATTAGGAACATGTTTTCTACCTCATGTATGATAATTGGCCATTCTGAACTCTAATTGTATGTGAACAGATGCCCGTGTAGATCTTGTTGTACTGTGTTGTACAGTGGGCAATGTGTAGAGAAATCTTTGTTATAAAATCATCATACTTCCGCTCAAGAACTGCAAGAACAGATGTGTCCTCCATCAAGAGACACTACAGTCCAGACACTCACTGTCACAGAGGACTCCCTCATGCTTGTCATTCAATGCAGAGGACAAGCTGCCATCAAAGAAAGGCAGGTAGGAACCGAGTCCTGTTCTGCCCTATTTTCTGTCACCAGCGCCTCACACATCTCAATCCATCTACACCGTATTGAATCCCTCCACTGTCACTCACCCTCACAGAAGCAAGCTGAGGTCACACACAAGCCACCCGCAAGGCTGCATTTAAAACTGCTTCTTGCTGAATGTGAAGGTGTGTGTGTGTATAAAAATAAACCACGTGTGAATCAATTCACTGTGCGTGAGTGTGTTGAGAGTACTTGTTACAACAAATGTAACAAGTAATGTAACAGTAATGTAACAAGCAGTGAAAACAGCAACTTCTCTCCCTGTTCTGTTGACAGTCAGCTGAGTTTGCATTCCTCCTAATCAAACGTATCAATGCAGATACCAGAAGCGTCATCAGACAAGCAATAGCTGTTTTCCTCTCCCAGTTTGAGAGCTTACCGTCCGTCTAAAGCACGTTTCAAGGAATCCCCGAAAGACACACTTCTGTGGATTCAGTAAAGAGGACACATTCTGAATGTTCCTCAGAACTGTTCAAAACCCAATTATCATCACTTACCATGGATACTTTGACTGACAGCTCACAAGCATTTCAACTTATCAGTCCCTGCTGGAAACACAGTGGCCTTGTCCTCAAAGCTTCTCTGGGATGAAAGGAGCAGGAGCGGCATGCTGGAAATACAGAGACCCTCAGCGAGTGCTCACTGTAGTTAGGCATTTCCACTCCAGAACTTTCCCCTGGGTACACCAACCTTAAAGGCTCCGATCTGATGTGCCCTTTAAAGGTTATCTGCCTTCGAAGAAAGACACCCAGTTTGGCAAGTGATCTCCAGGGGTTGAGTGTTAACCAGCTAGTTACAAACACCTTACGTGCCATGGCAACAGAGAACCATCTGAACACTGCGGCCGAGCAGTCTGTCCCTCAGAAAAGGACCTCAACACAGCCCTGGCAAACACTCTGGGACAACCGACCTTACCTTTCTCATGTGCAATGTAAGCCAGAAACTACACCCAGAAATGTCTCAGGAGTATTTCAGTCACAGGATATGTGGTGGCTGTATTTCAGTCTTGGAACAACATTGGGTTCAGCTCACGGCTGTCCTGCCTGTAGGAGAGGAGGAACTGATGCTGCACAGATGAATGCACTACTTCACCAATTTAAAAACAAAGAATACAAATTAGAACGTTGTCTCAACTGACCACAATTCTCTGAAATGGCACTGTGTTACCCAGCCACTCTGCAGCACGCCTCCCCAGCCTGCCAGCTCTGAGAGGGCTTGTTTAAGACGTGCTGTACATCTCGCAGTAGGATTTACCAGCCTGGTTGTGGAATCTGGTTCTGTTTTCCTATTATCATATGAAAGGAAACACACTTGTCTACTACAGGATACGCTTTCTGCTTTCACTTCCTGTTGTTGCTGGCAGATGAATCTCATGGCAATTCTTGTTGTTGTTGTTGTGTTCCATTGTTTGAGGGTTGCAGCCCATTAGCTTCTGAATTATTTGTTTTATGTTTCCGCCAAGTTGCTTAGAGGCTCAGGGATTTCTACACAGCCTTTAAAAAGACCCAACTTCCCTTCCTCAACACTGCATGAAACCTGTTTTTATAGAATATAATGGAGTGCAACATTTGGTTACTTTGAAGTACTTCTGTTTAAAGCTTGAGTGATGTGACCTCTTCAGGAGTGATGGTACTGGGAGAATACATGAACCTTTTTTGAAGAATTGTATCTAAAGAGGTTGGACCTCTTTTTTGATGTGTTCGTACCACAGGTACAAAGTACCTTACTACCACCGCAGTACAAGGATAACAGACAGATGGGAAAGGAAACACTTGATATTAATAAGAAATCATTCATCCCCTCCAGCTGTAAACTGTTTTCGCTACAGACCTTCCAGATTCATCCTCAAGACAAAACCTTACATACATAAAGTTTCCCTTTTCAAGCTTTCTGTATGCACAAGAAGTCTGAAAGGTAGTGTGTAACATACATTGTCGCCACTACCAGCCAAGTCAATGAAAAGCTAGTAATTCGCTGGCAGCCTGTATACATACCTGAGGAGTTAGTTTACCCGATCTACACTGGCTACAAGTGCTTGAATCTCACATGAACAAAAAGGTATAGCTGCTAGTCAATGCTAGCCCTCCCTTTTAAGATATGTACAGCCCATATCCTGCAGGTCTGTGTCTGTCTGTTGGTCTGTCTGTCTGCTGGTGTCTGTCTATATTAGCTCTGTGGTTCACATATCTAGACTGTGTTAGTTACCGGTGCTACAGTTGCCGAAAGACGTCTCGTTAAAACAGGTTCATGGAAGGTTCAAAACCTAATTGTTCATGCATTGACAATGCAAAACACAAGCACAATTACTACTGACATTTTACTATGACTGGATGTGTTTTATATGAACAGTCCATCTCTAATCCTCAACGTGTTCTGGCATCCATCTTTGTGTTGGATCCTGTGACTAATTAACCCTAATTAACCGTGTGACACAGTGTCATAAACAACCTAAATGACAGCATCTTAGAGTGCATCCTTGGCAAGCTTTCTTTTCAGTCTCAGCGAGGTGACTAGATACCCTGATTACCAGATCAGGGAGGAAGAGGAGCTTCGCTATCTTCGCCTGACAACCCAGATATCTCCACTGTGTTAAATGGCCTTTAATTGACAAATGTTTCCCTTAATCAGGCTTCCCCAGGTAGGATGTAGTGGCCAAGGTCAAAGGTTAACCCTAACCCAAGGTCAAAGACTGTTCATATGACAACATTCTGTCAATTGAGCAGCTGACTAAACTGGATACATGAATGCCAATTGCGCCCAACAAGGTGGCACAATTTAATTTGTCAGGGAGTAAAAAAGATGGAAATAAGAAGCAATAGGTTTTCCTGTTTCATATTCAATCCCATGTCGAGGCAGCCATCGAGAAAACATGCAAATGAGCTACATTCTTTAAAACGGGATTCAGCCAATCATTTTCCATGTTTGACAAGCAGAACAAATACCTCATGCTCATGGGCATGTGTATGTGCTGGAGTGTGGAAACTGTGTTGTGTTTTTCAACTTTCAAGAAGTCGATTTCTCTCCTCCTTTCAACCTCTCTGCTCACGTTGTCCTTGTGCAGTTACTGTTAAATTAGTCCTTGCAGATTAGACAGGATTTAGGAAATATCCTTCATCAAACATTGAAAAGACACTTGTTAAATGTTTGAAAATAAGTTAAATGTTCCCCAAAGTATAAAAAATGGTAGGACTTGTTTGTAACTAGATGTCATTTCCAGTCTCTCATACAGAGATTATACATCCTCATAAATCTGACGTTGTGAGTGGAAGCTGATATGACCAGGTCATAACAGTACACATTGTATTTCAATGATATTGTCACTCAATAGCAAAGCACAATACATGACAATGTTAGTATTAGTCATTATATTTTAGAACATTTACATTGCGACACCTATTACTAGTTTACTATACCTCACAATACTACCTAAGGCTGAACTTGTTGGTTGTTTGTTACAAGATTGACCCAATCAGGAGTGGTCAGTCAGAGTTCGGAGTGTAACAGGAGCATTATGGGCATTATCCTGTCTAGTTGTGTTTGTAACATAGTTGGTGGATTAAAAATATGCATTTAACATGTGAGCATGTCTGTGTCTGTGTGTCTGTGTCTGCGTCTGTCTGTGGGTGTGTCTGTGGGTGTGGGAGAAACACCAAATGTCAGACTGCATCTTAGTTTCGCACCTCAAGTTCCAACAGAGAAGATGTATGTCTCCTTTTTAGGGTGACAAGAAAGCATGTAAAGCCACAAGCAATAACAAATCCCTCTTTTTATCATAAGTATTGTGCATAATTGCATTATTGTGTCACTTTCGGCCAGAGAGAGTTTGAACCCTGTTATTTAGCTTCTATTCAGAAACTAGCAGTCTGCTCCAAGAAGGACAAGTGAAGTCAGGTATACAGGGTGTAACAATAATCTCTGTAGCTATCACTGGTAGCCTTGTCATCTTGGGGAAATCCAACATCACTAATGGTTCAGCAAATAAAGTGGAAAGAGCAGTACTGTCTGTACATCTGGGGGGCAGTAGCGAACCGTGACTCTAAAACCCTGGCCTTCTGACCCCAATTACTCGTCAGAAAAAAACACGATTGTACACGAATTGTGCATAATGACGTTGCGTTGGTACATTTAGCCTACAGATTGACCAGTCATTCTGCACAACACTATAACATATAGGCTAAGGCTACAAAACAGTGGCAGCGGCGGCCGGAATAAAATCAGTTGGCACGGCGGCCGGAATAAAATCAGTTGGTACGGCGGCCGGAATAAAATCAGTTGGCACGGCGGCCGAAAGGTTTTTAAATAACATGGCCTACCTTTGATGATCTTCACTTGACAACGAAGTCCATTCTCCTGTCTTTTGGATGAATTGGTTGATGGCTGGGTCATCAAAGCAGAATTGTCAAGAGGGGAGGCATGATATCTTGATTGTTGTTGGACAGCTTTGGTGTGACTTGGTGGTGGTGGTGTGTGTGGGGGGGGGCATTTGAGTTTGTGTGGGTGTTTGTGTGTGTGAGATAGAAAGATCGAGAGAAACAGTAAAGAATTGATTTGACAAAAGCACATATCTATTTTCTTTTTCTTTGAGGTGCAAAACAGAGTATGGTGAACTTGAGATAACCTGACAAAGTTTGCTGAGGAAACTTTGAGTAATGGTCAGATGAATAGGGAATGAAGAAACAACAACACAGCTTTCTCTGTTATTACATCCGTTGCATCAGATGCACAAAGCAGTAGAGAACCGTGACTCTTAAACCTTGGCCCTCTGACCCCAATAACTCGTCAGAAAAAAACACGATACAGCGCGCACACAGCATTAGGCCTACATGAAGTTGTGTTGGTCATTACGCACTATTTGAGCCAGCCCTTGCTGCACTCTTTACGGTAATTGTGCATAATGACGTTGCGTTGGTACATTTAGCCTACAGATTGACCAGTCATTCTGCACAACACTATAACATATAGGCTAAGGCTACAAAACAGTGGCAGCGGCGGCCGGAATAAAATCAGTTGGCACGGCGGCCGGAATAAAATCAGTTGGCACGGCGGCCGAAAGGTTTTTAAATAACATGGCCTACCTTTGATGATCTTCACTTGACAACGAAGTCCATTCTCCTGTCTTTTGGATGAATTGGTTGATGGCTGGGTCATCAAAGCAGAATTGTCAAGAGGGGAGGCATGATATCTTGATTGTTGTTGGACAGCTTTGGTGTGACTTGGTGGTGGTGGTGTGTGTGGGGGGGGGGCATTTGAGTTTGTGTGGGTGTTTGTGTGTGTGAGATAGAAAGATCGAGAGAAACAGTAAAGAATTGATTTGACAAAAGCACATATCTATTTTCTTTTTCTTTGAGGTGCAAAACAGAGTATGGTGAACTTGAGATAACCTGACAAAGTTTGCTGAGGAAACTTTGAGTAATGGTCAGATGAATAGGGAATGAAGAAAGAACAACACAGCTTTCTCTGTTATTACATCCGTTGCATCAGATGCACAAAGCAGTAGAGAACCGTGACTCTTAAACCTTGGCCCTCTGACCCCAATAACTCGTCAGAAAAAAACACGATACAGCGCACACACAGCATTAGGCCTACATGAAGTTGTGTTGGTCATTACGCACTATTTGAGCCAGCCCTTGCTGCACTCTTTACGGTAATTGTGCATAATGACGTTGCGTTGGTACATTTAGCCTACAGATTGACCAGTCATTCTGCACAACACTATAACATATAGGCTAAGGCTACAAAACAGTGGCAGCGGCGGCCGGAATAAAATCAGTTGGCACGGCGGCCGGAATAAAATCAGTTGGCACGGCGGCCGGAATAAAATCAGTTGGCACGGCGGCCGAAAGGTTTTTAAATAACATGGCCTACCTTTGATGATCTTCACTTGACAACGAAGTCCATTCTCCTGTCTTTTGGATGAATTGGTTGATGGCTGGGTCATCAAAGCAGAATTGTCAAGAGGGGAGGCATGATATCTTGATTGTTGTTGGACAGCTTTGGTGTGACTTGGTGGTGGTGGTGTGTGTGGGGGGGGGCATTTGAGTTTGTGTGGGTGTTTGTGTGTGTGAGATAGAAAGATCGAGAGAAACAGTAAAGAATTGATTTGACAAAAGCACATATCTATTTTCTTTTTCTTTGAGGTGCAAAACAGAGTATGGTGAACTTGAGATAACCTGACAAAGTTTGCTGAGGAAACTTTGAGTAATGGTCAGATGAATAGTGAATGAAGAAACAACAACACAGCTTTCTCTGTTATTACATCCGTTGCATCAGATGCACAAAGCAGTAGAGAACCGTGACTCTTAAACCTTGGCCCTCTGACCCCAATAACTCGTCAGAAAAAAACACGATACAGCGCGCACACAGCATTAGGCCTACATGAAGTTGTGTTGGTCATTACGCACTATTTGAGCCAGCCCTTGCTGCACTCTTTACGGTAATTGTGCATAATGACGTTGCGTTGGTACATTTAGCCTACAGATTGACCAGTCATTCTGCACAACACTATAACATATAGGCTAAGGCTACAAAACAGTGGCAGCGGCGGCCGGAATAAAATCAGTTGGCACGGCGGCCGGAATAAAATCAGTTGGCACGGCGGCCGGAATAAAATCAGTTGGCACGGCGGCCGAAAGGTTTTTAAATAACATGGCCTACCTTTGATGATCTTCACTTGACAACGAAGTCCATTCTCCTGTCTTTTCGATGAATTGGTTGATGGCTGGGTCATCAAAGCAGAATTGTCAAGAGGGGAGGCATGATATCTTGATTGTTGTTGGACAGCTTTGGTGTGACTTGGTGGTGGTGGTGGTGTGTGTGGGGGGGGGCATTTGAGTTTGTGTGGGTGTTTGTGTGTGTGAGATAGAAAGATCGAGAGAAACAGTAAAGAATTGATTTGACAAAAGCACATATCTATTTTCTTTTTCTTTGAGGTGCAAAACAGAGTATGGTGAACTTGAGATAACCTGACAAAGTTTGCTGAGGAAACTTTGAGTAATGGTCAGATGAATAGGGAATGAAGAAACAACTACACAGCTTTCTCTGTTATTACATCCGTTGCATCAGATGCACAAAGCAGTAGAGAACCGTGACTCTTAAACCTTGGCCCTCTGACCCCAATAACTCGTCAGAAAAAAACATGATACAGCGCGCACACAGCATTAGGCCTACATGAAGTTGTGTTGGTCATTACGCACTATTTGAGCCAGCCCTTGCTGCACTCTTTACGGTAATTGTGCATAATGACGTTGCGTTGGTACATTTAGCCTACAGATTGACCAGTCATTCTGCACAACACTATAACATATAGGCTAAGGCTACAAAACAGTGGCAGCGGCGGCCGGAATAAAATCAGTTGGCACGGCGGCCGGAATAAAATCAGTTGGCACGGCGGCCGGAATAAAATCAGTTGGCACGGCGGCCGAAAGGTTTTTAAATAACATGGCCTACCTTTGATGATCTTCACTTGACAACGAAGTCCATTCTCCTGTCTTTTGGATGAATTGGTTGATGGCTGGGTCATCAAAGCAGAATTGTCAAGAGGGGAGGCATGATATCTTGATTGTTGTTGGACAGCTTTGGTGTGACTTGGTGGTGGTGGTGTGTGTGGGGGGGGGGCATTTGAGTTTGTGTGGGTGTTTGTGTGTGTGAGATAGAAAGATCGAGAGAAACAGTAAAGAATTGATTTGACAAAAGCACATATCTATTTTCTTTGAGGTGCAAAACAGAGTATGGTGAACTTGAGATAACCTGACAAAGTTTGCTGAGGAAACTTTGAGTAATGGTCAGATGAATAGGGAATGAAGAAACAACAACACAGCTTTCTCTGTTATTACATCCGTTGCATCAGATGCACAAAGCAGTAGAGAACCGTGACTCTTAAACCATGGCCCTCTGACCCCAATAACTCGTCAGAAAAAAACACGATACAGCGCGCACACAGCATTAGGCCTACATGAAATTGTGTTGGTCATTACGCACTATTTGAGCCAGCCCTTGCTGCTCTCTTTACGGTAATTGTGCATAATGACGTTGCGTTGGTACATTTAGCCTACAGATTGACCAGTCATTCTTCACAACACTATATTGGGGTCAGAGGGCTAAGGCTACAAAACAGTGGCAGCGGCGGCCGGAATAAAATCAGTTGGCACGGCGGCCGAAAGGTTTTTAAATTACATGGCCTACCTTTGATGATCTTTACTTGAAAACGAAGTCCATTCTCCTGTCTTTTTTGATGAATTGGTTGATGGCTGGGTCATCAAAGCAGAACTGTCAAGAGGGAAGGCATGATATCTTGATTGTTCAGGGCTCGACATTAAGGCTTGTCCGGGACAAGTGGATTTTTTTGTAGGGCAAGTGGAAGAGAAATGTACTTGCCCCACTGGACAAGTTAAAACTCAAAAAAATAAAATGCCATGTTACTTCACGTTATGTTCCACTCATTATGTCTATTTTACCGATTTTATTTGACCGAATTCTGCATTAGCAAAACACAGAAGTAGCTTCTTCCCAATATCTCTACAGACCATGCATCTAATTTCATGCTCAACACTTGAACGGGGGCTTATTACTTGAAAGAGGAATTATTCACTGTGTCGTCTCAGTTACACTATCAGGGCTTTGAAATACTGTGACTTGCTCAAGTAAGCAAATGGCTAGTATAACATAACATTTTATAATAATTCCAGTAAATCAAGCAGCGCTGTAAGACCCAGTGAAATGTTATACAGATAACAAACTAACATTAGCTAGCATCGCTACGACATTGGCTAACTCTACTTCGGTAGGCTATCCTCAGTATTTGCAAGCTAGCTAAATTCATACTGTATCTAAAATAAGATAGCCCCGAGACGAGCTTTCACGAGTGTTCGCGCGTCTATGTTCCTTCACTCCTTGTGCCTGTGCCTCGTCCATTAGTGTTTACAACGTTAGCAGGACTACTTGGTTGGCGTCTTAGAAAATTCAGGAGGTGAACGGCGAGCTCTCCGGGGCTCTCTCGGAGAGCTCGTAGAGGGCGTTCCCCGTAGAGGAGGGCGTTCCCATGTGTCCGTTTTTCGACAAACGCAGAAGCATATATCGGCCTTAGAAGTACAAGTGTGAACTGGTTGAATTGCGTGTCTCACGGCCAATGCGTGAGCGTTGGCAGCCCTGTATTAAAAGGTGTATAGCCTACTTTACAGTTGAATATGAGCTGATATTTAACTATGTACATTTAACCGATACAAATGCTGCTAATGCTTGCTAGGTAGGCCTACACAGCTGCCGACGCTAGCTAGCTAGCCAGCTAGCTAGAAACGTCAACACAATGTTTTTTAAATAAAATGATGAATCTTTACCCGGACAAGTGATGGATCAATACTTTTTTGCAAAATCTGTCAACATTCAATCGACCATATTCGGTGTCAAACTGTTGCGGAACATCTTCGGCCGCGGCCGAAAAGTTTTTAAATTACATAGCTGCCTACCTTTGATGATCTTTGAAAACGAAGTCCATTCTCCTGTCCTTTTGGATGAATTGGTTGATTGCTGGGTCATGCAACTGATCCTTTGCTTTTAATTAAAAATGTCCTCCTAAAATGTCCTGTAATTGTTAATGTCCTCCTCACTAGCTGGAACGTTACTCGCGGCTTCCATTGTGAATTAACCGCAAATGCTAACCTTATCAGCTTCAAGCAGGGCTGCCAACTTTTCAAAAAACCTTGGGAGTTTTTTTAAAACTCCAAGACGACATTTCACGTGTGTTTGCACCCCTCCCCCTCCATTACGGTTTACAACGTTGGCAGGACTACTTGTTTGGCGTTGCCTTCTCAGCGTGAGAAATACAAGGTGTGGCGTGTGAACTGGTTGAAATTCGTGTGTCTCACGGCCAGTGCGTGACAGTTGGCAGCCCTGAGCTTGTGATCGCGTTCCCCACAAAGTTCGCGATAACAAAGCCCACCCATTTAGACGGAAGATATGATTGGTCAATTTTACTGTCAATGGAAATTAGTAGGCCTATTTCATTAAATAATTAATCGGCCCTCTGTAAATTCATAGCTGGATCACTACTCACAGAGCTCCATAGCATTTTCCTCCCAACAAAGGAGGCTGCAAAATTCTGATAGGATGACAAAAGGGGATTTTTTCATATAACTCTTCACATTCCAACACAAACTGAATAGGCAGGATTGAAGGGTTTATTTCAGAAACATTGTCTTTAGTTTGTCAAATTATGAATTGATAAAATAAAATGAGAACAGATTACTTTTAAAATATATATTTTTTGAATATATTAGGCCCTCTGAGGGCCCTGACAGTTCCCCCCTGCTGGGGGGTAGCTGGCGTCCACAGACCGGTCTGTACATCTGGGGCGTAGCTGGCGTCCACAGACCTGAACCATTTAAAAAAAGGACAGCCACTTTGTTCTGTTTTGCTGAAAACCTGTCATGTTTTAATGAGCCTCCACTTTAACAGTGACTGAAACATCTGAAATATTCATGAAATGTGTCTGTTGCTCTGAAGCTCACCAGCCAGGGTGAATTTTGAGGGCGACAGAATTGCAAAATCATAAAACAAAAAATAAAAGATATAAATCCTAGAGGGGCGTGCATGAAAAATGGAAAAACAATAATATTCATAAAAGCAACACCTGGTTATGGTGACGCTCGCTTTCATTGGCTATGGCCTCCGGCAGCCTGATCAGGAGTCATACATATTCAGCACGTTTAGTATTTACGATGTGAGATCGGGGAGGCTCTGATACGATTGGGAGCCGAAAAATAGGCACATAAGGCTTAAAATCTTCAAGTGTGTCCAGCCTAAACCATGCAACGGAACCTTTTTTGGAGATACAAGCAATGCAATGGGGATTGAGACAAACATTTTGACACCAGTCTTGTCTATTTAGTGCAAATATTGAGGGACTAGTTAGAGTGGGAATAATTCTTTTAATAAAAAATTCTATATCTGAGAATATACGTAGGTTGCGTCTTGCCAAAGGCAGAAGGTTGGGTCCTTTTAGTTTTACTGCAGTGTCTCCTCTAACCAGGAGGGGGCAGTACAGCTGTATCCAACAGTGAGAGATGGGTGATCAGAGCCACCTTAACACGTTTTTTTTTTTCTCTGACCTGTAGTGCTACCAGGGTCTAATAAAATGTAACTTAAGCTTGTTGATAGATACGTATGAGAAGTTAATGGTTTCTAAAGTCTTATCTAAATCTAAGTCTTATCTAAATAAGTGATAGGACACCAAATAAGAAGGTCAATAGGATTTATTAATTTATTGTTCTCAAACTGAATCTATAGGGTGCTGTGCTCACTGGACCATACAGTATTTGTAATATGACATTCTGCTGGAATGACAAATGACCATAACAAGGAGTTCAGCTGAAGATGGACTTGTACAGTTTGTGTGTCATGCTTTCATGTGAATGTGAATTCCAAATTTGGTCCTTGAAAAGAAAAAACCCAGTCTCATTTACAGTAATACCTCCCCATGCTGGAGAAGAAAATAATTACTTTTAAACAAAAACATTTTTTTCATGGAATGATGTGTTGATTAAACTGTAGCTGTGACTGCAATGGTGCCCCTTGATTTTAAAACCATTTCCAACATTTTGCATTGGCAACACACACACACCTGTCAACCTCCAAGGAGTCCAATTGTGCATAGATAAAATAGCTCATTTTCAGTAACCCTAACCTACAGTGAAGTTGGAATAAGAGTGAATCTTTTATTTTGTGAACTAAGCTAACCTGTACTCCCAACTCTCCCAGGAGTCAGTGAAGTGTGTGTCCTGTGTTGTAGTTAGAGTAGGATTCAGACCTTTCAAATGTTTAGTAAAGCTCCTATTACTCAAGCAAATCCATGCCACGGCTGCAGTGAAAGACTGATAATAAATTATTAAAAGCTTTGATATTTACAGGTGTTCGTCCCTTTAGAAGTTGCCCAAGTTGCAGTCCCCTAAACAACTCAGTTCATTTTGGGACAACATTAATTACCCTCCACTAAACCTTACTGGTTTCACACAAACAACCCTCTGATTTCAGGAAAAACACTTCAAGATTGTAGGAGGGCCTTGACAGCTGGGATGCATTTCCGTCAGCAGTTCCACTGATGTGCAGTCTTAAAATAAAGCCCAGCCTTGTGACAGCTAAGGTAGGACAGGTATTGTGCTACAATCAAAACTGAGGTCCGGTATGTTAGTTAAGAGCATGGCCCTGGGAACGTCACACCTGCTGACAGTGTTGATACATCAGTAGCAGTCCTACACAAAAAGACACTATTTGGTTAATTTCAACATATTTAACATAATTGAATTTCGACATGTATCTACTCGGGGATTGTATAGAATTATAAAAAGTAGGAGGTAGCACATCTGCAAGGTTTACAAAACAAACCAGAGACTTTGTGTTGCTCAGACAGAGTTGCTCTCTCTGTTAGCACAAACAGACCCAGAGCTGCTCTCTCTACTAGCTCAGACAGAGCTGCTCTCTCTACTAGCTCAGACAGAGCTGCTCTCTTTACTAGCTCAGACAGAGCTGCTCTCTCTACTAGCTCAGACAGAGCTGCTCTCTCTACTAGCTCAGACAGAGCTGCTCTCTCTACTAGCTCAGACAGAGCTGCTCTCTCTACTAGCTCAGACAGAGCTGCTCTCTCTACTAGCTCAGACAGAGCTGCTCTCTCTACTAGCTCAAACAGAGCTGCTCTCTCTACTAGCTCAGACAGAGCTGCTCTCTCTACTAGCTCAGACAGACCCAGAGCTGCTCTCTCTACTAGCTCAAACAGAGCTGCTCTCTCTACTAGCTCAAACAGACCCAGAGCTGCTCTCTCTCTCTCTCTCTCTGCTAGGAGGGGTGGCAGTGCAGGTTTGCTGTTCGTGACATGGAGGGGGTTTCAACCCCTCAGTCCTCTGGTCCCCACATAGCCAGGCTCCTGCTGGTACCCTCACCTCTGTAACCCAGGAACACGTTAGGAGTTTTGTGCAGAAGAGCTTGTCATGTTCCTTCAGAGTAATGGCAGGTGACACTTCTAACAGCCAATCAGGCACTGTGATACATGCATGTTCCTTCAGAGTAATGGCAGGTTACACTTCTAACAGCCAATCAGGCACTGTGATACATGCTCATGTTTCACACACACAAAGGTAAACTCACTGCAGCCCACTTGCAAACAAACACAAATAAGCAAAAACTCATCCCACATTACAATTTAAAAAATTGCACTTGACTTTTGAAGGGGAAAAATTAAGTGATGAATGAGGAAGAAGAAAAAAAAAAAGGGAAATAAATACACACATCAGATTTGTAAAGATGCTAGATGCAGTATCTAATGTTTGGAAAACACACACATATAGTACTAGGAAATAAAACAAGGACCAGGGACAGCCCAAGGCAGTTCCCACCCAGGTTACAACATTATTTATATCTGCTAATCATCTCCCATTGTGTTGCCAGTTCATGCAGTGAACTGTATAATAGTAAACAACTTTTACTTTAAAAGCTGTACAGAATTCTCTTTTTCAAAGCTATGATATGAATGTTACATGTCCTTAGTGATTGTTCCAGAACTTCCTTTTACAGTGCCTAGGTTGCTAGCAAATGGCCATGTGTCAATGTCAACTATTTGGTTTATAACTTAAATAGTAAGTTTGTACTAAGATTAAGCCTTTCTTGGGTCATTCAAATATTAACATTTTAAATTACATTTCAATTAAAAAAGGCACTGAAAAAGGGAGTATTATCCTGACTCTTATTTACACGAAAGCCAGACCACAGAGAATGATACAGTAGCTCCTCCTCTCAGAGCAGATGTCAGTGCTAGCAAGTGGTGATAAATACATTTCCAGCCAACGAGCCTGTGGGCTGACTGGCCTCTGTTTCCGCTGGCAACGGGGACTATCTGTCCTGTGTGTCCGACAGTGTGGCGTCCTCCGGCGTGTCCCCGGACGGCGTGTCTGAAGACAGCGTGTCTCCAGGCGTGTCTGACGGCGTCTCCAGGACAGGGTTGACGAAGCCCTCGTACTCGGACTCGTCCACGTCGTCAGTGAGTGCGCTCACAAAATCGTTCTCCCACTCCAGGGCGTTGGAGTCCTCGGAGGCGGAGGCCGGGCCACTGGCGAGGGGGGCGGGGCCTGGGCGCAGGGCGGCGCGCAGGATGTCTTCCTCCGTCCGGGAACGCTCCCACGCTGGGCCCACCCGAGTCATCCCTGCAGAACACACACACACAGCCCATCAGAACACACACACAGCCCAGCAGAACACACACACAGCCCAGCAGAACACACACACACAGCCCAGCAGAACACACACACAGCCCAGCAGAACACACACACACAGCCCAGCAGAACACACACACAGCCCAGCAGAACACACACACAGCCCAGCAGAACACACACACAGCCCAGCAGAACACACACACAGCCCAGGAGAACACACACACAGCCCAGCAGAACACACACACAGCCCAGCAGAACACACACACACAGCCCAGCAGAACACACACAGCCCAGCAGAACACACACACAGCCCAGCAGAACACACACACAGCCCAGCAGAACACACACACAGCCCAGCAGAACACACACACAGCCCATCAGGAACACACGGATGACCGAACCACTACCTTTTAAAACCCTGATAATGTTGTGTATTAGACCCGCAAACATTAGGTAAGTAATACAAATATGAAAACACAAGTGTTTATAAGATCTATATGTAGAGGGGTGACCTATGCAAGTCAGGTGGCTGAGCGGTTAGGGAATCGGGCTAATAATCAGAAGGTTGCCGGTTCGATTCCCCGCCATGCGAAATGACGTTGTGTCCTTGGGCAAGGCACTTCACCCTACTTGCCTCGGGGGAATGTCCCTGTACTTACTGTAAGTCGCTCTGGATAAGAGCGTCTGCTAAATGACTAAATGTAAATGTATGACCCCTTTAACCCAGTGTTATAAGCAGTGTGATTGTGTCCAGAGCAGCGACAGACACCCACCCTCCTCATCCTCCCACTCCAGGTCCAGAGAGGTGCCGTCGTCGTTGGTAGAGCGGGTCTTGGTGGTGAAGTCCCAACTGCTCTCCGTGTTGGGGGTTACCACGGTGGTCTCCGAGGGCAACCCTGGAGACAACAAACCACCATCAACATTCCCTAGTCTGTATATTTATCTTGTGGGGTATGTTAGTGTGATTGCCTCAGAGCGCCTGTAATCTGTACCCTGACTGGAGTGTCTGTACATTCTGTTATTAGGAGCAGTAGAGAGGGACAGCGAGAGGGGTATATGAAGTGCTGCTCAGTGATACACTTTTTGACTGCATGTCGCTTTGGATAAAAGCGTCTGCTAAATGAATACATTACTGCATTTTTTTTTTATGACAGACTTACTGCTGCCCCTGAAGGCTTCAGACTGAGCCTTCACGTTCTGGAGGTAAACATCAAAGTCTTCTCCTGGTGTGTGCCTGCAGCAGAACACACAACGTTCACATCCTGGTATCGTTGCATCAGTTTCCATAGAGCAAAAACTGTGATGTTTTAGTGATACGACTAATGCTGCTGCTGAAACTCACTTCTTGTGGAGTCCTACTCTGCTCTCTCCATCCGGCCGGCCTTTAGTCCTCAGCACATGCTGCTCCTGAGAGAAACAGCCAGACCTCCAGCATGATTAATAAAGACTATGTTAGACTGGGATCTACGACTGAAGAGACAACGTGAGTGAAACAAATAATTATCTGCTGACAGATTCATGGGATGGGCACAGAGCAACACACCGAACTACAAGACAAGCAGGGAGATGAGGAATATAATATTTCAGGGAAAACAAGGAAAAATAACTGAAATCAATCATTTACTCAATCAAATCAAGTAGAGGAAGGGAGGGTGGAAGCATCGCGTCTTTAGCGGACTAACGAGGCAGGAGGTGACAGGAAGTGTGCGGAGGTGACAGGAAGTGTGCGGAGGTGACAGGAAGTGTGCGGAGGTGACAGGAAGTGGGTGGGCGAGCTGAGGGCCGCCTCACCTCCAGGAGCCTTCGCTCGCGAGCGACCCTGGCGGCTTGGCGCTGTGCTGCATTCCTAGCCTCCTCGTCTAGCCTCAACCTCTCCTCTTCTGCCTCTAACTGAGCAGAAATGACACAACAAAAAAATAACAAAAAAGTTGAGAACACAAAATATGAAATATCAAAAATGAATGCTGCAAATTAAAGTTAAGATTGGCCCTAATCATAAATAAAGCTGTCATGACGCTAACTGTGGGGCTCACATGGAAGGCAGAGTCTTGGGACAGTGGAAACAGATCTCCATTTTCCCCAAAACCCTGATAGTCACAGCTGGGTGAGATACATGACTGTGTTTCCTATATGAGACTAACTACATGTGATCGCAAACAAAAAATCTGTTTGTATCATATACCTCCGCCTGCAGTTTGAGGTCTATCAGGGTCTGCTGATCAGAAATAGCAGTATAACGGTGCTCTTTGAGGTGATTGATCTCCTCCTCATTGATAGGCCTGGAACCAACACAAGAGGGATTAACATTTACATCTGAACACGATTTAGTTGTTATTTATACTCTTTTCTCTCAGCAGCAATATAGTAAAATAACAGAATGATTGAGTAACGCCTCCTTATTCTTACAGGCCAGCAGTCACTGGCTAACATCAGAGCTGTTTCAGAATCAACCTGTTTCTCTCTCACTCTGTCTCCTCCTCTCTGTCCCTCTCTCAGTCTCTCTCTCCGAGCAACACAACAATTAACATACCTGGGACAGCTTTGTGGGCTTTCAACCTGAAAAGAGAGAGAACAGAATATGTTTGGTCTCTTATCACAAACCAGTATAAATAATCAACATGAGACTGTAATAATGTTAATATTTACACATACCTCATCACTCTCTACTAGATTTTCAAACTGTCAAGATAAAGAATCGTTCGGTGTTAGAAATACAGCGTTGTACTTGGTATGTGATAAATAAATTAATCGTGTTCAAAGTAGTGGCACCTACTTCAATAGTGTAATGCTCCCCGGTGGTGCTACTGCGGAAGTACTTGGACCTGTGATGATCGAAATGAGAAGCTACGTGACACACAGGCAGTACCAGTGCACTAGCAAGATTAGTAACCAGAACCTGTGCAGGCTAGTAACTAGCTAATTACCTACAGCTGGGCTTATGCATTGGCATTTTGTTAAGTAAAAACGTTCCCTGTGTGTTTACCCTGTTCGGCTTGTTTTACTGACAAGTAAATTAGACCCCACGAGTGCCAGAACTAGTTAGCAGAACTAGTTTAGTAGATCGGTTTGAGTCCAGCTAGACAGGTAATAGACACCCGGCCGCAACAAGCAGTCGTGTCCGGCTCGCTTCTAGCACGAAACCCAAATTAGGGGTGGGGTCCATAATGCGGTGACCAACACAAAAGGTAATATAATTTCAGCAAATCCAGACACAAGCTATACAATGAAGTGTTCCGCGACAATCAGCCAATACATACTTTTACCTAGCTAGTAGAGTAGCTACAGCTAGCTAGCTACGTGTGGCTGTCTACAGTATTGGATATTTGGGGCGTAGATCACAGACAGTACTAGGCTACCAGCTAGCTAACTTCACCAGTCATAGGTACTTACCCGCCTCCGCGTTGTATCCTGTTCGCTTCTCGCCGGAAGATCCCAGTACAGTAACCCCAGCAGTTCCCCATCGCATTCTGTCAGGGTTAGCTAGCTAGACAGCTGGCTCTCTGGACGGTCGGAAAACTCGCGTTAGCTGCAACAACTTAGCTGGCTCGCTAAACTGCTTTCATCTCGAAAAAAGGTTTGTCGATTGCACTGACATGAGCTAGCCGAGCTAAGGTAATCTGCAGGTGAGATTTGCTCACCTGCATCAAAAGATGTCAACACTTCAACACTTGCTTATAATGAGAGGGATGAAACTATGCGTCAAATGACGACTTTAACTGTCGTAAATTTACAGATAAAGATGAGATTCCTCACCGGTGGATTGGACATTCATCCTGTTCCGGATCTGCACATGTGATCGATGGCTTGCTACGGAATGCCGTATGGTTCAAGCAGTACAGTAGTTTTATCTGTGCTATAAAACAGTTCTCTCTTAGCACAATATTGTGCTAAGAGAGAGTTTAAAGTGTTTTTTAATAACCTCCACTGATAACATCATTTTGAATGTTGGTATGCAGAGATGGGAAGTAACAAATTACAAATACTTCATTTTCTCTACTTAACAGTTTTTTCTGGTATCAGTAAAAAAAAGTTTCCAAAGGTAAAATGTTTTTGTTTGAAAAAGAGTTTCTGAAGAATAATACAAAAATTCCCTGTCCTGAATTACAGAAGCTGTATTTCACACATGCCAGGGGTCTTGTGTCTGTGCCAGAGTCTTGCCCAAAATTATTTAATCGTCCACAAGAGAGCGGTATAACCCTCCACTGGGCAGGTCTCTTGCGCCCTTCATGCACCTTTCTGTTTATTAACAGCCTCCATCACTGATCCTTGCCCCTCCCTCCCTGCCAGGATCACATCCCAACTGCCTCCCCGCTTGGTGTCCCGGGCGTGAATCACTCTCCTCAGCGGGAACATGGCCGAGCACAGATTGCAGGACAGGTAGAGGTGTTGCCTCCCTGACCAGTCCTGTTCCCCTGCAGGAACGCTGCAACACACACAGGTACCCTCCTGCAGACAGCCCCCTGCAGGCTGCAGGCTGCCTCCTGCAGGCTGCCTCCTGCAGACAGCCTCCTGCAGACAGCCTCATGCAGACAGCCTCCTGCAGACAGCCTGCTGTTGTTTTAACTCAGCACGTGGTCATGGTGTGGAACATTGAAAACATTGATAAAATGAAGCCTTTTTTGATCATGTTTTTGCAACCTTGTGAAACTTTTTTTTCTCACATACATTGAAAGGAGAGCAGAAAAGAGAGAGGAGGAGAGGAGAAAAGAGAGGGGAGAAAAGAGAGGGGAGGAGAGGGGAGAGGAGAGGAGAGGAGAGGGGAGGGGAGGAGAGGGGAGAGGAGAGGGGAGGAAAGGGGAGGAGAGGGGAGAGGAGAAAAGAGAATCCTAAAACAGAGTAAAGCAGAGCAGAGCACAACAATTTTGAAACTTTTTGGGTGAAACTTTCTTTCCAAAAACATTTTTCAACCTTTCAAATCCTTTTCTTGAAACTTTCTTTCAAAGATATATGTGCAATATTTTTTGGAAAAGTTTACAACATATATTTTTGAAAGAAAGTTTCAATAAAAGGATTTGAAAGGTTGAAAAAAAAAATTGAAAAGAAAGTTTCACCCAAAAAGTTTCTAAAATATTTGTTTTCAACCTTTCAAATCCTTTGAAACTTTTTACAAAATATTCTTTTTCCAGCTTTCAAACCTGTTTTTCATAGTGAAATGAGAGGAGACCGTTTTTTAAAAACCTTTTTCGAAAATAAGATTTCAACCTTTCAAAACCTTTTTTTTCCAACCTTTCAAAACCAGGGACTCTTTACATTTACATTTAGTCATTTAGCAGACGCTCTTATCCAGAGCGACTTACAGTAAGTACAGGGACATTCCCCCCGAGGCAAGTAGGGTGAAGTGCCTTGCCCAAGGACACAACATCATTTTGCACGGCTGGGAATCGAACTGGCAACCTTCAGATTACTAGCCGGACTCCCTAACCACTCAGCCATCTGACTCCCATCTTTAACCCTAACCCCGGGGACTCTACCCCTAACCGGAAACAAAACAGTTTAAATATGAAATTGGATGTCAGACTGTGTGAGAGAGGGTGAGTATGTGACAGGAGAGTTGAATGTTGCTGTGTTCAATAATCCTTGATTCCTGTTGTGTTATGTTTTCCATAGACGAAGATTAAAAATCATGACAGATGGAAACCATGTAAATGCGATCACAGTTCAGGGAGGAGTCCTGCATCAGCAGAAACATGACCTTGTCCTCGAGAGCAAGGCCGCTGGTGCTCAGTCAGCATCTTGCTGCCCACACTCTGCCCTGGGAGGAAGTGATCACACAGCATTCTGCCCTGGGAGGAAGTGATCACACAGCACTCTGCCCTGGGAGGAAGTGATCACACAGCATTCTGCCCTGGGAGGAAGTGATCACATAGCACTCTGCCCTGGGAGAAAGTGTAGACACATCCATTTGTTGATATCACTTTTCAAAATGGATGAGCTCCACTGCACAGGAATCACAGCTTAGTGTCAGCCTCTGGAGATGGGACGTCAGATAAATATATCATAATGCAGGGGGGGGGGGATTTGCAGTGTCGTCTGGCGGGAGGCCCCTAGTGGAACCCTGAAAAGTTCAGTTTTACTGGGGCTTGTACGCTCCTGTACACTGAGACAGTGTCTGCTCCTCCTGTATGTAGGTCACTTAGCACAGGCTCTATACAGGCCAGACTCACTCTGGCTCCACAGGGACAGATGGAAGCAAAGGTTTTACTTGATTCGTACTTAACACCTCCACACCCTACATACTGACAACTGTGTGGAGCAGTGGATGCTCCACCTGCTTGACGACCAGGATGAGGTGATTGGGAAGGTTACAGGGAAGCGTGTGTGTCATCAGACTCTCTCTGCCATCAGCCACTGTCAATGACATGTTATTGTTGCTGTATGCTTGAGAAATTGAGGTGTCATTGTTGCACTGTAGTTGCAATGTTGTATTGTTTGAGAACACTGTAGTATTTGTAGATCACTGCGCATGTTAGCTGAGATGTGTTTACTTTGGTCTGACCACCGAAGTGCCGTATACTATACACTTCTGATCCTTCATCTGCTACTGTACTTTCTATATGCACATTTTGTACATCTCTTTGGATAAAAGCGTCTGCTAAATGAATAAAATGCAGGTTGGCCGTCTTAGAGGACTCTGTATGGTGGACTGTGGATGTGTCCTAACTCCCTCTGCCTTATCAGAAGTGAAGCTGGCAGCTTAGTCGTGCCTATAAATGTCTTTCGTATCTTGGGCACTGCATGCAGGGTGAGGGCTGGAGGTGGGCTCTGAGCTGCATGCAGGGTGAGGGCTGGAGGTGGGCTCTGAGCTGCATGCAGGGTGAGGGCTGGAGGTGGGCTCTGAGCTGCATGCAGGGTGAGGGCTGGAGGTGGGCTCTGAGCTGCATGCAGGGTGAGGGCTGGAGGTGGGCTCTGAGCTGCATGCAGGGTGAGGGCTGGAGGTGGGCTCTGAGCTGCATGCAGGGTGAGGGCTGGAGGTGGGCTCTGAGCTGCATGCAGGGTGAGGGCTGGAGGTGGGCTCTGAGCTGGCCCTCCTCAGTGCCCTTGAGTAAAGGGCTCTCCAGGCTGACGGCAAGGTCCTCTTCCCCTCCCACACTGAGTGAGGAAGACACAGATTTCCCACCAGGGCAGATACCCTAGTTTCTAATAAAGAGGTTAAAGCAGCAGTGTTTCCCTGCATAGACTCTAGAACATTCATCTATCAATCCCTCCCTCACTTTCTCTCTCTTTCCTTTCTCTCCACTTTGCTCCAGTATCAAGCCTCAGGCTCTCCTTTTCACCATCTCCACTTTGAATTCATGTTTTTCTGTTACTAACAGGGGCCGACTGCTATCATCATACAATATGTTTATTATAAAAAGTTAGCCAGTTTATCAACAATGTGCATGGTTTAAATATCCTGACCTTGTTGTATCAAGAAATCAACCGTGAAAGTAAAATTGCAGATTCCTGACAAACACAATCCACTAGATGGCCCAGACCTGTGTGCTATCTCCTCCAGCTCCTCTCCACCAGCACAGCCTTCCTCAGCAGGGACAGAATCATCCACCAGAGAGGAAATAATTCCTTTTGAGGACACAATATAAGCAAAAGCGATGGATTTGTAGATTACAGATGGGAGTGGAGTGGCGCAGTGGTCACAAAGGGAGGTTTGTTTTGTGCAAGTTGATTTATATCGCCCACTCTTCCTCCGTTCTGAGTAAGGCTGAATGTGCCTGGAACCAGATGTATTACCTCCTCCCACCCAGTCACATATGACCCTGCACATCTTACATCGGCAAGTCAGCCCACACACTCTCGCTTGTCAGCAATCCCAACACCACCAGGTCAGAGCCTCTGTGGGGCACACACATCAAGCATGGGGGCGCTGAGTTTCACCACAGACAGAAGGCTCTGGAAGCAGAGAAACCTTCAAAGAAGACGTATGTGTTCCACGTCTAGGCGCCATGTTGGATTGTCAGGGTGAGGCAGACCAACTCAACTGGAGCAGAGACTATAAGAGGAGACATGTGTTTTAGGTGTTGTTTGGTAAAACGTCTGCAGACCATCAAAGTGCTACAGAAAACAACATCCTGTTGTTAAACAAAGATCCCAACCTATTGTATATATGTAGCAACATATCCTAAAACAAATTTTTGTCAACTGTTCCGTTAAGTCCTAGGTGTAGGTTCTGGGGTATTGACTTGACAATGATAGTGTAACATCAGACAAACATGAGGAGGATCGTCGTGTCGACTGGATCACTCCCAGCTTCAATCAATGTGTCTTTATTCGAAGAACTCTTTAAGGACGTATGAGGCGAAGCCCTGACCTACAATCTAGCTAAATGGGCTCCAAAACTGAAGATTAGACTCAAGTTTATTGATTGCCCTGATCTCTGCTATCAGTTCTCCTGTGTTAAAGATCCACATGTTCACTAGCTACACTTCTGCAGTGTGACGCAGTTCTCACGTTTAACTTGAATGAGTTGCAGTCATGGGTGGGATTTGTTTTTTGAAGGATCCCAAAAATAGTAAATCAGATCCCATGTCTAACACTAGTTAACAGGAAATAATTAATGCATTTGCTAAAAGGGAACAAAAAAAGTTGCCATGAAGCGCAAGCATGTATGCACAGCCTGTATGTCAGTAGTCCAGTCATACCCCATCAGTGCATGAAAACACAGCCTGTATGTCAGTAGTCCAGTCATACCCCGTCAGTGCATGAAAACACAGCCTGTATGTCAGTAGTCCAGTCATACCCCGTCAGTGCATGAAAACACAGCCTGTATGTCAGTAGTCCAGTCATACCCCGTCAGTGCATGAAAACAGACTGTATGTCAGTAGTCCAGTCATACCCCCAGGCTACTGGGTCGGATGGAAGCTATGTTTAGCATCTGTGGGTTAACAGGAGGATGTACTACAGTATGAGACTGACTCCTTATCACCTTGAAATGTTATGTGCAAACATTTCCAACTAATTTAAATGGAACGCACTTCTACTGTATGATTGTTTTGTGTCAGTATGTGAAGCGTTAAAATAAGGTTTAATAGTTCAAAACAAAAAATCAGTTCAAATCAATTTACCAGAGCTGAATGAGTTGTCGTGGAGAGCTATGCAAAACGATTATATAAATCCACACCTTGGGCAGGAAAGGATAATGTGCTTTTTCACCTTGGCCAAAAATAAGGAATTTGTGTTCATATGTTATGTTGTATGTGAGAACTATCATTTCTGTAGAGCAAAACAGAACATTTGATTTATAGACGTGGTCGTACTCTTATTCTAAACATTGTATTCTCACTTCTTATGGTGGTATGTTAGAACTATGTACTACTAACACAATTTAAATGTACAGTTTCATTTTTACAACATTAAAGATATGTAACTGGGAGTACTAATGAATACATAATTGTTTGATGACATTTCCACACTTCTCCCACCCATTGACCCCTTGAGGGTGAGAGCAGGGTGGAGGGATGAGGGTAGGGTGGAGGGGTGAGTGTAGGGTGGAGGGGTGAGGGTAGGGTGGAGGGGTGAGGGTAGGGTGGAGGGGTGAGGGTAGGGTGGAGTGGTGAAGGCACGGAGTGGGGGAAGAGAGCAGGGTGGAGGTCCTGGCTTCGGAGGCATCTCAGCCGGTGTTTGTCGTTGTGTTCCAGCACGCGAAAGTCCTCTAGGCCTACTCAAAAGAGGACTCTTAACAAAGATCGTTTCATCACAGGGATATAAAAATAGATTAGGATTTCATCAGAGGACAATTGCATGCAAATCAGTCTCCCTTGAAGAGTTGTGTTTCCCAAGGGATGGAAGTCAGGGAGATTTAGGTTACATCTTCTTAGCATCTTCCTCCTCTGGGATGGTTGGTCCACACCCCAGCAGAAAGCCATTGTGCTAATCTTAGCTATGACTCATCAATAGCACAACACCAGTATCTTTATTGACAGAGTGTAATGTATTTTTATTCAGAGTATTTTTATGTAGCCTGTAAAACACTGAATCTGTTGGGTGGAGACTGGTTAGTGTGACCGGGACACAGATAGTGTACTCAGAGATGGGAGGGAGCTAGGAGACAGATCTGTATCTCCTCAACTGAGAGACATAGAGAGAGACATGTTTCACCACTTTCTTCAGAGTTCTTCAGCACCACTTAGCCATGCTTCCACATCACTTGATCTCCTTCTAATCAGTGAACTCAGATCAGCTAAACGTGTTTCTGCTACTGTCATGTCTGAAGAAGCTGTGAGACTCCCACAGGAGAGCCTCTGGCACCAGGCCTGGCCCCACAGGAGAGCCTCTGGCACCGGGCCCGGCCCCACAGCAGAGGTGCTTATCCTGACTGCAGCCAGGAGGGAGAATCAGGGCTGGTCTGGGTCTGTGTACACATGCCCTGCAGGGAGGCGCCCATGCAGAACTCCTCCAACGCCCTCACACACATCCTCTCTGTTCCCTCGGTAAGTAGCGTGTTCAACACTCTGTTTCTCCAGCTAGCGTGTGTGTGGAGGAGAACATCAGCATGCCTCGCGTGTGTGTGTGTGTGTGTGTGTGAGCACCAGAACATGCAGAAATATCTTCAAACAGAGTGTAAAGCTAATCAAACCAGAACAGAGAAATCTGGCTGTAATTCTCCTCTCACATGGAACACCCAGGAGGTCTGACAGCTCCTCTCACACTTCTACCCCTGGAGGCCAGCCCTGGAGGCCGGCCCTGGAGGCCGGCCCTGGAGGCCGGCCCCTGGGGACGGCTGGATGGGAGTCTGGAGGAGGCTAAGAAACAGCTCTTCATTAGCACCTTCAGATGGCAAGGCACATGGTGCATGGGGAAAGACAGACATCTTCACAGTTCCTTCTCTGTCACTCTCCACACCAGGACTGGGGCTGGGGGGGTTAGGGTGTGTGAATGTGTAGGTGTGTGTGTGGAGGGCGGGGGGGGGGGGGTAGTAGAAGTCTGGAATACATCCTGACCTGCTTGCAGTGTAGGTTGCCTTTCGGTTTGCAGTATGTGTGGAAATTCAGTGCTAAGTATAAATACAATGCATCATTTGTCTATTTGTGGAGTCTTCAAGACACAAGCCAGGCAGGAAGACAGTTTCAATACATACGCTGTTAATCCCTTTTCCACCCTTGTTGAGATGATTCACTGTTTCTCAGCGACACCAAGCCTGTATTTTTGGTTACCCTTCCCAACCACTTCCTCAAAACCAGAGGTAAATATGCAAACTGCTTAATAAGCTGCAGAACATGAAACAAAACATGATGTAAGTGTGAGTGTCTTGCAGAGGCCTATATAATCACGATGCAGTTTGGGAATCTGGCCATCGGTCCAAACCTTCTCCTGAGAGCCTCCTGTGAGAGAGGGTCTATTTGCAGCGTGCCTATTTATACAGAGCTCAGTGGAGAGGCACAACGAGCTGAATCCACCCAGCAATCAGGCCAGAGATCTGGCAGAGAGAAGCCCTTCTCCACCAAGCTAGACTCTCTACGGGATGTGAAATACACAGCTTCAGGCAGACCACTCACACAATCATTACCATCAACCATTTACTGTGTTACTATGGAGGACAGACTGCAGGGGAACGTGATAGCAAAAGGGATGGTGCTACAGGGGTGCATGGGTCACAGAAATGGCTGAACAGAACAATCAAGCTTGTGAACTGTGAGCACGCTGAAAACACAAGCCACTGTTGGCCCTGCCGTTTAAGTATTTCACACTACGTCCAGATATCCACATCTAAAGTTACTGTAAATACTGTTTGTTTTTACAATATCAATGTTCTATCGCTTCACCTAACCCTTTTGTCTCCTGTTGTTGTGTGGTCATCACCATGCAGCCCAGTGTGACGTAGCGGCCAGTGGTGCTCCTGCATGTTCCAGCCTCCAGGCAGGCCTGCTGTCCCAGCTGCTGCAGGCTCTGATGACAGGAAGCTCTCCTGACGGAACACAAGCCCTTCACAAACATGCTTAATGATCAGAGGCACTGCAAAATCTATTTTCCATTTAAATATTTCAAATGGCATGCAAACCATCTGGCTTTGCAGTTTGTCTGAGGGTATGTGTTCTGTTCTGTTGGATTTAGTTTTGGACATCAGCAGAATGATCACACAGTTATTGTGGTGTGCCAGAGTTTAGTGTGTATGTTGTCATGGAGGATTTGATGTCACCGGTACTGCGTTGTGTTTGCCTGGAAGCCAAGTGTGCAGGATGCATCTGCTGCTAGGCGGGGGGGCGTCACCCTTAAGACCCTGCAGGAAGGCAGGAGGGAGGATGGTGGAGGGGAAGGAGGGGGAAAGAGGGAGAAGGGTGGAGGGAGGATGGGAGGAGGGTGGAGAGATACAGATATATCTATCCATGGTAGACTACAGATCTATACACTGCAGATATATCTGTCTACAAGTGTGTCAGAAGGTGAGTATACTCTGATTATCCATATCTGAATAGAAGGTTCTGGAATAGGAAAACCCAGCCCTATACCCAGAGAATCAGAATCCCATCTGTGTAAAATATTACCCGTTGTCAGTGAGTCTGTTACCCTGAGAGGTGCTGGAGGAGCGATGTAGGAGGGCTTGTGCTCCAGAGGTAATGTATTCATGGAAAGCAAGGAGTGAAAGCTGCACTTGCACACACACCATTAGCTCCAGGGCAAATCCTTCCAACCGCCTCCCCTCTCCCCATGGCCCATCCCCCAGGGACATGTGAGATCACCAAAAACACACATGAAAATGTGTGAACGCCTCATCTCCACCCTTGTTCAATCAATAAATACCTACTGCCCAGTGGTGTAGCTCTGCTACCATACATGTTAGAATGGTTTATATCCAGCCCAAGCATGGTCTATCTCCAGCATGGTCTATCTCCAGCATGGTCTATCTCCAGCATGGTCTATCTCCAGCATGGTCTATCTCCAGCATGGTCTATCTCCAGCAAGGTCTATCTCCAGCATGGTCTATCTCCAGCATGGTCTATCTCCAGCATGGTCTATCTCCAGCATGGTCTATCTCCAGCATGGTCTATCTCCAGCAAGGTCTATCTCCAGCATGGTCTATCTCCAGCATGGTCTATCTCCAGCATGGTCTATCTCCAGCATGGTCTATCTCCAGCAAGGTCTATCTCCAGCATGGTCTATCTCCAGCATGGTCTATCTCCAGCAAGGTCTATCTCCAGCATACATGAACAAGACACACCACTCAACAGCTCGTGTGAAAGGGAGGATGAGAGGACAAGCATTAGAACACAAACCCCATGCTAGGTTTTCTATCGGTCTTTTTGCTGTCAACAGAAAGCTAATCTCTTACATGGGTTATGTTGATAACTGTGACAGATACCAGATCATTTTTACTGTAAATCGAGAAAGTAAATACAAATCTTGATATGTAGATCAATTCAGCTAAATGATTATCCTATTGAAGTTTAGATTTCTTTTTTAGATACTGTATGCTCTTCGAAGCACTTCTGAATGACCATTAGCCTGACTTTTAAGGTCACATTCATAACTACACATTACATTACATTTTCTTCATTTAGCAGATGCTTTCAACCATAATACACAAGTTCCCACTTCCCAGTCCGTGACAATGTGTTTGCATGTGGCTCCTGCAGCCAGGGGCCTGCCTCCCTGTGGCTCCTGCTGTGGGATATGGCTGTGAGGCAGGGAGTGATTACCAGGCAGCTTGACTCATGGTTCTGACTCATTAGCTTCCTGCGCCAGCTCCAACACCCCAGCCTCATCAACCCCCGGAGCCGCAGCTTCTCTCTACCTGTTCCCACATCTTGTTCCCTGCTCCAGATAGCACCGGAGAAAAGACTATATCTGTTAGACGTTGGGAGTTGAAAGGGACGTTTCTGTTTCATATGGTCATGGTTTTTGATTCCTAATGTAGTGAATGGCATTATTATTGTTGGCATGAGGACAGACATATGGCCACACACACAAATACACACCCACTCATGTACACACACACACACGTTGGTTCAAAACTAGGTTATCATAGCCGTCATCTAGGCTGTAGGGTATATCACTCACAGAGCATGGGAACCTATTTCAAGCAGTCCCACACACACAAGCACACATACAAACACACACACATACAGTATAAACACACACATATAGAAACACACAGGCATGATACTGATGCAAATGACTTCCATCACACCCCTGCCCTCACAGTAAATAAATAGTCAGCTTTGACCTGAACTCAATCCAGGGTTACAGAGTACAGTGTGTCATGTTCTGTCTTTGACACAGAGGTCAGGCTTGCAGTGAAAGGTCAGCAGCATAATCTGCAGTGAAAGGTCAGCAGCATAATCTGCCTCACATGACTTTTCTGTCATCACCACTCATGTCCCATGCTGACATTTTAAAACATTCTGCAGATTTTAAACAAACATTTTCCATGTTCCCTTTCTGTACAGCACGGCCGACAGCCCTTTAAACCAGCAAATTGTAATCAAACAATGTATAAAAAGTTGACAGTTGGACCAGAGCCGCCCTCATGACGCGCATACATGTTAGCCAGCCCCCTCAATGAAGGAGCTTTGCTGTAGTGCCTTCTGGGTGGAGGAGGAGGGAGGGTGGAGGAGGGAGGGAGGGGGATGGAAGAGGGAGAGTGGAAGGAAGGGGGTGGAGACCCCCCGGGGGGTCAGCTCTAGACAATACCTAGACATCCCATAATGTACAGGAACTTGGACAGGAATGACTAGTCTCGTGGAAACATCTCTTTATCTCAGCGATTCCCAACCTGTGGGCTGCGAGGGTAATGCAGGTGGGCAAAAATATGAAAAATGAATAAATATCAAAATATGTATATATACTGTTGATTAATGATTGTTAGAATTCTTACTAGTTTTAAAATGACATTTTGTCTTGAATCTCTTCTTTTTTTATGGGACGTCACGCCGTGTTGCATTTGGGACGTCGTCACCATCTTTGCAGGTTCACGCCCTTTCCAGCCGGACCATTCAAAATGGGAACTTAAATTCCCATGGTTCCTGCCTTAATATCTTCTCCATCCGAAAATGTATTATTTATGTTATTTCTGAAAACTGCAAGATACTCATGACAACATAAGCAAAAAAAATAGAATGTCATAACTTTTAAACAGAATCATGTATTTCTAATCTGTCTCGTGTTCTACATATCCCACATAATTATGTATATTTCATGTGCTCTTAAGATGTTTTCCTCTTATCTTGTAATAAAAGTGTTTAAATTAAGTTGTAGGCCTATCGCATATTGCATAATCCAGGTCAACAACTTCCGGTAGCTAGCAGTTACTTGAGTTCTCCACACAAAATGTTTTTATGAGGAGTTTGGGTTGTCTTCCCAAAATGACAATTTAGCATGTATATTGGATTATATGTTGCTGCCCTTCAAGCAAAAGGGGAAAAATGTTAAGTTTGTAGCTACATCGACAATTACGAAGGTAAGGTTGATCAAGACACAGTAAAAGCAGCTAGTCTAGCTATCACTAGCTAGCTATTTGCTAACGGATTGGAGCAGTAACGTTAGCTAGGCTAGCTAGCTAACAATCTTTTGCTACATTATAATGTACTCAGCCTTCTTGCTAATGTTAACACGGAAATAATTGCTCTGTCATATTTGCTATTTTATTATAAATATTTTAAAGTTTGAGTTGAGGTTTTGTTACAGTTGCACCTGTTGGCGGTGGGACAACTGATGTGGATTTTTTTCATGATAGAACATTTTATCAGCACTGTCCTAACATTACACAATCTTAAATGACAATATTTCGATTTTTCATTGAAAGTCATGTCTAATACTATAATATGCTTACTAATACGTACATGAGACCCTAAATGTTGACCCTCTTTTGTGGATTGGGGTTTCCTGGGGTTTTATACATGTGTGATAAGCGCAAATTAAGTAAATGGATGTGTTGTTGGGGGCGCGCAAAATTATTTGAGTTATGCAATTGAGCCGCGAAGTGGAAACGGTTGGGAATGGCTGATCTATCTCATTAGACTGCTCACCTTCAGGGGTGAACACACACACACACTTCTGTGAAGGTCCTGTTCTTGTCCCAGGTGCAGATAAATCTGTGAAGCAGCATGTGGCTTGTCCCAGTTCCTCCACAGTACCTGTGACAGAGAGAGAGGGAGGAGGAAGGGGGGGGGGGGGTAGAGATAGAACAAAGAAGTGTGAGCGTGTGTGTGCGTGATTGCGTATTGCGACAGAAGTGACCCATTTGAAAAGGGAAACGTAATTCCTTACTTCCAATCATGAGATGGAAAGATGGACCTTTAGGAAATCTCATGTTTTGCACTTTGCTATTGTAAAACATTTCCATGGAAGCTGTCTGAAAAAAGTTACATAGAAGTGTGTCTGCCTCAGAACATAAAATCTGAAAAGAAAAAAAACAGCTTGACCTTCATTATTGAGGATCCCGGACGCGGAGCGTTAAGCCTCCTGGACGCTGGAAGTAACACTCTGTTGGAAGTTTCTAACAGGCGGGTGTCTTCCCTCCCCACGCAATCCTTTCACTGTCGGTCAAACCACGGAATGTGTGGCTCGAGACTATCACACTTTTTTATCGTCCGGTCTTTTTTTCAACACATCACACTTCTGTAGTTGGCGTTTCGGCAGTGCGCGCTATGATGTTTATTGGACTGCGTGTATCAGCGTCTGAGACCGGGTGTTCGATGTAGTCAAGCGGACAACTGAAAGGTGTGCGGTCGGGGGTCCGTCTGGAGAGTCGTTTTGAACAGGAAAGATAGCTACAGATCTGGAGAGTCGTTTTGAACAGGAAAGATTGCGGCAGATGCTGAAGTTGCGCCTTTTCTCTGCCTGTCATCCGTCAATGGGAAAAGCCATTCGGCGGAGGGAAATGTAAAGAGAAGCTTAAAGTATGGCATGCAAAGATGGTTTCTGCCAAGGAGATGTGGACTGCGATGCACCCCAGTTACATTTGGACTGTCTTCTACTTGTTGTGCTGGAGTGCGTGGTGAGTTCCAAGGATCACAGATAAACGGCTTATTGTCTGGGACTGTCGCTGTCCATGGTGCTGTTACATGGACATGCGGCGTTAGATTACAATAGGGTTTGAACTGCGAGAGATATCTCACAATGTAGTGTTGTAATCAACATATCAACAATGGCTCGGTGGTCAGAATAACTACCAGTCTTCCATTGTCTCTTTTTTCAGCATAAGGAGGATCACTGGACAGGTAAAAAAGGATGAGAGAATTTATCCCGAGAATTTCACCCGCATTTTGGACAGACTTCTGGACGGCTATGACAACCGGCTGCGACCGGGGTTCGGGGGTATGTACCTGCAGACCGTGTGGGGTGTAGCCTGCCTCAAGACCGGGGTAGGCTACAGGCTACCTGCAAAAGCAGCTCTTAATTGGTTTGTGATGTGGAAATGGCACTCTGATGTCACCAGAAGAAATTGTGTTTTAAATAAGTGTGCTAACATTGTAATCGCCACTTTAAGCCTATAAAAATGTATTCATTTGGCAGAGGTTCTAATCCATAGCGATGTAGTTTACTGTTCATGGAAATTTGAACCTACAACCTTATGTTCTGGTTATAAATGCTCCAACTGAACTACACCCATACCCTATTTAACGCAAGACTGTGACTAACTGTTGCCACAGTTACTTTGAAAAAGTAATCTGATTACTTATTACTGATTACTACTTTAAACAGTAACTTAGTTACTTTACAGATTACTTGATTTAAAAAGTAACTAAATTAGATTAAAAGTTTAACTTTATTAGTTACATTCAGCAGCTGCCGACAACACCCCCGCCGCCTCAACATAAAAATGACAACCGTTTTTGCCAACACTCACTTTATTAGAAGTGCATTTTTAACATTAATGTACACAACAACAATGTACAATGTATCTCCTGACATTTTGCTGATGTTAGTTGATGTTCATGTTTATTTATAGACAAGAGTTTCTTTTGAAATGTTGACCTAAGAATGCACTTGGAAAAACAACTTAAGTCGTAGGCCTAATTGGGGGGGAAAAAATACCATAAAAAACGCCCCGAAGTACAGTAAATCTGAGATCATTTGCGAACCATTACTTTTAGAAAAAACATGGATTTAGTTGCGGTTCGTTGCTTTTGTTCATGTAATAGTTTATTAATCTTATTTGTCTTTCTTATTTGTCACATATAATCAAATAGAGACGGCACCGGAGCAAAGGGGCTTGAGGAAAGTGGCGACTCAGAGTCACTGGGAGGGAGTGGTAGATCTATGACAAAACAGTAACGCACAGTGACTTGGACAAGTAACTTTAATCTGATTACTGGTTTGGAAATAGTAACGCGTTAGATTACTCATTACTGAAAAAAGTGGTCAGATTAGAGTAACGCGTTACCAGCATCACTGGTTGTGACTTGTGTTAGAGTAAACATATGTTGCACCAAAAGAACTCCAGCTTTCACAGTGTACCATATCGCTTTCAAAAGATTTATGGCTCATAGGACTTTCTTATATGAAATGGCTGCTTGGACTCTGAATAACATCCACCTCCACACATTTAAGCGAGTTTAGTTATATAATCGTCGCTAGAAAAAGCCGCTTAATTCACAAGTTAAGTAGAGAAGCCAGATGGTCTTTTAGCTGTACCTTTCCAGACTCGTCACATCTATTACATGCACCCTAAAACAGTATTAGTAGGATATACGTTCGCACCTACTAATATAAGGAACATGTAGCTGTTTGAAATGTTATGTATGGTCGAATTTTGGGGGGAAAGACGTAAATATGTGAAGTGCTTATCTGAACCAGTAACCTTTGAATGCTTATCTTCAGAACTGTTCCCACAAGTGTTCATCGGAAGCAGAGCGGATTACTCTCGATGGCCGACTGTTTAAACCTCTTTGGCTATTTTTCATTCCATTATATAAAAGCCTAGACAGAGTTAGATGTTGGTGTTAGACAGCCTATGCTCTGGCTTGCAGACTGCGGCTGCGTCTGCGTCTGAGGACAGAGACTCAGTTCAACTATGTTTCCATATGAGGAGCACAGGACTGTTTGCTTATGGAAAGTGGTAAAAAATAGCAGTACAGTTTATGTGATAAGACGTCAAAAGTAAATTAGATAGATTAATTAGATAAATGATTAATGCCACCAGTATGTTACTATATGTACCAGTATTTTAGGGCTGACTAACACCTGACTCAGGGAAGGGAGGAATCTTGAGGTGTGACACACATCTATCACAGGTAACATGTAACTGCATAGCCCACTGACTCCCTCTCTGTCTAGGTCCAGTGACAGAAGTAAAAACAGACATTTACGTGACCAGTTTTGGACCTGTCTCTGATGTGGAAATGGTATGTTCCCTAACAACATCTCCACACAGATGAGTAAAAGTAGACACTTTTGAACCTTGTGAAATGACACTTGAAGAGCCTAGATGTGCGCGTGGGGAGTGACAGCCTGGGTGTTTTCCAGGAGTACACCATGGACGTGTTCTTCCGTCAGACCTGGGTGGACAGGAGGCTGAGGTACGAGGGGCCCATCGAGATTCCTGAGGCTCAACAACCTGATGGTGACCAAGGTCTGGACCCCAGACACCTTCTTCAGGAACGGCAAGAAGTCCGTAGCTCACAATATCACTGCCCCCAATAAGCTGTTCCGCATCATGAAGAACGGCACCATCCTCTACACCATGAGGTACGGGACTACATTACACACCCCATCCTCTACACCATGAGGTACGGGACTACATTATACACCCCATCCTCTACACCATGAGGTACGGGACTACATTACACACCCCATCCTCTACACCATGAGGTACGGGACTACATTATACACCCCATCCTCTACACCATGAGGTACGGGACGACATTATACACCCCATCCTCTACACCATGAGGTACAGGACTACATTATACACCCCATCCTCTACACCATGAGGTACGGGACTACATTATACACCCCATCCTCTACACCATGAGGTACGGGACTACATTATACACCCCATCCTCTACACCATGAGGTACGGGACTACATTATACACCCCATCCTCTACACCATGAGGTACGGGACTACATTATACACCCCATCCTCTACACCATGAGGTACGGGACTACATTATACACCCCATCCTCTACACCATGAGGTACGGGACTACATTACACACCCCATCCTCTACACCATGAGGTACGGGACTACATTATACACCCCATCCTCTACACCATGAGGTACGGGACTACATTCTACACCCCAGTCTTCTCTTCAGCTTTAGGAATAATAGTAATAATAACCCGACTTAACAAAGTCTTGGGCTGAGGCTTGTCATTATCCACTATACAATACAAATACGATGTAAAATGTACAGTTATTATACAGTAA
This sequence comes from Thaleichthys pacificus, assembly GCA_023658055.1. NCBI lineage: Eukaryota > Metazoa > Chordata > Actinopteri > Osmeriformes > Osmeridae > Thaleichthys > Thaleichthys pacificus. The sequence goes on from CM042855.1 coordinate 17,804,609, forward strand.
AAATGAAGATGAATGTGTTGCTCCAGGTTGACCATCATTGCACAGTGTCCCATGAAGCTGGTGGACTTCCCCATGGATGGGCACGCCTGCCCTCTAAAGTTTGGAAGCTGTGAGTCCAACTTGACGAGCAGGGCTGGGTTACCACCACCATCATTAACTACATCAGCAAATATGGAAGAATACTCAATTGATTTAACACTGTACAGTATCATCATGTAACTCATCATCATTTATCCTCATCATAACACTTCACCATGTTGTGGTAACTACGGTTACCATCATTCATTTGCACCAGTTTCCCAAAGTGAGATGACAGTACTTTTCTGTAAAGTAAAAGATGTTAAAACTAAATCATGTTCTGTTCCTGAAACAGAACAATGAAACACAGACTCAGCAGCTCCTGGTCAGCAAAAAGGCGTCTCAAATAAAGATTCTCACAGAAGGTGCTGCTTATCATGAAGAAAGGAGAGATTTACAGATATCAAATACAGGAGGGGGAGAGGGAAGAGGGAGGGGTGAGGAGGAAGGGAGGAGGAGGAGGGTGGTGAGGGGGGTAGGAGGAGGGGGGGATGCCAAACAGCATTCTCTGTCCACTTCCCTTCAATTGTCTTCAAATGTGACATTGTAGAGGACAACTTCTATAGCCTGGTTATCAGTAAATTGCTACTGGTTAGATAGTAACCATCCTCCTTCACATCTACCCCCTCTCCATCTCCACTCCATCATTACCACCAACACTCTCCTCAACACACACATAATACCCTCGTCACCTCCCATCACCCCCCATCACCCTTCCTGGGACTTCATTGGGACTACCCCTCTACCCCTCCCACTCCTCCACCCCCCTCTATCTCCCTCCACCAAACTCTTTCACCCCCCCCCACTCATCTAGCTCTTACCCCCCCCCCCCACTCATCTAGCTGTTACCCCCCCCCCCCCACTCATCTAGCTGTTACCCCCCCCCCCCCCCCCCACTGGTGGCCTAAAGACAGGGGAGGCAGATCTGATAAGGCTGCTGTATCTTAGGAAAGGTCAAAATCCCACTCTGCCCTAGGATAGCTCAGACCTATACAAGTTCCTCTTCATATGTGTGTGTGCTTGTGTGTGAGTGTGTGTGAGTGCATGTGCATGAGTGCGTGAGTGTGTGTGCCGCTTTCTGCTCACAGAAATCCTCTGTGAAATCCTTGAGAGGCACCATTTCATGTAGTGATGAACATTAGCATGTATTAAGCCTGTGAGTGGCACGCAGATCAAATGGAGTCATGTGTGGCTGGCTGCACAGCTCCAACATGTCTCATTTAAATACAGAATATTAAACTGACTTGCTGCAGGAGTGACATCTGGAACCCATCCAGCCACACACACTGCTTTTCCTTTTGTACTCGTTTATTGTAGAAATAGACATCACTTCCCAATGTTATAGAGAAGGTTTTGTGCAACCCCTTTCAATTTTAGACATTTGACCAAACAGGCCCAATATATTCTGTGTTCATCAACTGTGCCTCTAAATAATTATACAACAAAAAACTCTAAAACTCTCCAAACTCCAACCATGGGCGTTCCAGGAGGGGGCAGACTATCACATCCCCTGTGTGTCGTGTGTCGCCCACAGATGCATACCCCAAAACAGAAATGATCTACACCTGGACCAAAGGACCAGAACACTCCGTTGAGGTTCCCCCAGAATCTTCCAGCCTGGTGCAGTACGATCTGATTGGCCAAACTGTGTCCAGTGAAACGGTCAAATCCATCACAGGTACTGCCATCACTGTCTGGTACTGTTGATATTAAGGGTTGGAGGGTTACCCAAGGTTAGGATTAGTAGAGTTACCTCTGGTTAGGAGAGTTACCTCAGGTTAGGAGAGTTACCTGAGGTTAGTAGAGTTAACTCAGGTTAGGAGAGTTACCTGAGGTTAGTAGAGTTACCTCAGGTTAGGAGAGTTACCTCAGGTTAGTAGAGTTACCTCAGGTTATTAGAGTTACCTCAGGTTAGTAGAGTTACCTCAGGTTAGGAGAGTTACCTCAGGTTAGTAGAGTTACCTCTAGGTTAGGAGGGTTACCTCAGGTTAGGAGAGTTACCTCAGGTTAGTAGAGTTACCTCAGGTTAGTAGAGTTACCTCAGGTTAGTAGTGTTACCTCAGGTTAGTAGAGTTACCTCAGGTTAGGAGAGTTACCTCAGGTTAGTAGAGTTACCTCAGGTTAGTAGAGTTACCTCAGGTTAGGAGAGTTACCTCAGGTTAGTAGAGTTACCTCAGGTTAGGAGGGTTACCTCAGGTTAGGAGAGTTACCTCAGGTTAGGAGAGTTACTTCAGGTTAGTAGAGTTACCTCAGGTTAGGAGAGTTACCTCAGGTTAGGAGAGTTACCTCAGCTTCTACATTCCTCAAACTCCTGAACTGACCACTGTCCCTCCTCCAGGTGAATATGTGGTGATGACGGTGCACTTCCACCTGAAACGGAAAATGGGCTACTTCATGATCCAGACGTACATCCCCTGCATAATGACAGTCATTCTCTCTCAAGTGTCCTTCTGGATAAATAAAGAGTCAGTACCTGCCCGGACAGTGTTCGGTACGTCTCCCTCCTGCTGGAAGCCCTGAGATGAGTGTGTGTATATATGTGTGTGCTTGTGTCCCTGGGAGTGTATATGTGTGGTTTTGTGTGCCTCTGTGTGTGTGTATATGTGTGGGTTTGTGTGCCTCTGTGTGTGTGTTTGTATAGGTGTGTGTGTCCCTCCTGCTGGAAGCCCTGCTCTGAGGACAGCCTGTTGGGGTCTCAGGCAGCTGGTATCTGTGTCAGGCTCATCAGTGGCTCTGCATCTGCATGTTCATTTCATAGCTCACCTGCTGCCTGAGTCATGGACATTGTTGTTGTTGAAATGTTTCGCAGTCAAGTGGAGACAACATGAGAGAATATTATATTAACAATGTCTTCTGAGTGAGGCTGGGAGTGTAGTGTTGTGAGATGCAGGTTACTATGTTATGTGAGAAGTTGGTAGTGGGGTGTTTCTGTGTGAGAGGTTGGGATTGGGGTGTTTCTGTGTGAGAGGTTGGGATTGGGGTGTTTCTGTGTGAGAGGTTGGTAGTGGGGTTTTTCTGTGTGTGAGTTTGGTAGTGGGGTGTTTCTGTGTGAGAGGTTGGTAGTGGGGTGTTTCTGTGTGAGAAATTGGTAGTGGGGTGTTTCTGTGTGAGAGATTGGTAGTGGGGTGTTTCTGTGTGAGAGGTTGGTAGTGGGGTGTTTCTGTGTGAGAGATTGGTAGTGGACAGAGCCAGACGTGGTCCTCTTCCTGGGTGAAGGACGGAGATTATTATATATATATAGTAAATCTGCTCTGTTGTTCTGGCCAGGGTGAATTTGATTTATTGCACAGGCCCGCTCCCCCTCCCAAGCTAATAAAACTTCCCACAGTGTGACAAGAGGGCGTCATGGCAAGGTAAATATTGTCATTTGGCCCGGTCCCTCGAGCATGTAAGCTGTTGCTCTCCCGTCTGTATGTGTGTGTCTGTGGATGTGTGTGAATGTGTCTGTGTGTGTCTGTGGATGTGTGTGAGTGTGTCTGTTGTTTGTGCATATTTGTGTGTGTTCATATGGTGCATGTATGTGTGTCCTTATGGGTGTGTGGGTGTGTGTGTGTGTGTGTGTGTGTGTGTGGGGTGGCTGTCTTTTTCCCTTTCCTCCTTCTCCTCTCTGCCAGTGATGCGCTGTTCTGCTTTCTGCCTCCATGACTCAAGGACTGGTCGTGCCTCGTTGTGATCGTGGTGGCAGGACTGTTGTTTGGGAAGAAAAGCAAGAATTCACTTGAAGGATAATTAGAGGAATGATGTTTTGTGAGCTCCCCCTGGTGGTTACATGTATTATTCTTGTTGAAAGGACAGTACATTTAGGAGAGACTGAATCAGAGGTTCTGAGTTGTTCATATGTAGAATTAATGTGAATTGGGTGAATGTGATTGGTCTCTATATGTGGGTATAGCTAGGGTATCATACTGTACATTCTCTATATGCTGAATAAAGACACGGTTTCTCAATGGTAGAGTATGGGAATGGGTGTAGCTCAGTGGTAGAACATGGGGATGGGTATAGCTCAGTGGTAGAACATGGGGATGGGTGTAGCTCAGTGGTAGAACATGGGGATGGGTATAGCTCAGTGGTAGAGCATGGGGATGGGTATAGCTCAGTGGTAGAACATGGGGATGGGTGTAGCTCAGTGGTAGAACATGGGGATGGGTATAGCTCAGTGGTAGAACATGGGGATGGGTATAGCTCAGTGGTAGAACATGGGGATGGGTGTAGCTCAGTGGTAGAACATTTGACTGCTGGTCATCCACATGTGTCTCTGTGCAACAGAGGATTCCAGATGAGAGCCAAAGGGCAGACAGCTAGGACGTATGCTAGGGGGGTCAGATGGCTCAGCGGTTAGGGAATCGGGCTATTAATCAGAAGGTTGCCGGTTTGATTCCCAGCCGGACAACGTTGTGTCCTAGGGCAAGGCACTACACCATGCTTGCCTCGGGGGAATGTCCCTGTACTTACTGTAAGTCGCTCTGGATAACAGTGTCCGCTAAATTACTAAATGTAAATGTATGTACATTTACTGTGACATTAGTTCTCAGAGCATGATACTTCTCAACAACCATCTCCAAGTCTCGTGCTTTCATGTTGGGTGTTGGTTTGGGGTTCCAGGACCTGTGTACAGTCTATAAATGCTAACCCTATCAGTCCATCTGCAACAGCAGAGTGCTTAAATGTTACTAATCACACAGGCTGTAGTTAACATACAGAATGCTTCATGTTACACTTTTTAGTGGAATTGAAAGGACACAAGTTTCATTCTCTAGCTGTGGGCTACATGAGAGCCAAGCTGATGCATGCTCAAAAAAAGGTTTAAGGGGAAAATAGCAGCTGCATTCATCCGTAAACACAGAGGCAATGTCAGAAACACAGAGGCAATGTTATTATTCTGAACAGGATTTGAGCAAGTCTGATCACATCAGTTGTACATCAGAGTACAGGTTAGGGTTAGGATGGTTGTGGGTTCGGGGGATTGATTGTGCTAATATTGACCAAAACATCAGTGAGCGAGCTTCATATTGAAGCTAGCACTGTGTCTCTGAAGCTGTCATCCTCCCTCCTCCTGTCTCACTCACATGGTCATCAGACAGGTCCTCCCTCCTCCTGTCTCACTCACATGGTCATCAGACAGGTCCTCCCTCCTCCTGTCTCACTCACATGGTCATCAGACAGGTCCTCCCTCCTCCTGTCTCACTCACATCGTCATCAGACAGGTCCTCCCTCCTCCTGTCTCACTCACATGGTCATCAGACAGGTCCTCCCTCCTCCTGTCTCACTCACATGGTCATCAGACAGGTTTGGATGCATACAAGTCACAGGGGTCACAGGGGAGCAAAGAGGTCCCGGATCTCCAACACAAAGGGGATTTTCTCCAAAGCACATTACTGCTGCTTTCTTCTAATCCTAAAGAGATGTGATGCAGCTGTTTTTGTGATGGTATAAGCCCACAGCAGAACTTCACAGCCTCCGTGGGAAACCTTACACACTGGTGCTGCATTAGCTTCAAACGCAGTTCCAAAGTCGCAAGATCACACCAAACAAAACTGGCTTTACCCCTCTTTTCAGCGAATGTCCCTTACACTGTCAACTGTTGAATGCAGACACATGTTGATACATTTAGGGCCTCATGTACGTACATTCGCAAACGTAGCGTTATTAGCGCCATGGCCAACCAGCAGATTGCGCACGCTGTGATACTTAAGTTTACGTCGTATTTACGAAACCTGCAGGTCATCGGGTAATCAGCGCCTTTCTCCGCCCACTATACCGTACATTGGGAGCATTTAAACGTGCAATTGAATGGGCCTTTTTTCTTTCTATCATGGATCAGACACCAAAGTCAAAACAGCGATCACTGTTTGAAGTGATACTGATGCCAATATTTGTAATGTAGCGAGGAGTTTAACAACTGCTGGAATGGAATGTGAACGCTGAGTCGGAGATTCGATGTAATCTTTGATTTCTTCCAGTAACTGTAATATTGCATGGCTGCTTAATCTGTAACGCGTAATGATTTTGTGTTCACTCAACTCAAAAAGTGGGATCCTTGTGGCAAAAATCCTTTGGCCTATGTAACATACCTCGCCATGCTTTTACGTGCAAATTGCGAAACAAATACGCCTGAAGTGGGCGCAAAAACGTTAGTACATGAGGCCCTTAGATAGATGCGAGTTGCTCATGCTGGAATCAGCATTTGTATCAGTCGGCATCCATTTGAAAAAAAAAACACGTTTTTTCACATCTTTGTTCTCAGGCATCACCACAGTGCTGACCATGACCACCCTGAGCATCAGCGCACGCCACTCCCTACCCAAGGTTTCGTATGCCACGGCCATGGACTGGTTCATCGCTGTCTGTTTTGCATTTGTGTTCTCCGCCCTCATCGAGTTTGCTGCTGTAAACTACTTTACCAACGCCCAGCTGGAGAGGGCAAAGAGGAGGCCAGGGAGGTGCCCCCCCGCGCCCCAGACCACACCTGTGAAGGCCAGGGACACAGAGGAGGTGCTGCAGGTAAACAGCTTCACACTCCAGAGAAAATCAGATGACAGGCTCAGGACTCTGCTGCACTATCAACACAGGATTCTCTCTTGCTAATTATTTTAGGATTCTTTGTCTGAATATGTCCTTTCTCTCTCTTTCTCTCATTCTCTCTTTCTTTCTCTTACCCACCCACTCACTCTTTATCTTACTCTCCCACTCTCTCTCTCTCTCTCTCTCTCTCTCCCTCTGCCTCTCTCTCTCTCACACACACACACACACACCTTCCTCTCAGTTCTGTGTAGATGTAGAATCCTCTGTCAGTTCGTCCCATGCAGAGCCCCACGCCCCAGCTGTCTGCTTAGATCAATGCACGCCATTTGTAATCCATCTCAGCAGCTTAGCAATTTCATCCCTAAAAATTCTAAATATGCTATGAATGTCCTACATTCTCTGTTGTCTCGAAAAGTCAGTGCTGGGATAAATGTGTGGGCTGGTGAATGTAGTTCACAGTATTTACATCACCATGCATTTCACACGACACATGAAATTATGTAATACGTTTAATTCAACATCAATGTCTGAAATGAAATAATGTCTTCAAATGAAAGAACTGTAGAATATACTGTATATTACACTGCACACAGCTCATAAAATATATGATAGCCCAACTAGCTCCACCATATTGAGTGTTTCCTGTGTGTTTACTAAATGGTTAACTGATAGTGAAGCAGTGTACCAGCTGCTGTAAGATGCCCCGGGGTTCAGACCTGGCTGGTATGATCGTACTGTAATGCAGTTTAATGACAACCGCGCTTCGATGGATTAGTGGGTTGCCACGGCAACGTGTCCAGGGCACATCTGTATAGGTTTTGGTGGGGGCTCTGATGCCAGGATGGGGAATTAGCAGCGTTTTCCTCGACAGCAGTCCTGAAGCCTCACACAGGGAGGCGGCTGGTGGGCGCTAGGGTGGCGGTGTGTCCAGGTTATGAGCGCCTCTCCCTGGCCCCTGTGTTGCTCCACCAAGACCTCCTCTCCATGTGTTTCCCATCCTGCCAGGAGACAATAGGATTGCAGACTGCAGCCGCTAGGATCAGAACCAGTGTGACACACTCGCTGGTTGGAATCATTCTCATTCTGAGGATAAGCTGCTTTGATGCCTGTATGGTGTGCTCTGCCACCCCACTGAGCAGGAAGTACTTTCTAACATTAGCTAGTGTGAAAGCCTTGTTTGTGTTGTGTTGGAACAGGAAGTGGCAGTGTTTGTGTTGTGTTGGAACAGGAAGTGGCAGTGTTTGTGTTGTGTTGGAACAGGAAGTGGCAGTGTTTGTGTTGTGTTGGAACAGGAAGTGGCAGTGTTTGTGTTGTGTTGGAACAGGAAGTGGCAGTGTTTGTGTTGTGTTGGAACAGGAAGTGGCAGTGTTTGTGTTGTGTTGGAACAGGAAGTGGCAGTGTTTGGGTTGTGTTGGAACAGGAAGTGGCAGTGTTTGTGTTGTGTTGGAACAGGAAGTGGCAGTGGCAAGGTTTGGATAAAAGCGTCTGCTAAATGCATAAATGTACTGTAAGTCGCTCTGGATAAGAGCGTCTGCTAAATGACTAAATGTAATGTAACTGGAACAGGGAGTGACCACGGTCTCGATACACTCTGGTCTTGGTCATGACTTGGTCTAGGTTTAGGTGGTCTTAACTACAACACTGCCTCATACCATCTCATACGAGTGGAGAGAAACCAAGGCAAGCAAGCAGAGTACTGATTCAATTCAGAAGGTTTAGGATGTCAAAAAAAGGTCTGTTTAGATCTGACTAATAGCAGTGATGTGATAGATAAGGAGACGCAAATTAGGAGACTCAAGAGTAAAGATTTGTCTTAGAATCTACATTGCAATGACTCCAATTGGGGGTTTTATCGTTCATAGACATGCTGTGTTGTGTTCTGGCCCAGCGCTCATCCTCTCTGCTTGTTTCTGTCTGCAGAGAAACCTTGACACGAACGGACACCTGCGCAAGAGGATGACTACCACCTCTCAGGACCCCCACGCAGGACTAACTAAGCAACCACACGCCTCCAGCCAATCCTGTTTAACCACAGTGATGACTGGCAGCTCCTCCAGCCTATCGTGTTCCAGCCCCAAGTCCACCAGCCAATCCAATGCAGCTTTGTCCACCTTGACGGTGAAGAATCTGCCCCCAGCTCCACCCTCCATGCCGGCCGCGCCCGGAGACACGCCATCCAGGGAGAGCACTGGCTCCTCCTCCCTCCAGAACCTCCTGGGCCCCAAGCTGGAGAACATCCACATGATGGGAAACAAGATGGAGCCCAAGCAGTCTCCATGCTCCCAGCCCACCACTGCTGGAATGGGCGGGACCAGTAAAATCGACAAGTATGCCCGCATTCTCTTCCCAGTGTCCTTCGGGGCTTTCAACATGGTCTACTGGGTGGTGTACCTGTCCAAAGAGACCATGGAGACCAAAGTAGGATAGTTTAATTTCCTGTGAAGTCGGAAGGAGGGTAGTTTCATTTCCTGTGGAGTCCGAAGGAGGGTAGTTCTGTTTCCTGTTTCAAGTTCAGGTTGGGATCTATTCCAGAGTTGGGATGTCACCCAGGTTCTCTGGACTGAAGGATATCCAGGGCAGATATGTGGACATATTTGTTTTGTTTTGTAAATGTCATCTCACAATGCGAATGGTAACAAAATCTTCCCAACATTTCCTACGAGTCTAAAAATATTGTGAGATAATTTTGTTTGATTCTCAGTGCCCAGTGCCCTAACATGGTGGACACCTCTGTCACCTCTACCATGTCTCATACACACCTTGATGTATGTTTTTACAAAGCAGGATCGCTTTAATGAACCTAGAAGGACACAGGGAAAGTGAGTCCTGCGTCTCCGAGCGGGAAGAATGAACAGGTCTCACACCCTGCAATGTGTCCTCACACTTCACCAAGGAACCTCACACCACGTGAAGACATCGTCAAGAAAGGGTTGTGTTGGTAGCACTTTCAGAGAGCATAAGAAATAGCTGGGAATGCTGCATGCTACACCACGGTACCGTAGTTGAATCATCGTTTGGTTTTGAGTTGGCCTGACCTGTCATACAGAAGCCAATCCAGAATTCCAAGCTTCTTCACACAGTCTGTGTGGAATACTTCTCTGTTGTTTCTTTTAAGTTAAGAACAACATTCCTCATTGCTTCAGGTCTGCTGACAGGAGATGTATGGTTCTCTCTGTGTGTCATTAGGTGAACACATGGCTGGTCACTCCAAAAAGATTCTTGTTCACTGATGTCGTTTGTCAGGAACGTTTCCCTGAGGGAGGCTGGCCTGTCATCACGTCTGGAGAAGAGCCACCACATGAAGGTGGCTCTTTATCGTCATGCTTGATGTCCTACTCTAACAGCCACACCACCCAGACAGGTCAGTCTGGGGCCAGATCAGGCCGGGGGTAATTCAGGCTGGGGCAGATCAGGCTGGGGTGTAGTAGCATGTGAACAGGGAGAGTGATAGAAAGATCAAAGTATCTCCTTCTGTTCAGTGTTCTTAAATGCACTGAATGAAATTGATTTGGTCCCTCACATCCCCACGCAATAAAAAAATACACAACACACAAACACTCAACATGCGGTCCATACACCCCTAAGTGTCTCTAACACACACACAGACAACCTTCTCAGCACCTGTAAAGACCTGGTTATGATGTGGACGTCAGCACCTTCTCAGCACCTGTAAAGACCTGGTTATGATGTGGACGTCAGCGTGGCGGTGTCTCTCCCCCTGGGGCTCCAGTAGTTTCCTGTGTGAGCACTCTTGACTGTGATCGGTGTATGCATCCACATCTGCTCTGCTTGTTTAAATTGAGTCTGGGCAACAGATGACAGAGGAAATGCTGTCCTGCAGAACAGCAGACAGGAAGTGCTGTCCCTTAGAACAGCTGACAGGAAGTGCTGTCCCTTAGAACAGCTGACAGGAAGTGCTCCAGAAGAGCTGCTGGGTTAAGTGAAGCTGTAGAGTTGGGGGATCTATGTAAACAGCTTCCAATGCTGGGGACGATCCACTGGCAACATCCACCCCTCCAGCCTCCCCTCCCCTGGGGGTTCATCATCTCTGCTGATTGTCATTCTAGGGAGAAGGACAATGATCGCATCAACATCAGCAGGCGTTTTATTGTTTTACGTAAGTCCAGCAAGGCTCTGCAAATGGTTTGTTTCATGTTCCACTCATGAATGCCAAATGAGGACGTGTAGAAGCCAGAGTTAACACTGCCAGTGCTAGAGCCGCTACAGAGGAGCTGTCCTGGAGCACACAGGAAGCAGAGCGCAGGCCCAGCACATCAGCAGAACACACTACAGAGGAGCTGTCCTGGAGCACACAGGAAGCAGAGCGCAGGCCCAGCACATCAGCAGAACACACTACAGAGGAGCTGTCCTGGAGCACACAGGAAGCAGAGCGCAGGCCCAGCACATCAGCAGAACACACTACAGAGGAGCTGTCCTGGAGCACACAGGAAGCAGAGCGCAGGCCCAGCACGTCAGCAGAACACACTACAGAGGAGCTGTCCTGGAGCACACAGGAAGCAGAGCGCAGGCCCAGCACATCAGCAGAACACACTACAGAGGAGCTGTCCTGGAGCACACAGGAAGCAGAGCGCAGGCCCAGCACATCAGCAGAACACACTACAGAGGAGCTGTCCTGGAGCACACAGGAAGCAGAGCGCAGGCCCAGCACATCAGCAGAACACACTACAGAGGAGCTGTCCTGGAGCACACAGGAAGCAGAGCGCAGGCCCAGCACATCAGCAGAACACACTACAGAGGAGCTGTCCTGGAGCACACAGGAAGCAGAGCGCAGGCCCAGCACATCAGCAGAACACACTACAGAGGAGCTGTCCTGGAGCACACAGGAAGCAGAGCGCAGGCCCAGCACATCAGCAGAACACACTACAGAGGAGCTGTCCTGGAGCACACAGGAAGCAGAGCGCAGGCCCAGCACATCAGCAGAACACACTACAGAGGAGCTGTCCTGGAGCACACAGGAAGCAGAGCGCAGGCCCAGCACATCAGCAGAACACACTACAGAGGAGCTGTCCTGGAGCACACAGGAAGCAGAGCGCAGGCCCAGCACATCAGCAGAACACACTACAGAGGAGCTGTCCTGGAGCACACAGGAAGCAGAGCGCAGGCCCAGCACATCAGCAGAACACACTACAGAGGAGCTGTCCTGGAGCACACAGGAAGCAGAGCGCAGGCCCAGCACATCAGCAGAACACTTTCAGGGACGTCCAGGTTGTTTTCATTATGCAATGAGAAGCACACAACATTTTCTGCGTGTTGATTTCAGTGAGTTGGTTTATTTAATTTTAGCCAAAGGTCTTGTGGACTCAGGTAGAATTTATTGTCATCGAAATGCTTTTTATCAAGACCTTGATTTCCCTGTTCGATTACTGCATGACCTATCTCAGTTCAAAATAGATTTGAACAGATTTCTATTTTATTTTGTAATTATTTAAAAATTCATTGTAAATGTACTGTTAAAACCATCAATATTATTTGGTTATCCAGCTTTCCTAGAGGGAGGAACAATGTCCTGTACTGCCACTATACTGACCCCTGACCTCTACCCCCTGCCCCTAAGCCTAACACCATGACCCTAACCCCAAACCCTAACGCTAGATGCCTGCCATAATGCTACAACCCTAACCCCAATACCATGAATTTAGCCCTATGGCCCTAATTCCCTAATCCTAACCGTAACCATAAGACTAAATTGTATTTAATGCCATGGGCCTCACCTATGACCCTGACCCTAATGTCCGACCCCAACACATGACACTAACTTACAATGAATAACAATACTGTAGTAAGAACATATGTGATCTAAAATAGTTTAGTGTTATATTTTGGTCACAAGCGGTCAGTGTTGTGTAGCTCTGTATGACAGAAACATCTCGTGGGTTATTTTAGAATCATTGAAAATATAAACAAGACAGACAGAGGGATCATTTACTCATAAAAGTTTCAGTTTCTTTGCCAAAACAGTCAGAGAAAAGTCTGCTGTTAACAGTTATGCGAACAAATATTCATTATCATTCCTTGGACTTCATCCAAAGCACACAGGCATGGACGTGTTTCGGAGAGTCGGCGTGCAAAACGTGGGAGGAAACAATCCTTTGTGTTCAAGAGGTCGCAAACGATCCACCTCCTGTACATATACTCACAATAATAACAGAATGTCTTTGTACAAAATACTGACCTTGTGTGTTTTGTAGTTGAGATGATATATACCGTTGCCCTATGCAAAACAGAGACTTTAGAATTGTCATAGAAAAAGAGCCTTGATGAACAAAGCATCACTCTGACCAATAAAAGAGTCCAGTGTTCCACACATGATGGGTCTTTTTCCTCTTATGTGCTCCTGAGTTCCCCTGGTCCGATCATACCTGTCTCTAGCACAGAGGGGTTGTTCAGGCAGTGGGCTTCAATTCAGAAGCATTTAGGCTCCAAGTTCTCTGGCCACGCATGGCCCTCTCTCATGTCATGTCAGTCCTGATGGAGGAGAGGCGATGTATTCAACCCACCTGGTTTCTGACTAATCGTCCTGACTGACTTCCCTGCCAGAAGCGTCCCAGTGACAACCAGTGCTGACCGGTCTGGATGGGTCAGGCCCTGTGCTGACCGGTCTGGATGGGTCAGGCCCTGTGCTGACCGGTCTGGAGGGGTCAGGCCCTGTGCTGACCGGTCTGGATGGGTCAGGCCCTGTGCTGACCGGTCTGGATGGGTCAGGCCCTGTGCGACAGGGACTGCACAGTCATGTGTGTCGGAACACCACAACACAAGAAAGGCAATTTCAGAAAAGTAATTATGGATAATGAAGGAACATCATTTGAGAGACCCTGCTCTCCCACCCTGTCAGAGAGCAGCTCTGGCAGACACAGAAACGTAAACATCAGCAAACTGAGGATGTTATACAAACTTGGGGGGTATTCCAGGTAGCGGGTTTAACAAACTGTGAGCCTAACCCTGAACTCTGAGTTGAGTTACTCTAAAATGGGAAACTCTGACTTTTCGGTTCCAGAAAAGCAGATTTGAATTTGTTAAGTCAACTCTGAGTTAAGCGCGGGCATGAGAACCATTAAAAGCCAACATCAATGCTCTGATACTAGGATCCACCATGGCACCCGGCGACCAAAAACTTGATCCTACTTCACCACACTTCAGATATAAGTTTTATTACGTGTTTATGGTCAATCTGAGCACATAGCCTATTCCGGAAAAAAGCAACACGGCTGTAGCAGCGTATACAATTGGCGTGGGAGACAATTGCTACCGAATCAATGCATACATTTGAATGCAATAGCCAGTCCATACATTGAACATTTAACCCCACTGTCCGTTAATATTACAGGAGAAAAAGTGGTGGACTTAATAAAATAGCATGTTCAATGTCATATTAAATATAAAAACATACTACAAACAGTTAAGGCATATTTTGCTTAGGCTATAAGATAGTGATTGTAGCCTCTAAGTCACCTTGGTTTTAATCATATTGGACATAATACAAAGTAAATATCAGTTGGTGCCTATTTCAAGTTGTAGTAGCAGTTACCCCCAATAGAGATGTTCATTTAATGGCAGGTGATTTCTGCATGTGGAACTGTGAAATGTCATGTAATCTCATGTATTCCCAGTTACAAGTAAATTAGTTCTACAAACTGCATCTCATGAAGAAAGTGCCAAAAACTGACCAAGAGATGGAGTAGGCCTACTTAGGGTAGAAGAATACATCAGTGAACTGTTATCTCTTCTGGGTTACAGTAGCTCTTCTCACAGTGTGGAAAATGATTCTTTAGTACAGTGTTTTAGTACAGCGCCCCTTGTTGGTTGTTTTAGGTAATGTTGGAAAGCCCATTGTAGTTGAAGGATGGTGCATGATTCTCGCTGTGAATCATCTATTTACTGTAAATTGTGTTTATTTCAAATGAACACAGGGATGATACTGCACATGTGGGGTACCTTAAAGAACGTCATAATTTTAAACTCCCCAGGTTTCTAAGATGCACAATATGGTGATGTCCTGAATGAGTTGTTGTTAAGGTAACACCAACCACAGCCACACACTACTGGTGAGTCATGTAACCGATAGATATGAGGGGTGCACTGTCACAAACACATGCAGGGATGTTGCCGTGGTTATCACAGCCTTCTGTGTGTTGGATGTTGCTGTCATTCTCTTGCCAAGAACTCCCTGTTCTGTGTGTGTTGCTGTTTGTTCTTATGTTGTTCTTCAAATACATATTATTTTCTTTCTGCAATTGTAAAATATATTATGATGCAATAAGCTGCAAAAAAGGAGATGGATGCGATAGAATTCTCCTGGTTTTGTTTCCCTGGTAACCTGACATAAATTTGCAAGTGAATGTGCAGAGAACCTGTACAGAAGATGACTCTGCAAGGTCAAAGAGGGCTCACTTAGTACAGATCCAAGAGTGTATACTTCATCTGTGGAGTTAGTACAGATCCAAGAGTGTTTACTTCATCTGTGGAGTAACGACAGGGAAGATGACAGGGAAGACAAACATCAACATTAGTTTGACACATCGTTTTTTTTATTAATCGGTCAAACGATTGTGGTGAAGTTGGGTTAGGGAAGTTGATTATGTTTGGGGGCTCATTTGGCAGTGTGTTTGTCTGAAGCAGGTTCAGTCTTTGTTGCTGTCTTTTCTGCTTTCAACAGATGAGAAACCGTGACCTTTAACCCAAGATATCCTCACATGCATCTGATAGTTTCCTGCCAAATAGTAGAAGGATCTGTGACAAGGAGGGCACATCAACTACGAAACACCTTCTTCTGCCAAACACTTGTTTGTAAACAATATTCTCAATTATAATATAATTATTTAAATTATCTAATGATGTCGTAGTACAAGCTTCCATTTATATGATGATTGATGTTCACATTACCTGTTTGTGTGTGCCTGGCGCATTCAGACTGGATGGTTCTCCTTCTGGGAGGGGGACCTGAGAGGGCTGCTGGGAGGGGGACCTGAGAGGGCTGCTGGGAGGGGGACCTAAGAGGGCTGCTGGGAGGGGGACCTGAGAGGGCTGCTGGGAGGGGGACCTGAGAGGGCTGCTGGGAGGGGGACCTGAGAGGGCTGCTGGGAGGGGGACCTGAGAGGGCTGCTGGGAGGGGGACCTGAGAGGGCTGCTGGGAGGGGGACCTAAGAGGGCTGCTGGGAGGGGGACCTGAGAGGGCTGCTGGGAGGGGGACCTGAGAGGGCTGCTTCAATTGCAGTTTATTGTCAGATGTACAGGATTCACAAGTACAATGAAAAGCTTTGTGCCGCTGAGCTACCTACAACAGTGCAGTTTTTAATAATCAAATAGATAGTAGCGGACAATAATACGATAAGATAAGCCTTTATTAGTCCCACAATGGGGACATTTGCAGGATTTCAGCAGCCTAGAGATTGTGCAAACTACAAACAAGTAAAAAACAACAGTACAAAAACAACAATGTAGCAAAATAAGTATAATAATAATAAGACGGAGTACTTAAATAATTAAATACATTGCACAGATTTAGTGTTTGGTGGTCTACTGGGAGCACAGCTGGATGTGCAGCCTGACAGCAGCAGGAAGGAAGGATGAGAGGCTGTATAAGAGGCTGTCGTGGAGGCTGTGTATTAGAAACTGTGTAGTGGAGGCTGTGTATTAGAGGCTGAATATTAGAGGCTGTGTATTAGAGGCTGTGTATTAGAGGCTGAGTATTAGAGGCTGTGTAGTGGAGGCTGTGTAGTGGAGGCTGTGTAGTGGAGGCTGTGTAGTGGAGACTGTTTATTAGAGGCTGTGTATTAGAAGCTGTGTAGCTGCATGTCACAGGCCCTAAACTCTGCATCTCTCTTCTGCCACAGAACGCTTGTTGCCTCGGCAACAGGCAGGAGACAGGTTCAACAGCTCAGTGGAATCAAGAGCTTCGGATGTGCTCCTGATGGTTCATGTGTGTGTTTGTGTGTGGGTGTGTGTGTGAGTGGGTGGGTGGGTGGGTGGGTGTGTGCATGTACTCGTTTGTATGTGTGTGTCTGTGTGTGGATGTGTTTTTCTGGATGTGTTTGTGTGTGTGTGTGTGTGTGTGTGTATGTGCTTGCATATGTTATGGGTTTGTCTGTGGCACCATACCTTGATTTTGATCATCCAATATTACAATGCTCCTCTGGTACCAGAATACCCACATTTGTGGATGTAAATGCTGTGGGTTACTGTTAAACCACTTCATGTCTTTTGCGACGGTATTTTGATATTCTGTAAAATATCCCAAACATCCTCAAATTCCCCCTTGGAGTAGGACCACGTGCACTGTCTACTACTGTTAATGTAATACATGACAAACTGTGATAACTCATTTTCATGTAAAGTAAATATCAGTCCAAGGCTGTGTTCATCTATCTGTCCAGGAGGGGGCACTGTGATCAAATATCTTGCTGGGTAGGAGCAGGCCTGGGTTGTGATATTAACTTAAGCACACCTTCAGTCATAGATGAATATATGAATACGTTTTAAGTGGTGTATTGTGTACACTAAAGACAAGACACATGGCTGGATAGCATCATTGGTACAGACCCACAGGAAGTGACAGCATGAGTTTAAGCTTAAGCCTCCTGCTTCAGCACTAATTTGAGAACTTTTGTCATTAAACAATCTGATATGGAGATCTTCCCTACCTGAGGAAGCAGTACACTCTCAGCGTCAGCGACAGCATTGCTTCACAGCTCCTAAAACAGGATGATTACCCTGCCTCGTGTTGCAGCACATTCCCAGAAGTGCAGAAGTGATCTGTTGTCAACGAAGTGACATGATGCAACACCTAGCAATGCAAATATGTCACATTTCTCCTTACCAACCACTGGCCAGTTATGGAGGTTCTTTGTGAATGTCCAGATAGGACCAGACAGGTCCAGACAGGACCAGACAGGACCAGACAGGACCAGACAGGTCCAGACAGGACCAGACAGGACCAGACAGGTCCAGACAGGTCCAGACAGGTCCAGACAGGACCAGACAGGTCCAGACAGGACCAGACAGGACCAGACAGGTCCAGACAGGACACTAGCTGTGAAGGTCATACTGCTGAGGTTGACTCTGTGGTATTGATGACCTGTCACATGTAGAGGTTGGTTTGGGAATCAATGGAATAATGTGACAACCAGGGCCATACTGTGACTTACACAACCCCCTCCACAACTACACAACACACACAACCTAACACTTTACATTGATGTTATGTTACCTACCATGTGACTGCATAGCAATACCTATAGTATCAACGTAGATCCATAGGAGCTGCTAAATAATGAAGTGTTGTTGTAAAGTTTAAGAAGGCGCAGTAGGGGGAGGGGTGGGGGAGGGGTAAGTGGATGCTGTAAAGGGGCAGTTGAAGGTTGTTACCAAAAGGAGATGAATTTTAACATCCACTATCATCCAGTCCTGGAAAGCTAAAACTCAGAGTTCTTAACCAAGTGAAACCTATCATGTTTACTGTAACCTTAATGTAAAGTGTAACTACCATGTTCTTTCAATAGGTAGTGCTGTGTAGTTCATTTTCATGAAAATTCTCTTTCTATCATGTTTCTCTCAATTCATCCTTGTTCTTTCAGCTCTCATAGTGTTTACCCTCCCACACATGCCACCTACATCAGGAGCACATGGCCTTTTCTCTCAATCGAAAAAAATGTTTCCTCTTTAAAAATGGAAATATCTGTATGTGACTGATGTGCTGTGCTTACACCGTGACTAAATTAATTATGGCAACACATTTGTATTTGATATAGGAACTGACTTTGATGGCTCTTTTGCAAAAAGGTTCAACAAGGTATTTTCTTGTTTCCAGCTGTCTAATCCAGAACATAGAAATAAGATGAATATGGCTTTTCTATTCTTCATGCTGGTGACCCTAAAAGCACGGCCTAACCACTTCTCACACTGTCCTGGGCATGAAGGGTTTGTGCCTTGTCTGTTGAGCTGACCATGTGCAGATCTCTTCCTGACATGTGCAGCTCTGTGTGAAGACAAACACCTGAGGTCTGTCCCCGGAGAGCGTGGAGGCACGCGGACGATCCCCCACAGGACCTCTGCACAGAGATATATCCACACACGCACTCTAAAGTGGGAAATCCAGGTGAATCTCTTACTTGCCACTGATAATATCATGTCATTGTCTTTATGGAAATTTCCTTAAAAGATGGGTTTTGAGTAATGACCAATGTACATGATTAAGTACACCTGGCATATTTTAATTTCGTCAAATAAGATATTTCATTCTAAGGAAAGCACGTGGTGCTGAAGGAACAGCTCTTTCTCAAGTCGAGTGCTTTGTTCACTTGTCCACGAACTACGATCTTCGATAGAGGTGTTAAATTTATGTTGCGGAATTAGAATCTAAATCGTAGGCTGTAACCGTTAAAAAAATAACATTCGGTGACAGTTTTCAAATACTAAACTTTGCTACCTTTAGGACCCGGTGTCGTTCTTCATTGGCTTTTTCTGTAGTTAGTGAGGGGGAAGAGAGGCAAGGGACCGAGAGAGCGCGTCTGTATCACGATCTACACTGAACTGGAATCAGCTTTCAGAATGTAAAATGATTATTCCACTGTGAATGCTAGGACTACAATTTTATCAGCCCTCCAAAAAGGATTCATCAGCTTGTGAGACAGCTGTGAGATCCCAGTGTTCAAGAGTCATTTCTTGGGCTTGGAATTTCCAAGACGTGTGGTAGCAACAGAACCTGGTTCAGTTTGACTGAAAGCACTGTGGTCTAATTGGGCTCAACTCTCACGTTTTTCTTGGTTTGAGGTCGGATCACTTGCAAGTGCGCCCTACATTCCAGGTTAGTGTTTTTGTATGTGTTTTACGGACAAACAGTCTATCAGTGAATCTACGAATGAAAAAAGCATGACATGTTCTAAGATCTTAACGCCTGTTCTGCTTTAATTAACCCATATTTTAGAGTTTTCGGTTAACGGGGATATCCCTCCTAAATGCTTCTCTGAACTAAACGTTTTGATAAACTGGGAATTTAGATGCCAACTCTTTCAGAAATGGTCAGTTGAATATCACGTTAGCCAGTAGCCTATAAATTATTATTCAACACAGGCATGTTACGTGTCACTGAATACTAATTGGGCGTCCCTGGTTAACGCGCTGTTATACTCAATTGGGCTTTCATATTGACATGATACGGTGTTGGCTGCCCAACGACTTGGGTATTGAGGCCATCCTAGGTTTTGTTGGTCATACCACACATAAAACGCGTTTTACAGCAGCTTTGCTAATTATGTGACTGCATTCATTATCTATTCATTTTTGTTTCTTACTGTGTAGGTGTGCATGCAGCGATGAGGAATAAGGAGAGTGTATTTCCATATCTGATCATCTGCTTCATGCTGATGATCCTCTGGCAGACGAGGTAAGTCGTTTAATTAATGGAAGAAACGTATTAGTTTCATTACGAAGCAAAGCTCTGTGTTTCACTCATACCGGGACTCACAATTCATGTTCGCTCAGAACACAAGAACAACAATGTAGGATTTGGATGGACTCGACTCTGTGATAATGCCCCAGCGTGAGGTAGCGAGCAAGCGGCAGTGAATAGTTGTCAAAGCGGGGGTCACTGTAAACTGACTGTGTCGTCTTGATTTGAGGAGGCGGTCCCGGTCCCGGTCCCGGTGGCGGTGAGGGGGAGTCTGGGATGTAGTCACGCCTCATCCGTTAGGGGCCTTGGAGAAGTACTCTTCACAAATTGGGAAAATAATCAAACACATAGAATCTATTTATTTATTTATATTGACTAACTTCACTGGATAAAAATGTCCAACCAGTGTCATAGTTAAGGTGTGTTGGCTCAGTGGAGGACCAGGATTGGTGCTCTGATGTCTGTTTATTATTTGGAGATGGTGGTACATTGTAATTTTTAATATTTTTTATATAACCTGCGTTGTGCAAGTACAGTGGGTTCAAGTTGTTATGAATATAAAAAATGAACAATAATGAACAATGCTGTTACAAGATTTCCATTTCATTCATTCAGCAGATGCTTTTATCCAAAGCTAATAACTGAAAATCAAGGTCCAGAAGTGTATGTTTGTAATTTTGGTAGTCAAAGAACAGTCTGTATATATATATATATGCTACCCTCAATGTACCGCCACATTTGCATATTCAATTGTGTGTTTTTCCCAGATCAGATGGCACACAAATGTTCAGCCTTGAACTGGGTCAGCTAAGCAGAGTGATATGTGTGTGTATGTGTGTGTGCACATATGTTGTGTAAGTGTGCACTATATTGTATGTGTGTGTGTGTTTTCCGTGTATGTGTCTGCATGTGAGTGAATGAGAGGCCTTCTGATGTTTAAAAATACGTGATTAATTTCTGTGGAAAGATGTTGTGATGAAGTCCAGCTCCCAGTCACAGGAAGTGGCTCCCCTGTGTCTGTTGTGATGAAGCACAGCTCTACAGCTGCTGCTGCTGCTGCTAACTCTGGTGTGTTGTCCAGGTCCGTTTCTGCTGATGCTGCCACCAACGCCTTCAAGACCAACATCACCCTGTTCACTCGCATCCTGGACCGCCTCCTGGATGGCTATGACAATCGCCTGCGTCCAGGACTGGGGGGTGAGCAGCTTGGGGTTTCTGTCTGTAGGGGAATCCACAGTCTGTAGGAACAAGGAGCACTTGACTGATTTATAAGTCCACAACAGTGGCAGTGAGTCCCAGCTGGACGGGACCACCAGAGGGGGTAGGTGACTGTCCTGGACCACCAGAGGGGGGAGGTGACTGTCCTGGACCACCAGAGGGGGGAGGTGACTGTCCTGCTACCACCAGAGGGGGGAGGTGACTGTCCTGGACCACCAGAGGGGGGAGGTGACTGTCCTGGACCACCAGAGGGGGGAGGTGACTGTCCTGGACCACCAGAGGGGGGAGGTGACTGTCCTGGACCACCAGAGGGGGGAGGTGACTGTCCTGCTACCACCAGAGGGGGGAGGTGACTGTCCTCTGTCAACGCTCAGTCTTGAACTATGACCTCTGGGACCGTACCCAGGCCACATCTATCAACAGTCTTAATGGTGTCAGACTGATGAATGCATGTCCTTGCTCGTTGGCAGAGCCATGTGATCTAATCAGTAATCATGTAAGAGGGGTGATGTGAGAACAGTGTGTCTGGGGTCCAGCCTGACAGGCTGACAGGCTGACAGGCTGACAGCAGCCAGGTGGAGGGAGAGCATCCTGAGGCTCCTGGGGTGACAGACACCGTGCCACGGAGCGCAGGGGGGAGGCTTCCTGCTACATCTCACTCTTCCTCCTCGTCTTCCTCCTGTCATCACTCTTTTCCCTCCTCCTCCTCTTACTCCCTCTTTCTTCCTCTCCCTTCTCCTCTCTCTCCTTCTCTCCTCCTCTCTCTCCTCCTCTCTCTCCTTCTCTCCTCCTCTCTCTCCTCCTCTCTCTCCTTCTCTCCTCCTCTCTCTCCTCCTCTCTCTCCTTCTCTCCTCCTCTCCCTTCTCCTCTCTCTCCTTCTCTCCTCCTCTCTCTCCTCCTCTCTCTCCTTCTCTCCTCCTCTCTCTCCTCCTCTCTCTCCTTCTCTCCTCCTCTCTCTCCTCCTCTCTCTCCTTCTCTCCTCCTCTCTCTCCTCCTCTCTCTCCTCCTCTCTCTCCTCCTCTCTCTCCTTCTCTCCTCCTCTCCATCCTCCCCTCCCTCCTCCTCCTCCTCTCTCTCAGACAGTGAGAGCCCAGGGCTGGTGGTGGATCTCCCCGTCTCCTGGTGTTGTGAGTCAGCAGGGCTGTGCCCCGCGTCCTCCCAGTGTATCTGTGTTTGTGACAGAACTGTGTCAGGGAGCTGTGCTGATTCACCAGCATGAAGGCCCTGTTCTGACAGGCCTGCTCCTTCTCCTGGGTGTTTTACTGTATTGTGATATTCATATCTTAGGTCAGCGCTACTAAGCCGTAAAAGCACTCTCCCTTATCTTGAGTGGATGAGGAATGTAATGACATTTAGTAAATGTAAATTACAGTAATACCATTACTTGGACCTTTTTACGAAAGGATAAAAAGCCAGCCATCATTTCACTGGTATCATTGTGACCGTTTGCATCGATGCCTCCCCAGCAACAACTCTACTGCTAGGAAACGTTTCTGTTCATGTTTCTTCATGTCAGCTGATTTGTCAGAGCCAGGGTGTGTAGGGGCAGGGTGTGTAGAGGCAGGGTGTGTAGAGGCAGGGTGTGTGGAGGCAGGGTGTGTAGAGGCAGGGTGTGTGTGTAGGGGCAGGGTGTGTAGAGGCAGGGTGTGTAGAGGCTAGGGTGTGTGTGTAGAGGCAGGGTGTGTGGAGGCAGGGTGTGTGGGTGTGTGTGGAGGCAGGGTGTGTGTGTGTGTGTTGAGGCAGGGTGTGTGTGGAGGCAGGATGTGTGGAGGCAGGGTGTGTGGGTGTGTGTGGAAGCAGTGGACCCACTCAGAAGCACAACTCACCTGGTCTCTTTTTTAACTTTTTAATAACCAAATATATATGTATTAATCATGATTGTAAGTACAAGAGGTACTAATCTAAGGTGAATGTGTGTGTGCCCTATATGAGATGTTTATTCCATTATGGGGTAATGAGGATTAAAAACTCAAAGCAGAGCTAATCAATGCCAGGGTGTTAATGTGGATCATAAACGATGGACCTTGGAGAGATGATGTCTCTGTACACAGGAACATGTGACATATTAAAAGTCTTCATCCAAGAACACAGAAGAATCTTTCTATATGGTGACCGAATCTCTCCTTCCAGTCCTTGTGCATCTCTTCTACCCCCCTCCTCCTCTCCTCTTCTACCTCTCCTCCTCCACCTCTCCTCCTCTCCCTCTCTTTATTCATCTTCTCTCCTCCATCTTTCCTCCTCTACCTCTCCTCTTCCTTCTCTTCTCCGAGTGCCCCTCACCCCACCACTGCCTCCCATCAGGTGTGATTTGAAACTGAAAGTTCAAAAAGGGAGGTTCTCCCTTGGTCAGGGGGTGGAGTACTGTCGTGTACCTCCCTGAGTACTGTCCTGTATGTGGGGCAGGGAGGACATCAAAAACAGATCTCTATGCATCACAGAACAAAACCATTCTAAAAGAGTGCCCCGAAAACCGCATGCCGCATGAAGAAATATTCCTTTTTGCCCTCTTCTATGTATTCACATGATGGATCCATGAAAATTTGATGTGTCAGTGGCATATTTGTTTTCTGAACTCCAACAAACAAACAATATTTTTTTTATTTTCAAGACAGGGTCTGTATTTAGCCCAGCTACATTATGTAGGTCAGCGTGACCAGTTGTTAAATGTCTGTATTTAAGAGCCAGAGCAGTGCTCCGGGGAAGAACACAGAGAAGCTGCTGGTTTAGCAAGTCCCAGTTACCCAGTCCTCCTGGGGGGCTGGTCAGCTGCAGGTTAACCACCCCAGTCCTCCTGGGGGGCTGGTCAGCTGCAGGGTTAACCACCCCAGTCCTCCTGGGGGGCTGGTCAGCTGCAGGGTTAACCACCCCAGTCCTCCTGGGGGGCTGGTCAGCTGCAGGGTTAACCACCCCAGTCCTCCTGGGGGGCTGGTCAGCTGCAGGGTTAACCACCCCAGTCCTCCTGGGGGGCTGGTCAGCTGCAGGCTGGTTATTGGTCTTCATCATGTGGTCAGCATAGGCTGGTGTCTGTCTGCTGGGCTGTGACATCTTAGAGAGGTGACTCACTCTCACCCTGAGAACAGAAAGCGTTGTGTTGGGGTGACACTGTAGAACTAGTTCACAGAATTACTCACAATGTTGTTGCATCAATACAATATAAAGAAGTGTCCCTCTCAGCAAATTAGGTTTATGTGGTATTGTTATGGATAAATTCAACAGATCAATTGAAACAATATATTTTGTTTCATGCTTTGTTGACTGTTCCGGATTAGAGTTATCCAGCTGAATTAACTGAGTTTATTTGTGACCGTTGGATGCATGAATCATGCGTGTTGGTAGAAAGACGAGGACAGATGATCAAACTGACCGTTCCACAGCTCATCCGTTAAACTCGGTCTGTTCGTCTGAGACACACAAATGAACCTCTGACAGTTTGTTCCTTGTTACTATAAATGGGTGGTTTGAGGTCCTGGGGCAGTAAAAGCACTCTGGTCTTAATAAACATCCCAGGGCTTCGTCTTCTGTCTTCTTATACTCTGCAGTTATGCTCGGCTGCCTCTTTTAGTAGAAAATATAGCTCAAATTATTTTTGTTATTGATATAGTTTGACATTATTTTTTGTTTGTTAAAATGTACACAGGTATGTTGTGTTTTTAAATAGGTTTTTAAATCTTGTTTATTACAGCATTGTTGATTTCCCCAACATCATTTGCACATATGTATACATTTACATAATGTAGGCACACAATCTTACTTCATGAAGCCAAACTAGAGCATGAAACATCTGTGTATGCCAGGACACTAGATAAAGGTTAGGAACCAGCCCACTAGTGTTATACTGGTTTTCCCAGCATGTTGTTATTGCATGTTGTCTTTTCTATCAAATGTCATTTTGCATAAAAAAAGGAAAACAAATCTGCTTCTGTTTTGAATCATGTTGAAAATCTTCCGTAATCTAGCTATACATACTTAAATATATGTCATGAAATATGAAATGTGAAGTATGTCTTGCTAAATGTACTGCACCCTCCACCCACTGTGGTCCCCCTGTAGCTCATGAATAAGTAAGGATATCCATTACATGTCCGTGTGCAGGGAGGGGAGGCGCAGGGAGGGGAGGCGCAGGGAGGGGAGGCGCAGGGAGGGGAGGCGCAGGGAGGCACAGGGAGGGGAGGCGCAGGGAGGGGAGGCGCAGGGAGGGGAGGCGCAGGAAGGGGAGGCGCAGGGAGGCGCAGGGAGGCGCAGGGAGGGGAGGCGCAGGGAGGGGAGGGGCAGGGAGGGGAGGCGCAGGGAGGGGAGGCGCAGGGAGGGGAGGCGCAGGGAGGCGCAGGGAGGGGAGGCGCAGGGAGGGGAGGCGCAGGGAGGCGCAGGGAGGCGCAGGGAGGGGAGGCG
Source organism: Thaleichthys pacificus (assembly GCA_023658055.1). Lineage (NCBI taxonomy): Eukaryota > Metazoa > Chordata > Actinopteri > Osmeriformes > Osmeridae > Thaleichthys > Thaleichthys pacificus. The sequence goes on from CM042855.1 coordinate 17,830,221, forward strand.
CAGGGAGGGGAGGGGCAGGGAGGGGAGGCGCAGGGAGGGGAGGCGCAGGGAGGGGAGGCGCAGGGAGGGGAGGCGCAGGGAGGGGAGGCGCAAGGAGGCTCTGCTCCTGACAGCACTTTAGTCAGCCTAATGAGAAGCTCTCTGGAACACCGAGGTGGTGTGCCGGGCAGGGCGGATAGGAACCTCTAAAAGCTTTTGGAATTGGCCGAGCGGAGAGGAGATGCAGTGCTTAATGAAGCAGACATGCTGCAGAGACAGAGCTGTGCTTGTTTGCTGTTGTTGTTGGCAGGTTCTATGCAATATTACCTGGAGGCTTGTGTAAAACGTTTGGGTTTGATGTGTCATGACATAGTTCAACATGTTTGTCCCGGTGAGATTGAACCCTGGTCTCCTGCCCTGGTGTTTACCAGTAGACCAGAAGGACATGCCGGTGGTCCAGAGGAACAGGGATGACAGGGATGACAGACCAGAGGAACAGGGATGACAGACCAGAGGAACAGGAATGACAGACCAGAGGAACAGTGATGACAGACCAGAGGAACAGGGATGACAGACCAGAGGAACAGGGAGGACAGACCAGAGGAACAGGGAGGACAGACCAGAGGGACAGGGATGACAGACCAGAGGAACAGGGATGACAGACCAGAGGAACAGGGATGACAGACCAGAGGAACAGGGAGGACAGACCAGAGGGACAGGGAGGACAGGGAGGACAGACCAGAGGGACAGGGAGGACAGACCAGAGGGACAGGGAGGACAGGGGGGACAGGGAGGACAGGGGGGACAGGGAGGACAGGGGGGACAGGGAGGACAGACACATCTGTATATTCATATTTATCGATGTTTGTCGGTAAGGAAAGCTTTATATTTTGCAGCTCTGGTCTCTCATTTATGTTCTTCTCCTCAGATCGTGTGACAGAAGTGACGACCAACATCTACGTCACCAGCTTTGGCCCCGTGTCAGACACAGATATGGTGAGAACACTGCCTCTTCACACACAGTCCGTCTGCATCCTGACCTGCTAGCTCCCTTCAACCTCCTTCCTGAAGAGGCAAGGACCTCCACACCGGCCTCCACTTTGGCCTCCACACGCCTGGCCTCTAGCCCAGCGTCTCTCCTTCTCCTTCCAGCCCAGAGTCTCTCCTCCTCATCCCAGCTCCGAGTCTCTCCTCACCCAGACTAGTGCTCCTCATACCACAGGCTGCACACCTGTTTGCTTTTCTAAAACGTATCTCTTTGGACCCTTCATGGCTGGTTAATGTTCTCCACAGCGCTGCCTTCTCTGTTCCCTCTCTTCAACAGGAACACACTGCATGACAAGGAGAGATAAGAGCAGACAGTTTGTGTTCATTGTGAGGGTCCCTTATTTTTCCAGTTCAGTCCTATCTCACTGAATCCTCCCGTCAGGTTCCCCCTTCTGCTGGAGTGTCTCACTGTCAGCCCCTGCCTGATTCCCTTCATGATATACCTCAGAGAGCAGGGCAGCATGCCCTCCTCCAGCTCCCTTCTCTTTATTATTAGACTAAAGGAAGGCGTGGGACCCAGGCTGCAGAGCAGAGCTGGACCAGGCCTGGGAAGGGAGCGTTGGGTTACATTCACATTTGATGTTTCAGTCATTTAGCGCTTTTATCCAAAGCGACTCACGAGTACAGCAGCAGATCAAGGATCAGAAGTGTATAGTTCTACAGTATTTCGATGGTCACAGTCAAGAAACAGTCTGTATATACAAGAAACAGTCTGTATATACAAGCCACATGACAAACAGTCTGTATATACAAGCCACATGACAAACAGTCTGTATATACAAGCCACATGACAAACAGTCTGTATATTCAAGCCACATGACAAAGGAGCCACTCGTCAACATGCCCGGTAAACAAAATATTATCCAACAGTGCAGTACATACTCGCAGAGCAACAATAACATCTCGATTACACTTGTTAGCTGATTAAGTTGAAGTGGTTTAAATGTGCATGTAACAGCTAACCTTCTGAATAGGAACTGACTGTACTTGATATTTCCACACTGAATGTTTAAGTCATATTTTATTATTTTCTAAACTTAGATCTATCAAGCAGGGTAAAAGTGCTAACTTCAGTTTAAAAGTCTTTGTTGCCTACATGCCAGATAATGCTCTCTCATCTATTGGCAGTTTTATCTTATGAATTACTAATACTTTATTATTTATTCAAGTCACTTTTTCATTTATCTTCTGCTTGTTTTCAAGAAAATACACAAGCATTTATCATCTGCGGGTTCCTTGGAAATGACAAGAGAGGGAGACGGGGCATTCTTCAAGTGATTGGACTATTGATTAAACATTTATGATGTCTAAATTCAGGTGATTGCTAATGCCACGGCCCCTCATCTAGAACTGATCAGTTTACTCAAGTCACTAACATGAGTGTTCATGTGTGGGGTGTTGGAGACTTGCTCGTGGAGTTTGTGTGATGGTCTCAGGGGAGGCCAGGGCACTCATGCCTGTGAGCTCTGGTTAGTCATCATGTGAGGCTGTTCACACATGGTTGGTGTGTGATACCTACACCTATAGGAACAGCCTCATAGTTACACTTTAGATCAAGGTTACAGTAACTACCATGTACCCACAGAGCAGTACCTAACCTTAACCCCACCCCCCACCCTAACTCAACCCTAACCCCATACTAACCCTAACCCCACCCCCCACCCTAACTCAACCCTAACCCCATACTAACCCTAACCCCACCCCCCACCCTAACTCAACCCTAACCCCATACTAACCCTAACCCCACCCCCCACCCTAACTCAACCCTAACCCCATACTAACCCTAACCCATGCTAACTGTACCCTATCCTTATCCCATACCCTATGCTAGCTCTAGGAGGAGGGGGGGCTGTAGGAGGGTGTAGGGGGGGGGGGAATGGGGGGTTGGTCTGCGTCTGTGCTCATGACCTAGGGAGGCTGCTAAATCAATGCGTGTGTGTGCCTGTACCGGCAGGCTTAATTAAAGAACTCTGGCTTTACCAACTAACCTTTTCAAATAAGTTTTCATTGAGCTTTCATCAAGGAACAGCACCTTCATGCCGCTCCAGGTGGTGATCTGATCTGCTGCTGTGCTGATCTGTGTACAGATGTTCAGGTTGTTGTGAGTGACCATGTTCCTTCCACAGGAATACACCATCGACGTCTTCTTCCGGCAGAGCTGGAAAGATGAAAGGTTGAAGTTTGAGGGACCAATGAACATTTTGCGACTGAACAATTTGATGGCCAGTAAGATCTGGACTCCAGATACGTTTTTCCACAACGGCAAGAAGTCAGTCGCCCACAACATGACCATGCCCAACAAGCTACTGAGGATCCAAGATGATGGTACTCTGCTCTACACCATGAGGTAAACACACACACACCTCGCCTGCTCTACACCATGATGTAAACACACACACACCTCGCCTGCTCTACACCATGAGGTAAACACACACCTCGCCTGCTCTACACCATGAGGTAAACACACACACACCTCGCCTGCTCTACACCATGATGTAAACACACACACACCTCGCCTGCTCTACACCATGATGTAAACACACACACACCTCGCCTGCTCTACACCATGATGTAAACACACACACACCTCGCCTGCTCTACACCATGATGTAAACACACACACACCTCGCCTGCTCTACACCATGATGTAAACACACACACACCTCGCCTGCTCTACACCATGATGTAAACACACACACACCTCGCCTGCTCTACACCATGAGGTAAACACACACACACCTCGCCTGCTCTACACCATGAGGTAAACACACACCTCGCCTGCTCTACACCATGATGTAAACACACACACACCTCGCCTGCTCTACACCATGAGGTAAACACACACACACCTCGCCTGCTCTACACCATGATGTAAACACAAACATCTCACTCTGTTTAAAACCAAACCATTCCAACAATAGCATGTGTTGCTTCACATCTAACATATGACACATGTACAACACACTAATACCTAAATTAACTGTCTTTCAACATATTTTACAACATCATAATTATATTCTAGCAATAGAGGGAAACTGACCCAACAGAGGATTCCTAGACATAAATAAGAGATTAAATCTCGTTTGCTTCTCATTAAATCGGTCTCTGAAAAAACCCTCCTTCTACCTCAATCTCTCTAAATCAATAAAGCTGTGATTTATGGAATGACGTCTGACAGCAGCCATTATTCTGACAAGTGACTCCCCTCAGATACTGCTGAAAGCATTGAATTGTCAAAAGCATTGAGAGAAAATCACTTTGGAAAGAGCATAGTCAGGTCGTTCATATGAAACTATAAAGCTCCTCAGCACAGCATGCAGACTGGAATGTGAAGACCTGCTCTGGTTTCTGCTGTATCTGTGCATCCCAGGCCCCATGCGAACCCTCTGCTCTGTCCTGTGTGTGCTGCTCTCCATTCAGTTCCTTCATCTGAGCATGTTTGATTATATTAGACGCCTCCTTTCTCCATCTCTTGTGGAGGTGATTGCTGACCTGACACGTTTTAATTGGTGAAAGCAGCAGAGTGGAAACATGTTTTCATGGCGCGCTGGTTTACAGACAGCAGGGGAGGAAACATCTGAAACTGGTTCAGTGACTGAGACAGTGTACCATGGAGAGATATGTTGTTGTCCCTCAGTTATCAAAAACATGTAACCTGCACTGTATGTTGTATTAATGTACTGTGTATGTGTGTGTGTGTGTGTGTGTGTGTGGGTATGGGTGTGTATGGGTGTGTGTGTGTGGGGGTGTGTGTGTGGTGGTATGGGTGTGTTTGTATGGGTGTGTGTGTGTGGGGGGGGTATGTGTGTGTGCGTGTGTGGGGGGGGGGGGGGGTATGTGTGTCTGTATCTGTGTTTCGGACGCAGGTTAACAGTTCATGCTGAGTGTCCCATGCATCTAGAAGATTTCCCCATGGACTTCCACTCCTGTCCCCTGAAGTTCGGCAGCTGTGAGTGATCATGTTCAACATCCTTTAAAGAGAAATACAAAAAACAGCTGTCACAAAGTATATTATCATCAAGTTATTCTGGACATCATATGTCATGTATCATGAGGGTTCATTGATTGAGAGGTCCACCAGCTAGATTGCACCAGCAGCATGACCTTGGTCAGAGTCATTTGCTTTCACCCAGTCAGTGTTGAATCTTGTCTCTCTAGTAAACAACACAGTGACCACAAGTCCTCTCCTCTATGTGTCTCATTGTGTAGCAGACGTCCTCACCTCTGTGTCTCATTGTGTAGCAGACGTCCTCTCCTCTGTGTCTCATTGTGTAGCAGACGTCCTCTCCTCTGTGTCTCATTGTGTAGCAGACGTCCTCTCCTCTGTGTCTCATTGTGTAGCAGACGTCCTCTCCTCTATGTGTCTCATTGTGTAGCAGACGTCCTCTCCTCTGTGTCTCATTGTGTAGCGGTTTAATTGTGTCCTTCCTGTTGTGCTGCCTGGTTGTGTAGCTCCAGTACTGATCTCCTGCCCCCTGCAGATGCCTACACCATGTCGGAGGTGACGTATGCCTGGACCTACAATGCCTCAGCCTCCGTGGTAGTGGAGGAGGAGAGCTCCCGTCTCAACCAGTACGACCTGGTGGGGAAAACTGCAGGACAGGAAACCATCAAGTCCAGCACAGGTACCCCCAACCCTCTAGTACACACAAAGAGCTTGCTGTAGCTGGCCACCTGGTAGCACACAGGAGGGGTATGGCCATTGCCAGCTCTGTACACAACTTTGATCAGCTTGAATGATGGCTGTTGATTTATTTTTAAGCATCTTTATTGAAGAGGACATGTAGGAAAGGAGGGATTTGTTGTCTTCAAAGTAGGAGCCACATGTAAGGCAACCTGCAGATGATTTACAGAACGTGTCACTGTGACAACAGAAGCAGACCTGCTGCCCCTCCCAGGACGTTACACTTCACCAGAGAACAGAAAACCTCTTACAGAGGACAAAGGACTTTAGAAATTCAGTCACAGTATGACGATGTGCAGACAACTGCCTCAACCAACAGTTGGGGGTTGGAAATAAGACAAAGAGAACAAGAGCAGGGGGGGTGAGGAGAGAGAGGGAAGGAAGGACAGAGATGGAAAGAGAGGAGGCAGAGAGAACAAGAGAGAGGGAGAAAGAGGGAAAGAGAGAGTGAAATGAGGGGTCAGGTGAGAATGGGGATCTGTGTGGTGTCAGTCAGCAACACAAGGATCCTTAAAGAGAATATCTGGTGGTCTCTCCTGGCGCTGTGGAGGAAGAGCCTGTCGAACAGGCGAGCAGCGAAGCGTTCACTAAGCAGGAGAGGCTGTGTTCTGAGCTTGGAGACACAGTGAAGCATAAATCACTGGAGGGGAACAGATGTGTCTTCCTCAGAGGGGCTGGAGGGAGAGGAGTCATTAGCAGATCCAGAGTCGTCCAACAGCAAGGCTCAGTCACCAGGCCTCACCTGGAATATGAAGAACACTACGATGGAGATTATATTCAGAATTCCACTATGAAATGTCGGATCTGGATATAGCATCATGGGTCTAGTTATTGTTTTTAGACGTTACCGTCCACAGGCCAGACCTACAGGCAGCGCTGTAGCCGTGTTGTTGTACGTGCTGCATGATACAGCACTTTACCCCTGGTTTGTGCATTGGTTGAATTAGGTTTGGGGTGGTCACTTAGAATTTCCTTTCTTATGAGACTTTTCAAAAACCAGATTCCCACATTAAATGTAGTTCTTCGTTTTTAGTTGAGCATCATGAGTAATCATCATGAGTCAAAAGCCCAGAGTCATCCTAGAGAACTGCTGATTCACCTCCCCGACATGGTTCATCACATGACTAACCCAACATACAGACTAACTAACTAACTAGCGATAGTTTGTTTTAGTGAGGTGAGAGAGGGGCTTGAACATTGTCCAATGCGTGACACTGACTGTCCTGTCATCAGGCCTGTCACTGCTGGCCAGATCAATAGCCTGCAGATGCAGTCTTCAGTAATTAGGATCAGCCCTTTAGCCGTCCTCCTGGGAGCAGCCTTGTCACACGGGCCATTAAGACCCTGGAACGCTCTCAGAGGTGGCGCTGGTCACAGAGGTTGGATTCCTAACAGTGCAGGGTGACACCACAGCTCTGAAGCTCTCTGCCTCCTCAGCACAGAGAGACAGCACACCAGGGGGAAGGGGCTTCTTCCTAGATTCCTCTCTGGTGTGTCTCCTCTACAGAGAGACAGCACTCCAGGGGGAAGGGGCTTCTTCCTAGATTCCTCTCTGGTGTGTCTCCTCCACCCCCCCCCCCCCCCCCCCCCGTCTAGAGGGAATCCCTGTCCTGTTCTTTATGCACAACTAAAAGCTGCAATCTAGAACAAGTGTTGTGGTTCAACCAATAGGAGCACACAGGCGGCCGCCCAAGGCTGTTTCCTTGTTTGATGATGTGCTTGGGTGCTGGTGATTGGCTGACAGCAGCTTAATAATTCAGCAGTGCAGTGTGGGAGGCTCGTCTAGCGTGCTGTGAAACCAGGCCGTCTGGCAGCCCCGTGTGCCTGCAGGCGTGGTGGTGAGGGACATCCTGCATGGAGCCAAGAGAACAAGAAGACACTGACTGTAAAGAACCCAAAAACACCACATGAATAAAGGACTTCATAAGTGTTCATGGCACCTTTACGAAACGACTACACCTCTCACCTTCATGAGTGTTCATGTGCTTGTCTTATGGGTCAGAGACATTCCCAGAGACTCAGTCTCCTCCTCCTAGCACCAGGACGAGAGACGATTGCCGACACAAGCTTTAGCATATTAGCATTCCTAGTAAGGACGTGTTTTCATCTAGCCCGGTCCTCCGGTCTGCTAGCCTGGTCCTCTGGTCATCTAGCCCGGTCCTCCGGTCTGCTAGCCTGGTCCTCTGGTCATCTAGCCTGGTCCCCTGGTCATCTAGCCTGGTCCCCTGGTCATCTAGCCTGGTCCCCTGGTCATCTAGCCTGGTCCTCTGGTCATCTAGCCTGGTCGTCTGGTCATCTAGCCTGGTCCTCTGGTCATCTAGCCTGGTCGTCTGGTCATCTAGCCTGGTCGTCTGGTCATCTAGCCTGGTCCTCTGGTCATCTAGCCTGGTCGTCTGGTCATCTAGCCTGGTCGTCTGGTCATCTAGCCTGGTCCTCTGGTCATCTAGCCTGGTCCTCTGGTCATCTAGCCTGGTCCTCTGGTCCGCTGGCCGTGGATCTGCGTCTCCTTGTGAGCTTGTTGTGTCCCTCTGGCGAAGGGCCTGTCTCCTACGCCAGGACACCTGCTGACATGAGCGTCATCGTGCTGTAATCACCATCCTGCTGCTCTCACCAGACAGCAGGAGCTTCTCTGGTGAGACTGCTGCCAAGGCTCACATATCCGACCTCCCCCTTCTCTCCCCTCCCCCTTCTCTCCCCTCCCCCTTCTCTCCCCTCCCCCACTCCCCTTCTCTCCCTCTCCTTTCCCTCCCCTCTCTCTCTCTCTCCCTCTCCTCTGTCTCCCCCCACAGCAGACAGGCATGAGGACAGGCATGCTAATTAAATTACACATGATGTAGAGCTATATAGCGGACTGGGAGTGTGCTGGCTCACTTTATCTACATTCCAGAGCTGGGAAGTGTGTGTGTGTGTGTGTGTGTCAGAGAAAGACAGAGAGAGAGAGAGAGAGGGAGAGAGAGAGAGAGGGAGAGAGAGAGAGAGAGAGAGAGACAGAGAGACAGAGAGACAGAGAGGGAGAGAGAGAGAGGATGCCACATCAATGGAGAAAACACTGGAAGTGCACTGGAATAAAAGAGTGAAAACAAACTCTTGAGGGATTAGACTGAGCGGTTCCTCCCTCCTGCTCAGAAAGGAGCCCCCTCCTGTCAAGTGGCAGTATCAAGGCCTTCGTTGCAGAATTGCAGCAAATTAGATATATTTCTCTCTGTTCGGTTGCCATGGGTAACACTCTTCTTCTTCGTCTCATGTCTAATCTGAGCTTCTCTTTGAGATCAGATCAGATCTCCCATCAGCTGCACCACCAGCATGTCCTCATTAGCCGCGAGCTTCTGCCAGCTTCGTGTGATTATTATAGAATCATCAGTTGTTCGATATACTTTGAGTGTGAGAAAATGGACACCAGGAAACATCCTCACGCCCCAGCCCAAAATAAAGTTGTAGATATTGTATGATGCAGGATTTCACGAATGTGAATGGCTCAACTAGATATCCTAACACAGAACTTTAATATGAAATCAAGCAGCTCATAATGCTGTTAGACATACAATACACCATGCATCGCCTTGTCTAATGCTGTCATGAGATGTTACAGTAACAACATCAAAAAGTCACTGAATGCGTCCTTGCTCCTGTGCTGTGCAGGTGAATACACGGTGATGACTGCACACTTCCACCTGAAGAGGAAGATCGGCTACTTTGTGATCCAGACGTACCTGCCCTGCATCATGACTGTCATCCTGTCTCAGGTCTCCTTCTGGCTCAACAGGGAGTCCGTCCCTGCCAGGACGGTGTTTGGTGAGTAAGGACTGTGTTGGGTAGGTAAGGACTGTGTTGGGTAGGTAAGGAGTGTGTTGGGTAAGTAAGGACTGTGTTTGGTAGGTAAGGAGTGTGTTGTGTGTTTGGTAGGTAAGGAGTGTGTTTGGTGAGTAAGGACTGTGTTGGGTAGGTAAGGAGTGTGTTGGGTAAGTAAGGAGTGTGTTGGGTAGGTAAGGACTGTGTTTGGTAGGTAAGGACTGTGTTTGGTGAGCAAGGACTGTGTTTGGTAGGTAAGGACTGTGTTTGGTAGGTAAGGACTGTGTTGGGTAGGTAAGGACTGTGTTTGGTAGGTAAGGACTGTGTTTGGTGAGTAAGGACTGTGTTTGGTAGGTAAGGAGTGTGTTGGGTAGGTAAGGAGTGTGTTGGGTAGGTAAGGAGTGTGTTTGGTGAGTAAGGACTGTGTTTGGTAGGCAAGGACTGTGTTTGGTAGGTAAGGAGTGTGTTGGGTAGGTAAGGACTGTGTTTGGTAGGTAAGGACTGTGTTGGGTAGGTAAGGACTGTGTTTGGTAGGTAAGGACTGTGTTTGGTGAGTAAGGACTGTGTTTGGTAGGTAAGGAGTGTGTTGGGTAGGTAAGGAGTGTGTTGGGTAGGTAAGGAGTGTGTTTGGTGAGTAGGGACTGTGTTGGGTGAGGATTACGAAGCCTCTATATCTTCCCTGCAGTAGTATCTCAGCTGGCCAGCGTTGTCCCAGACTGACCCTCAAGTCTGACATGCAGACCCTGCATCTGTGCTTCAGTGTGGGAGCCAGGGGGGGTGGGAGAGGGGGGGTGGGAGAGGGGGGGTGGGAGAGGGGGGGTGGAGAAGGGGGGTGGGAGAGGGGGGGTGGGAGAGGGGGGGTGGGAGAAGGGGGGTGGGAGAGGGGGGTGGGAGAGGGGGGTGGGAGAGGGGGGGTGGGAGAGGAGACTCCCCTGTGACTGTCACTGGAACTGTGCAACACTAACTTGATGTGATGTGACAGCATTAAATGATCAGCTGGGCTCTAATATGACACTGCAATTGAATCTACACTCTTAGCTAAACAGCTCTGGTACTCATCGGTACTGCATGTCAAGCCACTGCAGTCTGCTACCTAAGTAAATACAGCAGTATAGGATACTATATTATATCAAGTTTATACAGCAGTAAAGTATAATATATACAGATAGTATACTGTAGTATAGTATACTATATTATTTACAGCAGAGAATGCTGTATATGCAGTGTTATATTCCTTGTCTGAGAGGAGAAACTGGGTTTGCCGTAACTCATTATGTGTAGCAAAATCTAAGAGAACCTCACGCTGGACTGAGACAGTATGATGACCTCGGCTCAGTGGCTAATGGTGAGGCTCTTCCAACAGTTTTAATGGATCAGGCTCTGTCTGAATTGTGTTTGTGTCGAACGAGGGGCTTGTTGGCTCATGGTTCACTGTGTGCTTTTCAAGTCATCCTCATTATTTTGGTGCCACATATGGTTTACCCTTGGTAGAGTGTGCTCTCTTCTCTTCTGATAAGAAAAAAAAGTAGGCTAAAGAAATTCAAAGCGTTATTTTCTGGTTGTTGGTTCTAAAAATATCCTTTGGGTAAATACTGTCTTTTGTGTGATTTGTAGAGAAGATGATTTCTTTTTCTTCTTCAGAAAAATAAGACTGGCAAGAAGCTCACCGTCAGTCTGAGTTTGAGGAGTCAACGTGTTGAACACTTTCTGCCTAAATATGTTACAGTATCTTCAATGTAGTAATAACCTGACATTGAAATTGACAGCAGGACTGTACTCTGCACATGTGGACAGTGGAGACAATGCTCCCATCAACGCAAAGCCTGCTTTAGGAATAGTTTACAGATAACAAGAAGGTCATCACCAATCTGAAACAGCCACATAGTGAGCCTGCAAGGCTGGGAACCAGGACGAAGGAAGTCCCTGAAAGGTCAGCTTGAACTAACTCCAGTTGTGTTGTTAGTGGAGCTCAGTCCGGGGCTGTAGAGTATGACATGCTGAAGATACAGCTCAGTCCGGGGCTGTAGAGTATGACATGCTGAAGATACAGCGCCGTGCTCAGACCCTGAGCAGTGGTGTCCCCCGGCTCGTACCGCATCGTAATGTAAATGTCATCTAAAGAGATGCAGAACGGAGACACAAATCACGACGGTGTCCAAACCTCAACATTGGACCAGTTCTGGATGTTTTAACAACACAACAGTTTTTTTTTCAGTTGACCTTTCAGTGGCTGTGTTCTCTGGCTCACCCAGAGTGCTGGTCTGTTCTGTGCCTGCAGGGGTGACCACTGTGCTGACCATGACCACCCTCAGCATCAGCGCCCGTAACTCCCTCCCCAAGGTGGCCTATGCCACGGCCATGGACTGGTTCATCGCCGTCTGCTACGCCTTTGTGTTCTCCGCCCTCATTGAGTTCGCCACCGTCAACTACTTCACCAAGCGCGGCTGGGCGTGGGACGGGAAGAGCATTGTGAATGACAAGGTAACTGCTGTCCTTCTGTCCACGAGGTTCTGTTACAGAGCATCTCTGTGAGGGGATCCTCTCGAATCTAGGATGTTGCACTATGCTGTGCGTAAGCACCTTTGGCTGTGCTTCAGATGCAGAGTTCTCCAGACAGAGAACACTTTTACCAGTGACACTTTTATATGACATCTGTTTTTTAAGTCAGATGTCATATTCCTCAGTACAAGCTCAGCAGTGAATCCGTTTGTGTTCAGCTTCCTCTCCTGTTATACAGGTCAAGTGATTACTATGATGTTCAGGTAGATGTTGCAGTATGAGGGCTCCTAAGGACGAGTCAGTACAGCGTAGAGCTGCCCTTACCTCCTCAGGCAGGAAGGGAACGCAGCTATAGACATAGGCTGAGATATTGTGCGTCTTGACTTGAGTTTATATGAGACCTTGCCGTCTTCTTTCCGCTGTTCCCCTGCATTTATATTGATGCATTAGCCTTTCCTAGATCCCATTCTGATACATTAGCCTTTCCCAGATCCCATTCTGTCTTGTTATGAGCCTGCCTCGGTGAATTCATTCATTAAGTCTGACTGGCTGGAGGAGTGTCACATGGTGTGAGCTCTGATGACTATCTCTGAACTTTCGATCCCTGGACAGAAAAAAGAGAAGGCATCTGTCGTGAAGAAGAACAACGCGTATGCCGTAGCGGTGGCCAACTACGCACCCAACATCACCAAGGACTCAGGCCTGCCTACCATCGCCAAGGGCGGGGTGTCCAACCCTGGCAACACCAAGGTGGAGGGCAAGGCCGCGGACAGCAAGAAAACGTTCAACAGTGTGAGTAAGATCGACCGGATGTCGAGGATAATGTTCCCTGTTCTGTTTGGAAGCTTTAACCTGGTCTACTGGGCCACCTACCTAAACAGAGAACCTGTCATTAAGGATATGGTCCCATCCAATTAAAGACTCGACTTCTATACTGTATCTGAATTCGGGGACTAAGAGACAAACCAAAACCACCAGTAACTGTAGGCCTGAGCTCTACAACCAGCCCAGCCCTGGATGCTTTGGGACCCTCTTTCTTCTCTTTTCTACACCACTTTCTGCTTTTTAAATAACTGCCTTTGTAAATGTGTATGTATTTATATTCCTGAGTTATGTGTGTTTGGTGGTATAATCTGTAAATAGTATTTAAATCTGTGTGCTTTCTATTTTCCGTTCACCCTATGGTGTTGAGAAACTGAGACAGGAAGTCTGACATGAACAATTTAAAAACAAGTTTACATTAAATACTCAGTGTTTAATTCCATTATACTGTTAGCTCAAATTTCCTTTATCTTTTTGGTGACTTTTGTTGTGTTTGTTTTAATTTGTGAGCAAACTCAATTCTTTATTGTGTAAGATTCTAATCTGTCCAATGCAAAAAAAAGAAAGAAAGTTGCCAATTTTGTATATTTTGTGAACTAAAATGAACAAAACATTTTTTTATCATCAGTGTGATTCGTTACATCACAGTAAGACTTTGCATGAAGTTTACTGTATTAATGTTTTTATTCATGATCATTTTATTAGATTTGACTTCCCCAACGTCCTGAAAAAATGGATTGGAGTTCTGTCATCACAGAGAATATCTGTGTCCTTATCTTGATCCCAGAATCTTTCAGACATATCTTCTTACAGCAATCGTGATGTACTGTGTGGCCCTGCCGGTTAGGAGTTAGTAGGCTGCGATCTTCAGACTCATCCAGCCCTGGTTGGTTCACAGGCAAAACCCAGAATACGGACCAAACTACCCCAAGGGCTTCAACCCAACCTAGCCTAAGCTATGTATTACAATTGGACCAGTATTTGTACTTCAGTCATAAACACCTTTTTAAAGACATTTTAATAATGTATCTATATTTTTCATATGATTATATTATAAATGTAAATTAGATGTTAGAGTTTCTGAACAATATGCACATCCTCTTGAGTGCTGGTTCAATGTACTGTATATTTACTCTTAACAGATCTTGACACTTTCAACACAATCATCATGTTCCGTTGATAAAGATGTATATTTTAGACAAATTCTTTTGCATTGGAGGTTCCAGGGAGTTGTTTTTGTTTTTCTGTGGATGTGTGAATGGTTTGTATGTATGAAGTCATTCATGACTTCAGAGCCAAAATGAGGGAACTTGTCATTATAGCTTTATAGCTTAGTAATATCCAACTAATCTTGACTGGACGATAGTAGTATTACTCTTTAGTCTACAGTCTTCAGATGATGAACCTGGACTGTGCAGCTTGTCCCCTATGTAGTGCTAGAGCAATAATTAGATCAAGTTGTGACAGAGTTGGTTAGAATTGGAAACATCTCTGCATTTAAAAATGGTACAATCACATGATAAACATGTGTAACATACACTGTACTGAAGACATGGAGTGAGTGTGTGTGTGTCTTATCCCATAGTTGTATGTTTTAAGACATTAATAGATGTATTTACCAATCCACCAGATGTGTAGGACGCAACACTGCCACTTTAAACAGAAGAATGACAAGCAGACTTTTTGGTTGTCTATCAGTATTCCCTGTGTTGAACACTGAGGAGATGGATAGTAGGATACAGGACAGTATGTTGAACACTGAGGAGATGGATAGTAGGATACAGGACAGTATGTTGAACACTGAGGAGATGGATAGTAGGATACAGGACAGTATGTTGAACACTGAGGAGATGGATAGTAGGATACAGGACAGTATGTTGAACACTGAGGAGATGGATAGTAGGATACAGGACAGTATGTTGAACACTGAGGAGATGGATAGTAGGATACAGGACAGTATGTTGAACACTGAGGAGATGGATAGTAGGATACAGGACAGTGTGTTGAACACTGAGGAGATGGATAGTAGGATACAGGACAGTATGTTGAACACTGAGGAGATGGATAGTAGGATACAGGACAGTATGTTGAACACTGAGGAGATGGATAGTAGGATACAGGACAGTATGTTGAACACTGAGGAGATGGATAGTAGGATACAGGACAGTGTGTTGAACACTGAGGAGATGGATAGTAGGATACAGGACAGTGTGTTGAACACTGAGGAGATGGATAGTAGGATACAGGACAGTATGTTGAACACTGAGGAGATGGATAGTAGGATACAGGACAGTGTGTTGAACACTGAGGAGATGGATAGTAGGATACAGGACAGTGTGTTGAACACTGAGGAGATGGATAGTAGGATACACAGATAATGTGATGGTTCAGTTTTCATCCACATCTGTTTGTTAAAACGTTAGAAACACACCTGTCAAGTGTTTATTTTCTATTGGCTCTGATTGTCTTTGTTTGAAGAGTTGTGGGCAGAGATGCTAAGGGATCATGAATAAAGCTTATGTGGATGATTCCTCCTGTCTCTCTGGATGATTCCTCCTATCTCTCTGGATGATTCCTCTAGTTTCTCTGGATGATTCCTCCTATCTCTCTGGATGATTCCTCCTATCTCTCTGGATGATTCCTCCTATCTCTCAGGATGATTCCTCCTGTCTCTTTGGATGATTCCTCCTGTTTCTCTGGATGATACCTCCTGTCTCTCTGGATGATTCCTCCTATCTCTCTGGATGATTCCTCCTGTTTCTCTGGATGACTCCTCCCATGTATGTGTACATGATGAAAAGGATAAAAGTTTTTAAAATAACTTCTTCAGCAATGTCCCAGCTTCAGATCAGTTCAGTGTGACAGGAAGTGATGTCAGCTGTGGCAGAGGTTTGGTACCTCTGGGCTTCTGCAATATAATTATTAGCAACACAACAGCAGGTACACAACAACAACACCCTAGCTGTGAAGCTTATAATTACATTAAAATAGCCATATGAGTGTGTTCTACAATGCATGCTTCCATATGTCACTTTGAAACAAGCGGTTGTGTTGGGATCCGTGAAGCTGTGACGTTCAGCTGCTGTGTTGCAGAAGCACAGAAGCAGAAGAGACCTTCCCGTCATGGTCGGGTTCATCTGCTCCGTCATCGCAGAGCTAAACGGCCATCACGTTCCTGGATCCAACAACAGTGTTAATCTTTGCTGAGTTGTGTGATTTTGTTAGTGAAGCAGAACACTGCCAGGGATAAATTGTTTTGTGAAAAGTTAAACAACCAGGACTTAAGAGCCATACTAGATGTCAAAACAATTCTGTTCTTACTGTAACACAGAAAAGTCCGGCCTACTGCAGGATCATTTAGAAGAGCCATGTTTATTCCTGTTCCTCTGTAAACATTTATGAGGCACAATAAACAAAGTGCAAGTCAACCACTGAGAATATAGGCGTGCTTCAGTTTTTCTTTACCATAAAACATCATGTGAAGCAGGCTGGTTTCAGCAGGAGCTGTTCAGCGAATCCACGCTCTGGTGTGTGTCTTTGTGAAAAGAAAATTGTGAGGAGAAAATAGCCTCTCTAAACAGTTTCCTTGGTAACCGAAGAGAAGGGATTTTCTTGTTTGAACAGCTAAGCATCCCATGACAGTCCCAGAGCTAATATGAGCTCTGAAGAAAGCCTTGTCAAGACACGCAGCACTACCATGAAGCACCTTTCACCAAAACACAAACCTCAACCCCTCTTCATCACCACCGCTGTGGAGGAAGACTCCATGCTGTTTATCACATCCTTTGTAGAGACTATTTATATCATTTAACGTAGAGAATGGTGAATAGAGAATAGGTGTTTGTTTAGCTTGTACTAAATAGTCATTTTACATCCTTTTACACTCACCCCCTCACACTCACCCCCTCACCCCCTCACACTCACCCCCTCACACTCACCCCCTAAACCCCTCACACTCCCCCCCTGTAGGCAGCGAGGACTGGTACTGTCTCCTTTTACCTGTCAGTCAGGTGCAGAAACTTCTGGAGAACGAATACGGTTCATGGTCTGCTTGGAAGAAATCTGTTGCTACGTGTTACTTTAAGCAATCTGGGAGTAAATGAACATTTTAGACTCACACTAACCCGGGCTACAACACTGTCTTGGTTTAGTACATTTCACATGCGCTATTTGTGATTAAATAAATGCTATTGATATTTCTATATCTTGACACCAACTAATAAGTTCCCCTGCAGATTTTTGAAAATTAATTTAAAAATTAATGAATTAACCCTAACCCTTAAGTACAAATATTTACATTTGAAAGTCCTATTTTGTAAATGTGGGGTTCATATTTTATGTTGCAAATAGTACGTATGTAATATATTTGATGGAGCATTAGATGCCATAGGTGCATGTCTGAGACCCTGAGGAGATGGTGGATCTGGATTAACAGCATCAGATCTCCGCTGACTGGCCCTGCCATCAGGCTTCATTACAGCTTTAATTAAAATGTCATCACAGTCCACTTTCACAGCTCGGCCCAGACGTGATGCATGATGATTACAACATGCCATCCTGATTCTCCATAGGAAGCAGTTCCCACTACAACAGGCCCTTCATCTCTGCTGGGAGCGGAGAGATTAGATTTTAGACCAGACACTATGAACATTTAGCTTTAATTTGAGTAGATCACGGGTGGTAGCCTATATATTTGTATTCGTCATAATGGTCATTCAAATTTTTAAAAGCCTATGGTATGGTGGTTGGAGGTTCTCCTGTTTTGAAGAGTACTTCAGTAAACTACAAGCAAATGAAAAAGCTGTTTCTGAAGATAGTCCAGTCTTTGATTAGCATTCCAAATAGGGCAACACATCCGCTAAAAATAGCTTCTTATTGTGAAAGCGATGCAGGCATCATGAATACTTCATGCAGTTCAGTTACTGAGCAGATAAGAAGAACTGTCTTCCTCAGATCCAACCTGCTATAATTAGAAAAAGCTACAAATGTGCAGCAGCTGGCTGTGGTGTCCGAGAGATGAGACAATGGCAGGTCCCTGAGAGAGGCTGAGGTGCACGCTGGCAACATGCAGACAGCTCCTCACACAGCTCAGACCTCCACTTCACAACTTACATTTGGCTGGATGTTATTCATGGTGATGGTCAAGGTTTAAAAGCACCATCAGACACATGGTAACAGTGGCCCTCCACACTAACCCTAACCCTAACAGTGGCCCTTCACCCTAACCCTAACAGTGGCCCTTCACACTAACCCTAACCCTAACAGTGGCCCTCCACACTAACCCTAACCCTAACAGTGGCCCTTCACACTAACCCTAACCCTAACAGTGGCCCTCCACACTAACCCTAACCCTAACAGTGGCCCTCCACACTAACCCTAACCCTAACAGTGGCCCTTCACACTAACCCTAACCCTAACAGTGGCCCTTCACACTAACCCTAACCCTAACAGTGGCCCTTCACACTAACCCTAACCCTAACAGTGGCCCTCCACACTAACCCTAACCCTAACAGTGGCCCTCCACACTAACCCTAACCCTAACAGTGGCCCTTCACACTAACCCTAACCCTAACAGTGGCCCTCCACACTAACCCTAACCCTAACAGTGGCCCTCCACACTAACCCTAACCCTAACAGTGGCCCTCCACACTAACCCTCCCCTGACTGCTCTACTCCAGGTTTACTCCAACAGCTCATCACCATCAAACAGGAAAAGCCCCCATTTGAAACACAAACAATGTGTTAATGCTTTTACTGAACTGTCTCCTAAGACATTGTTTCAAACTGTACAATATCAAATCATGTACACTAACTATAATATGCTAGGCAAGACACTTTTGCAGCTAATAAGGATGCGTGGGTGTTTGGCTCACTTTGATGAAAAAAATATTTTTTTAATCTAGGTAGTGCTCTCCCACGCTGTCTCCATGCCAGAAGGCTCCTCTGTGAAGCATGTTTCTCCACAATGTGTGTGGTGCATAGGTGTGTGTGTACGTGTGTGTGCGTGTGTGTGTGCATGCAGGCAAGCATGTGTGTGCATGTCTGCTGTGGTTCCTCCTCTAAGCAGCCTACACACATAAAGCCATGGGTGCCTGCCTGTGTGTGTAACAGCAAAACTGCATCGTGGATCCAACCCAGCCTCCCAGAGGAGGTTCCCTCACACCCTCACACCGTTTGGTCCTTTGCAACAGAGAAAACATCACAATGAAAAAGCCCTTCATTGGGGAGAATGACTGGATGTGGCCTTTCACCATACCTTTTTTTACCAGTCATATCCATATTTAGACTATGAATAGAGATGCGTGTGCACACTCTCACACAAACACACACACTCCTACACGCACACACTGTCTGACATAATATCTTCAACTGGTAAGAGGAAATATCCATTGTCAAAGATATCAGGGATCAAAGCAAGGGAATATTTCATTTGTCAATCTTCTCATCTGAAAATGAATGCTACTAGAGCAGCTGGTTGATGTTGCTATGGCGATGGTTTCCCTTTGTCCCTTTTCTCATCTATTGTCTAAAGCGCTACCGTGTGGAAAATAAAGGAATTGCACGCAAAACAGCACCACATTACATTTAGTCATTTTAGTCATTGAGTCTCTGCAGGTTGGGATGTCTGATTACATTCCTGCAACGCCAACATATGTCGGTAGATCTGTTCTGATATCTGCAATTGATTTAGCTAGTTGTTGCTGTTGTTGCTTTATTCAATAAATAAAGACCTTACGCTCCAATGGCGTAAACTACTTACTTTTAACTACACTTCCCATGATGCACTAGCGACGACCTTTGACATCTGGAAAATGGCCGCCCCCTGTTAGACGTGTTTTACTGATCCCACACATGATCACAGCCCTCAACATGATATTTTCACTGTATTCTTCTCAGTTTGTTTACAAGACAATCTTTTGCAGGCGTATTTTGGACTTTAGAATCCTTCGAACAAGACTGAGGAACCAGGGCAATCATACAACATGCACAATTTTAAGACACCGCTGGATGAAAAATGTACCAGTGTTTTCTCAAAACAACACTACAACGATGTTCAGTACGCAACCTGAAAAGGTAAAATAAATCCGTTGTATTTCTACCCGCAGTGCAGACCTGCGTTTGACAGTGACTGTTTCGGACATAACTGTATTTTACAATTTACAGTAGCTAGCTACTTTGTTCGACCTTGTTGAGACTAGGGCATCTCGCGGTAGTAGGCGCCGCTGCCGCCAATAATATCTGTTCTGGCACGTCTATGATTTTGGACGACCGCCTTTTAAAACTATTCTTTTATTTTAAGGAACATTTTGACATGTCTGAGTTCCCAGTGGAGAGGATCCGGAACTTTAGCATCATTGCTCACATCGACCACGGGAAGAGCACGTTGGCGGACCGGTTTCTGGAGATGACGGGTAATCCCAGGCTGACAGCCCTTCATTCCACAGCCCTGTTCAGTTCAGACCTCCTCAGCACAGCCATAACGTGATGACTGTGTGAAGAGGTGGGATGGATATAGCTCAGTGGTTAGAGCATTTGACTGCAGAGAGAAGGTTCATATCCCCGTGCTTTGGAGTGTCTGCATGAATGAACACATGATTGTATATTATTTTTCTTAACAGGGGCCATAGCCAAGACAGAGAGGAACAAACAAGTGTTGGACAAGCTGCAGGTGGAGAGAGAGAGAGGCATCACGGTTAAGGCTCAGACTGCCTCTCTGTTCTACACACACCAAGGACAGACCTACCTGCTCAACCTCATAGATACTCCAGTACGTCATGTTTCATATATATATACTCCAGTACGCAGAGATGGCAAAAGTACACACATCCTTCACTCAAGTAGAAGTACAGACACTCATGTTTAACTGCCTGTACTGGCTACACTTTTTCCCTCAAGTTAAAGTAACGAAGTATTGATCATGCCACCAAATATAGATTAAAACTAAAGTAACAAGCCTGACTTTAAAATGTAAGAAGTAGAAAGTACAGATATATCTGTACACAAATATATTTGTGTAAAGAATGTAAGGAGTTAAAGTAAAAAGTAGTTAATAGTAATAAATATTGACGTAAATTACTGATACCAGAAAAATGTACTTAAGTACAGTGACAAAGTATTTGTTCTTTGTTACTTCCCATCTCTGCCAGTACATCATGTTTCAAGCAGACCAAAGGTTATGTTCTTCAAGTACTGTTAGAACTCTTTACTGATCCTTGGTCTTCTGCTGTACTTTGTATGTGCTCTGTTTGCATGTCAGCTTCGGATGAAAGCGCCTGTTGAAAGAATAAAATATGAATGTACTGTACACCAGTGCACCAAATTAACCTTCATGTCCTTGTTTTGGCGCAGGGCCATGTGGATTTCAGTTACGAAGTCTCAAGATCGATTTCTGCATGTCAGGGAGTTTTGCTGATTGTTGATGCCAACCAGGTTTGCTCTCCTGCACGGACATCTGGCATTGTGTTGACCAGGGCATTTACATCTGATTCATTTAAGACGCTTTTATCCAAAGCAATGCACACATTACTGTTACTATACCATCATCCAGTATTGTTTCTTGTTGTTGTCAGGGAATTCAAGCGCAAACAGTGGCTAACTTCTATCTAGCATTTGAAGCTCAACTGACAATCATTCCTGTTATTAACAAGGTACCATGTGATCAATATTCTGTATATTTGCTGGTTGTCTGTATTTCCCGTCATGCTGTCTTCAAGTCTTCAAGTTGTCCCTGTAATGAAGTGAAGAAAGTTACAGTAGTTCTGTCTGTTTTTCTGTAGATTGATTTGAAAAATGCAGATCCAGAGAGAGTAGAGAAGCAGATTGAGAAGGTGTTTGATATTCCACGTGAGGAATGTATTCGGGTGAGTGAATATATAATATAGACTAACAGTGTCTACAGATCTTTAACAGTGAAATGTCCTAAAGGGGTGCTAATACTCTTCTCCTAGATTTCAGCCAAACTCGGCACCAACGTGGACCAAGTGTTACAGGAAGTCATAGTTAGAATCCCACCGTAAGTCCAAGCAACCCTGACAACCATCCAGCTGTTTAGACCCCTATGTGCATCCATGTTCAGAACCTCATGAAAACCAACCCTTCACAGGCCCACAGCCAGGACAGAGGAGCCATTCAGAGCACTGGTGTTTGACTCCAACTTTGACCATTACCGGGGGGTGGTTGCGAACATCGCTGTGTTCGGAGGGCAGGTCAGTAAAGGAGACAGGATCGTGTCGGCATATCTGGGGAAAACCTACGAGGTGAACGAGCTGGGAATCTTGAGGCCAGAGGAGAGCCCGACAAGCACACTGTGAGAACCCTCTCTGTATCCATGTGTTCTAGAACCCTCTCTATCCATATGTTCTAGAACACATGGATAGACATGACTAAATGTAGAACCCTCTCTGTATCCATGTGTTCTAGAACCCTCTCTGTATCCATGTTTGATCATCCTATTTAAAGATAGGCATCAGTATAGCTTTGTGTGGTATCTGCAGGTATGCAGGGCAGGTGGGCTACATGGTAGCAGGCATGAAGGAGGTGAAGGAAGCCCAGATTGGTGACACGCTCTACAGCCTCAAACAGCCCGTGGAGGCCCTGCCAGGGTTCAAGCCCGCCAAGCCCATGGTGTTTGCTGGTACAGACTACTGATCTGGGGGCATCTGTGAACCCCTCTGTGACAATGATTGTAAAAAGGTCTGTACGCGTAACATGTTGTTTGATTGGATAGATGAATCAGCTCTGTGTCCTACAGGGATGTATCCTGTGGACCAATCAGACTACAGTGCCCTCCGCAGCGCGGTGGAGAAACTGACCCTGAACGACTCCAGCGTCACGGTGAAGAGAGACAGCAGTCTGGCGCTGGGGGCAGGCTGGAGGTAGGCAGGCTGGAGGTAGGCCTCTCCAGGGGGTATAGAGGGCTGCAGGTGATGTAGGTAGGCCTCTCCAGGGGGTATAGAGGGCTGGAGGTGATGTAGGTAGGCCTCTCCAGGGGGTATAGAGGGCTGGAAGTGATGTAGGTTGGCCTCTCCAGGGGGTATAGAGGGCTGGAGGTGATGTAGGTAGGCCTCTCCAGGGGGTATAGAGGGCTGGAGGTGATGTAGGTAGGCCTATCCAGGGGCAGGCCTCAGGTAGGCTGGAGGTGATGGAGATGGCCTGTACATGTGTGGTTAACTACCCTCCAGGTTGGGCTTCCTGGGTCTGCTCCACATGGAGGTGTTCAACCAGAGGCTGGAGCAGGAGTACAACGCCTCGGTCATTGTCACGGCGCCCACTGTGCCCTACCGAGCCATCCTGTCATCGCCCCGCCTCATCAAAGTAACCCATCCACCCTTCACATCATGAAGCTTCTATCACACCTGTATGATGATATGATCATAGAATTATATATGTTAACATGATACCAATATGACACCAGCATTAGTTAATATGATAACACAGCAATCAACTGACACCAGTGCTCAGATGGACACAGTTCAGAGACTTGGTGGCTGTTATTGTTTGTCCCAACAGAACTCAGACTGGCCGTCCTGTTCTGCTGCTCCTACAGTCTGTGTTCTAGGAGCATGACCAGTCAGACCTTCTACATCCACTATAGATGGGTCTGGCTCAGCGGTAGAGCATTTACGGAGCTCCCTGGTTCAAATCCCCCCAGTACTTCTCTGGATGAAAACGTCTGCTAGGTGAAGACCTGATGGCAGGTGGTTGTGTGTTGCAGGAGCATGGGGCGCAGGAGATCACCATTGTCAGCCCGGCTCAGTTCCCGGACAGGAGCGTCATCAGTGAGTACCTGGAACCCATGGTGCTGGGAACCATCATCGCCCCCGACGACTACATCAGTAGGATCATGAGCCTCTGCCTGGTATGTTGGTTCTTCAGAACGTACTGGAACCTGCATGTTGGTTCTTCAGAACGTACTGGAACCTGCATGTTGGTTCTTCAGAACGTACTTGAACCTGCATGTTGGTTCTTCAGAATGTACTTGAACCTGCATGTTGGTTCTTCAGAATGTAATTGAACCTGCATGTTGGTTCTTCAGAACGTACTGGAACCTGCAGGAGAACCTGTGGGTATGAGTGTGTTGTTGCCAGCTGATAGAGAGCGATGGTAGCACATGACCAGGAGATCTGCTGTTGTGGTCCCTCAGTCGTGTGTTCAGTATTGACAGATTACCAGGAAGAAACACAACACTATTGAACAGTGTTTAGTTTGGATGTTTAGTTTTATTTAATCTGTGATTGTTGCTGCCTCAGAATCGCAGAGCCCTGCAGAAGAACATGGTGTACATCGATGAACACAGAGTCATGATGAAGTACCTGTTCCCGCTCAATGAGGTGGTGGTGGATTTCTACGACCTTCTCAAGTCCATGTCCTCAGGCTACGCCAGGTGAGACTGGGGCGGCTCTCTGATTGGCTACTGAGAGTGCTGTAAATGAAGATACGTGTGTGTCGGCTGTGTGAGCCAGTAACATCTGCTGCTGTCTGTGTCTACGGTGTGTTGCTGTCGCTGTGTTCCTCTTCAGCTTTGATTACGAGGAGGCAGGTTACCAGGCAGCTGACCTCATCAAGATGGACATTCTGCTGAACGGACGACCTGTAGAGGAACTCACCACTATAGTACACAGGTGAGGTATGTAGAGTAGAACTTCAGATCAAGAGTTTGTGGATTAGTATCCATCAGCATCTGCTTAATGAATACATTAGAGAGTTATTAACTCTCCACTGTTGTCAGTGACGTGTAAGACAACCCTATGCTGGAGCTACAGAAAAATAGTGACACACAAACATGTCTGAGAATAATAGGTAACAGGACTAACTTCTACTAATTAAACTGTATAGGAACAACCAAACTAACACCTTGCAGACTCCTCTGGTGTTTTGCCGCGAACTTCCACAATCAGGAGATGCTGCTGAGGAAACAGATCTCTGTGCATGAGCCACCTCAGACAGACCTGTTACGTCTCTGTGTGGCTGATGCCTGTTACGTCTCTGTGTGGCTGATGCCTGTTACGTCTCTGTGTGGCTGATGCCTGTTACTGTCTCTGTGTGGCTGATGCCTGTTACTGTCTCTGTGTGGCTGATGCCTGTTACGTCTCTGTGTGGCTGATGCCTGTTACGTCTCTGTGTGGCTGATGCCTGTTACGTCTCTGTGTGGCTGATGCCTGTTACGTCTCTGTGTGGCTGATGCCTGTTACGTCTCTGTGTGGCTGATGGTCCCTGTGTTCCTGTTGTAGAGACAAGGCGTACAGCGCAGGCAAGGCCATGTGTGAGCGCCTGAAAGACTCCATCCCCAGACAGATGTTTGAGATCGCAGTTCAGGCGTCCATTGGCAGCAAGGTCATCGCAAGAGAGACGTGAGTCCTTCCTGTCAACAACGCTACCTCACAGGGCAGACTATCTCAATGGGCAGACTACCTCACAGGGCAGACTACCTCAATGAGCAGACTACCTCACAGGGCAGACTACCTCAATGAGCAGACTACCTCACAGGGCAGACTACCTTAATGAGCAGACTACCTCACAGGGCAGACTACCTCAATGAGCAGACTACCTCACAGGGCAGACTACCTCAATGAGCAGATTACCTCACAAGGCAGACTACCTCAATGAGCAGACTACCTCACATGGCAGACTACCTCAATGAGCAGACTACCTCACAGGGCAGACTACCTCAATGAGCAGACTACCTCACAGGGCAGACTACCTCAATGAGCAGACTACCTCACAGGGCAGACTACCTCAATGAGCAGACTACCTCACAGGGCAGACTACCTCAATGAGCAGACTACCTCACAGGGCAGACTACCTCAATGAGCAGACTACCTCACAGGGCAGACTACCTCAATGAGCAGACTACCTCACAGGGCAGACTACCTCAATGAGCAGACTACCTCACAGGGCAGACTACCTCAATGAGCAGACTACCTCACATGAGCAGACTACCTCAATGAGCAGACTACCTCACAGGGCAGACTACCTCAATGAGCAGACTACCTCACAGGGCAGACTACCTCACAGGGCAGACTACCGAGCCCATCAGAGGGGATCTTGTATGTTCACATTCAAAAGTGGAAATTAAATCGTTTAGAAGTATTCCTTACTGGTTTTCATGACCTTGGATCCCTGTGTCCTTTTGACATAACATATGGCAGGATAAAGGCTTTCCGGAAAAACGTGCTTGCCAAATGTGTAAGTAAATCTCTCCTCTCACAATTAAATATTTGGCTCCAAATAATCCCTCCATCCATTCCATGTTGTGTGTCCAGTATGGGGGTGATGTAACTCAGTGTGTGTGTGTGTGTGTGTGTCCAGTATGGGGGTGATATAACTCGAAAAATGAAGCTGTTGAAGAAGCAGGCTGAGGGGAAGAAGAAGATGAGACGCATTGGCAACGTGGACGTTCCCAAAGACGCCTTCATCAGCGTGCTGAAGAGGAAGGACAAGTAGAGGACCTACAATACCAGTGCCCTGTTGTTATTTATTGACATATAGAGTAGCTCCATGCTACCGTTACAACTGTAAATAGTTAAAGTTGTACATTTTATTAAAGGTTGAACCATTGTTTGGTTAAATACTTGTGGACCTAATTTATATTAATGCATGTGTATCACTAGATCCTGATGAAGGGTGAATCTGAAGTCTCTGATTTACACAGAATGCTACGGTAGATGAAGTAATGAAGGCTCATTGTGATGATAATAGAGGGCTGCACGTTAGTGTTCCTGTCCTGGTGACACACTGCAGTGAGCAGCAGGTGGCGCTCTTGCTTAGGGGTTCCCCACCTGGCTGCAGCATTTCACCTCCACACCAGGACGGACAAGAGCGTTGACACGTAAGTTATGATGTGCTGGAAGACAGGTTGACCTGTTCCAGGTATGTGTGCGATGTGGACAGATTAGGAAGGTAGTACAATGTGTTAATGATGAGGTTATCTGTTTCTGATTGAAGTCGTACTGTCTCTTTAAGAGGCACTAGTCAGCCATTCAAGCACCGCCCCTTTCATTTAACAGATGATGTCATCATGTCCTCCCTCAGACTCTGAACAAATGATGCTAGGAGTAGAGGGCTCTCTTGGTCTCACTCCTCACATCTCTCTCTCAAACAAGGTTACAGTGTGCAGGATAGCCTGTTCCTCCATCCTCTCAGACCAGCATCCAGGCAGCATTTTTACTCTGACATCTTTGACAGCTAAAAAGAAGGGATGTAGTTCTCTCTCCTAAACTTCAGCATCTGTTCTTCTGTGAACTAAGTGGTGACCTCTGCTGCATCTCCAGGAGTAATCTCTCTCCTCCTCGTCGGTCCAGGTGAGAGGTGCTGTTCTCCAGGCTGCTGGAGGTCTGGACCATGGCCATGAAGGAGAGCATCCTGCCCATCAGCGAGGTGTCCAGCCCCTACCCCGAAGTAGTGGAGCTGAACGTGGGAGGACAGGTGTACGTGACCAAGCGCTCCACCCTGCTCAGCGTGCCCGACACCACCCTGCACGCCATGTTTGCCCTGTCCCCGCCCCGGGAGCTGCCCCGAGACAGCCGGGGGCGCTTCTTCATCGACCGTGACGGCTTCCTGTTCCGCTACGTGTTGGACTTCCTGCGGGACCGGCAGCTAGTGCTGCCCGAGCACTTCCCAGAGCGCGAGCGCCTGCAGCGGGAGGCCGAGCACTTCCACCTGGCGGAGCTGCAGAGGCTGCTGGGACCGCGGCTAGCCAGGCACGCCTCCATGAACGACGAGGGTTGCCACAGTGACGTTGAGGAGAGTTCCCAGGGCAGCGAGCACCCAGCAGCCCGTAACCCCGCCTCCCTCTCCGACAAGAGGTCAGGGTTCATCACCGTCGGTTACAGGGGCTCCTACACCACTCTGAGGGACAGCCAGGCAGACGCCAAGTTCCGGCGCGTAGCGCGGATAACCGTGTGCGGACGCATCGCTCTGGCCAAGGAGGTGTTCGGGGAGACGCTGAATGAGAGCAGAGACCCCGACCGGCCTCCAGACAAGTACACATCTCGCTTCTACCTGAAGTTCACCTACCTTGAGCACGCCTTCGACCGGCTCTCTGACGCCGGCTTCCACATGGTGGCCTGCAACTCCACCGGCACCGCAGCCTTTGTTAGCCAGTACCGAGACCTGGACAAGGTGTGGAGCAGCTACACCGAGTACATCTTCTTCAGTAAGTGGACACATGCCATGACCAGATGGGATACTGGCACTGGGATCTGGAAGTTTTGTGTTGACTATCTGTGAAAGGGTTAAGTGTGTGTGTGTATGTGTCACTTGAGCAAGTGCCTGCATGTAGTTGCTAGCATGAGCTCTGTTTGGCCTCTCAGGAACTCAGAAGTGTTAATGAAGCTTAAACTGAGCCAGTCGAGTTAACGATGAATAAAAAAAACTCCAACTCCCCCATCATGCGACCCCCACCCACCCCTCTTCTTTCCCTCCCCTCATATCCCCTCATCTCCCCTCATCTCCCCTCATCTCCCCTCCCCCCAAACCAACCAAGAACTTGAGGGCTTTTTCGTGCGAACATGAAGGCTTTGACAGGGAGAGGGTAAGTCTGGTGAGAAAGAGCAGGCATTGGAGAGTAGGGAGGAGAACTGGAGGGGGAGGATGGGGGTAGAGGGAGAGGGAGAGGAGGGGGGAGAGCAGTGTGGACAGGGTTGTCGGCAGGCTTTAGTGTGATGTTGCTGCCTTGAGGGAGATGCCTGCCTCCCGTTTCAGCTCTGAAGCCAGACTGGGAACATTGTTGAGTTAAACTATCAGCTTGACAGCGTATTTATATGCTAATGATATTGATTCCCTTCTTTCCTCACTCAACTTGATCTGACCTTATGGAAGATTCCATTGCCCTCGGCGCATCCCAGTGCAGCTACAGTAGTCATGTCCTTGAGACAGGGGGTCACGGTGCTTGATTAAATGACCTCTGACCTTCCGTACTGCCCCTGCTGCCCCAGGTCAGCTTGTAGTTCATTCTGAGTCAGCAGTGTGCCTGGGTGTGTCAGCAGTGTGCCTGGGTGTGTCAGCAGTGTGCCTGGGTGTGTCAGCAGTGTGCCTGGGTGTGTCAGCAGTGTGCCTGGTAGGGACTCTTTAGGGGGTTCTTCCTGTCAGTGTGCCAGTGCTAGCAAAGGGCAGCTTTTGTGGTGGTGTTTCATCAGGTCTTCTGTCCCTGTGCTCCAAGCCTCTGGCCTGACAACACAAGGAAAGGTTATGGAGACATGGTCTACTGTACACATAGTCAATCTAAATAGAATTTTAAAACAATATTTATTATGTCGCCACAAAATGTAAACAGACAAAAGCTTACTACAGTAAGCACCTCACCGACTTGGAAACATGGAAAGCTTCTACTGCAATTATATTTGCCTTCCTGTCTGATTTGTCACACTAACTAAATTACCTATTTTTCCCGAGAAGGTTGTTGCCATCAGTTAGCCTGGCTTGATGTGTAGGGTTAGATACATTTATAGCTAGATACATTAGCTGCATTAACTAGTTAGCTACAACATATGTGAAATTTGATGCAATGACAAATACTTGCACAAGCCATGACACTACCTGCAGATTACTTTAACGGTTCAAGAAAATGTAAAAGAAAAAACAAAACACGGAGATGGTACTGACAGAAGTGTAAAATCCTACAGTATATATATTTTTTTCAATTCAAACAAAATAATACATTTCATTTGGTTTGTAGAAAGCCTCAAAAGAAAGAATATTCGTGTAACCATCATAACCCCAACTCTACTGATGCACAAGCCAGTCTTGTTCTGGTTCCCAGCTGGGACATGTGACAGACCTCTATGCTTGTCTGCAGTACTTCAAACATCACAAAACACCTGGCATGCACATCAGCAGAGTTACGTTTGGTTTGTGGGGGTCATTTGAATTTCCTTTCTTTACACAAACCATAGTTTACCATATAAAACAGTTTATTGTTTTTAATTCAATGGATAGGTACATCAGATGAGATCACGTATCTTTTGCAACATAAAAAACACCTCAAATTACAGCAAACTTTTTATGATACACTATAGACTAACACTTCACAATTGCAATTATCTGAATCCACGCTGGTATCATCCACTGGTTCAGCTCTGTAAGTGAAACGTTAACCCTGGTTGTGAGTGGGCAGTGAAACGTTTCCTCCAGCGCATAGCTGCTGTTTGCTTTACCGTCTCTAATGGCAACAGCCCCAGCAGGCCCCAGGGGCGGCAAGCACGCAGGAATCCTGAGTGGCTCCCGCCACAAAGACACATTACATATGGAAATCCTAGATTACTCATCCCACAATGCATTTCAGCGGAAAAGGATGTTTCTACCTTGGGGATAAAACGGGAATTACAATACAGGTCTTAACATATCTCTCTGCCTCATCCTCTCTCCCTCATCCTCTCTGCCTCATCCTCTCTCTCTCTCTCTGCCTCATCCTCTCTCCCTCATCCTCTCTCCCTCATCCTCTCTCTCTCTCTCTACCTCATCCTCTCTCCCTCATCCTCTCTCTCTCTCTCTACCTCATCCTCTCCCTCATCCTCTCTCCCTCATCCTCTCTGCCTCATCCTCTCTCCCTCATCCTCTCTCCCTCATCCTCTCTCCCTCATCCTCTCTCCCTCATCCTCTCTCCCTCCCTCACTCTCTCATTCTCTCTCCCTCCCTCATTCTCTCTCCATCATCCTCTCTCTCTCCCTCATCCTCTCCCTCTCCCTCCCTCATCCTCTCTCTCTCCCTTATCCTCTCTCTCCCTCATCCTCTTTCTTTTTTATTTAAACATATACATTTCCTTTGAAGTGGGACCTCTAATATCAATAATTCCTTGATTTTACACATCTTTGTTAGCCTAAGTCTGTTTTCATCCTGTTTTGTCTGTACTTTACTGTGACCAGCCCCACCCTGCGATCACCGTAGTGATTAGAGAGCCTTCCTCTGGCCAGGGCAGGACTAATGGTCCTCTCAGTTGCATGTTTAATGAGTACTAATTAGCTCTGAAGGCCAGCTTGCATCTGGTGTTGACCACTAGACCAACAATCAGCCATGGTTTATGAGTCTAGTTTACTTAAACATAACAAAACAATGGTTGTGTTAATAATGGTTTCAGAAGGGTTTTATCTATAGTGAAAACACAGAATGATGCTGACCTGTGGGTGTGTCTGCCAGGGCCCTCTTGCCGGACCCTGTCCCCTAAGCAGGACTGTGACGAACACAAGCAGGAGAAACTCGCCGACAAGGGCAGTGAGAGTGGAACGTCCCTGAACGAGCTCTCCACCTCCAGCTCGGAGACCCACTCGGAGGCCAGCTCCCCCCAGGACGGGCCCGTGGTGGGGGTAGTGGTGGGGGGCTGCGGAGCCCTCCAGTCCGTGTCCCGCCAGCCCAGCACCCTGACCCTGGGTCGCCCCTCCAAGAAGGGCTCCTCAGTCCAGTGGATGCAGCTGCCCAGCAAGCGCCGCAACAGCGAGCTGTTCCAGTCCCTCACGGGAGGGGGGGGGGAGGGGCTGAGCAGGAGGAAGGAGAGGCCAGGTGTGGAGGAGGACATGAGGCAGTGCATACAGGACTTCCACAACATCACAATCCCACAGGACTTTCCTGAACGCAAGCGACAGTGGCAGTCTGAACTTCTCCAGAAGTATGGTCTGTAAGGATCCGGCTGTGACTTGTTTACCGATTTTTTTGGCTCACAGACTACAAACACTGAGGTTCTGCCATTCTAAACCATGGTAACTTACAGATCTAGTTCTGCCATTCTAAACCATGGTAACTTACAGATCTAGTTCTGCCATTCTAAACCATGGTAACTTACAGATCTAGTTCTGCCATTCTAAACCATGGTAACTTACAGATCTAGTTCTGCCATTCTAAACCATGGTAACTTACAGATCCAGTTCTGGAAGGCCATACAACAGAGTATTCTAAAGCCATTCAAAAATGTATCAAAATGATGTTCAAAACAGACAGCTCATCAACATGTCTATATTAACTGTTTGACCATTTATATGAAATTCATTTGATTTCTAAATAATGTTCAATGTTTGCTTGGTCTAGTTGAAAATTTTAAACAGTTCAGTTGTTCCGAAATAGACATCAAAACGGATGGAAAATTGAAAAATACATTCAGTAATATCTAGCCTGTTTACACATTATAGATGAGTGATTGCCAATACCATTTATTATCTGCTATATTAGTCTTTGTATGTTAGTGTAGGATGTCCATAATCAGTCTGTGAGGTCCAATGTGTATTGCTGCCACTGATAGCATGTAATTTGAATAATTTATAATCTAGAATTACAAGAGCGCAAAATATGTAATTTGTGTTGTACAGTGACTACTGTGTACAATGGTACTGCAACAGCTGCAAGTTTCATCGCAACTACCAGTTCATATGAGTCTGGGCACCGTTGAGCGACGTTAGGCAGGGGATGTGCGGGGATGTGCGGTGGCCTTCCTGGAGGGCTGTGTTATTGTTCTGGACTGTATGTATAGGAGCTCTGGAGCCTCTCGTCACAGACTGTATGTATAGGAGCTCTGGAGCCTCTCGTCACAGACTGCTGACAGGTGGAAAACCTGTCAGCCTGTCCTGGCTCTTTTGTCAAATTAAAGTGTTACAGAAAGACTGCAAACCTGCTGGCTTTTTACTACCCAAAGCCCTAATCTGGAGACTTCAAATGTACTGCATCAGGAGAAATCATCTTACATCTCGACTCTCAAGGTAAGTTGGAGTGTGTAATTACAAGGCTGGTAGGTGTGTTAGTGGCAGGCTAGACCAGCTTGTGCCTACGCAAGGTCCATCTCCACACAGCCTGTCACTCACTACACACTGTGAACCACTTCACCATTCTGGTAGGACATGTTTTGTTCCACTCCTCAGGGGGAAAAAATAAAGAAATAAAAAACAATAACATGTTCAGCACTGATAGCACTGTTTCTATGGTAACTCCGGAGTGGATTGCTCTTTGAATACAAACATGTAACGGTGGTCTCCTCGTTGGTAGCTTGGTAATCTCACACTCCAGAGTTGGTGTCAACACGGAGACGTCCGTCATGGTGGGGGCTGGGGGATTGAGACCTGTGAGATGTATTATTCATTACAGTCTCTGCTGAAGAATCATTATTGCTTGGCATCTGCCTTATGCAAATCCAGTGCTAACAAGGCATGATTTACTGGAGTTAGATCTGTCAATAGAAAATCTGGGATTGGAACAGAAGGGACAACAGGAAGATATTGACAGGACACAGGCTGCTTGGAGCTGGAGAGATACTAACTGGAACACAATCTGTTCTGTTGTCTGCTGGTTTAGTTTAAATATTTCTGCAGACCGTGAGTGTAAACAGAACTTAAACCTTCTTGTGAATGCTGAGGATATCATGAATATGCAGAAGGAACATGGTCTCATTGTGCTCTAGAGAGCTGTTAAAAAATTGTCCATTCTATCAATTCTACCCTTCAAAGCTTGTTCCTTTTTCCATCCATTAAATGCTGCAGGCCTTTCTAAAAGTGTCAGCATGATGAAGTTCTACTGGCACCGTGTCTTTGTAGCACATATCTGACTTCAGAAATACCCTTTCATGTGTCAGAAGTAACTGGTAGAAAATTGTGTATGTGCTGTGAAGTTTAATTTCTCCTCCATCAAAGAAAAAAAGGAGGTCCAATTATTCTGCCACTTCTCACCCGCTACTTCTGCTTGGTTACAGTCCTGCTTCTGAACCCAAGAAACAAGGTGCTCAGAAATGTCTTTAAGTAGAAAACTCATTCACACGGAAGCAAGCACCACTAACGTACAGAATGATTTCTATGAAAAACAACCCCAGATCTCATATCCATTGAATGTTTGAAAAACAAAATCCCAATCCTGCAAGCTGTGATTCATCGGCTCTGATTGCATTCCTAACGTTTCAGTGACTTTCATGAGACATCAGGTTGAATAAATAATAGCTTCCTGTCTGCCATGCTGGATCTGGAGGATTAACAGCTTCTCCACAGCCCAGGGAGATGGCTAATCTTTAAACGCAAAAAGAAAATCTGCCTTCCTCTGACAAGGAAGCTCATGTTCACCCTCCAACAAATTAAAACTGCTGTGGTGCATCCCTCCATCTGGACTCATCTGGGAATCCTCCAGAACTTTACCCGAGCGGCAATGCCAGCACCCCACTACATATTTACCTTTACATTTGATTAATTCAGCAGACACTTCTATCCAAGTTAAGTGCAAATACTTCATACGAAGTACAGCAGAAAGTCACGGATCAGAAAAGCAGAGTTCTAACAGTGTTTGGGTGGACAGACTTAAAATGAAATGTGTTGTCTTAACACAAATGCTAAATTACATGTTTTGGCACATATGGCGTTCCATAGTTTTGAATGACTGCATCACAGGTACCCTGCACTAGTTGTATCATTATGTAGACTTCTCACAAAGTATTTTACAGTATTTTTTAAATGCAAAATATAAAACATATATAAAAAGTATTTTGATGCAAAATAGGAAGCAAATTACAAAATCCTATTTTGTATTTTAAATACGTACTTTAGATACATGTACTGTATCATGAATGCTGCCCATCCTTAGGTAAAAATTCCAGTATTCTGATACACACATACCTTCTCACCATTGCAGTTGGAGAGCCAACTGACTTCAGCTTCAGCACATCTTGAAGTTGTATGAATAATAATAAATAAAAAAAGGATTCATATAGAATATTTAAGAATTGCTGCAACTGTGGTCCACTGATAAGATTCCTGCATCTGAAGCTGAAGCAGGAAGACAGGGCTCTTGTTTCCAGCCTCCAGATGTCTGGACCTCCACAACATGGAAACCGTGTTCTGAAAATGAATTTCCTCTGTGGTCTTGGCATTGGTATCTTAGAACCTGGATTAGGAATTGTGATTGACAGTCTTTCCTCTTGCCTTTCGAATGTCCCCGTACAATTAACAGGTTTTGTGTATCTGGATTTTCTTTTTCTGGAAATGTCAAATATGCTAGTCCAGTTGAAGTAAACAAACTGAATCAAATTAAAGTGAAATCAAACTGACCACCTCACAGAACTGAAGTTCATCTGGGGTGACTGTAGACATCACAGATGCTTCCACACTGTCAGTGGGTATTGTGCTGCAAGGTCAGTACCTTGGGGGGCAGTTTCACGAGCACCTGTTGGCCCAGGTCCAGCTGGTACTCATGAAGCCATGAGGGGGAGGGGGGGGGGGGGGCGTTCAAGGGCGCCAGCGAGGGCAGGAACTGCTGCAGAGCATCTCTAATACAGAATCTCTATCAGAACATCTCTAATACAGCATCTCTATCAGAGCATCTCTAATACAGCATCTCTATCAGAGCATCTCTAATACAGCATCTCTATCAGAGCATCTCTATCAGAGCATCTCTAATACAGCATCTCTAATACAGCATCTCTCTCTATCTCGGGAGTACAACGGTACTTAGGAATGGTTTGCTGGACCCAATGTTACTAAACATCTTGTTTGTGCATCAGTAGAGATATAGTTCAGGTGCTCATTTGAATTTCCTTTCTTTTGAGGCTTTTCACAAACCCTAACTTTGTTTTTCATACAAACATTTACAAACTATTAAACCATTTAATACAAACAGAACCCAGAGGAAGGCCCTCCGTGCAATCGGGTGCATTCCGCCCTCGTCAAGATGCTCCAGCTCTGAGATGATGCTGTCACGCTCTGGTCTCCTGTCATAGGCTGAAAACACGGTGAATTTAGAGGAAATTGATCAGCTGGTGACTGCAAATGGACAGGCAGATGTGTTTTCAGATTAAACGCTCTCTAATTAACTTGGCATTTTGATCCCCCAGCAGGATACAGGCACAGCTGAGGGCATATTTGTCAAATATCAAAAGAATTGAGCGCAATCATTACTCATGCTTCCCTCCCATCTATACTGTCTGAAACGTTGATGGATATTCCTCCTCATGACGGGGTGCGTGCCCAGAAGGTTTCATTCAGTTTTAGCAAAACATCAAATTATGCAGTTAATGTTTTGTACAGCACATTCATTAGTAATGCAATTATATTAAGATCATGAAATTATCTAATTGTCAGAGAACTGCAGCTTTTTAAATAATGGGTTATTATTTTATAAGCAGTGCAGGGGCCGATTGCGTCTCTCAGACAGTTGACATTCAGGGTTCTTTTTAGGGTTCTACCATCCTGCTACTAACCAGTCGCCAGGTTAGGGTTAGGGTTAGGGGTCTCAACACATCCCTGCTGCTGAAGAAACCATCTCACCAAAGGCTCTTTCTTTATAGCATTGGACTCGAGTGGGAACTTAAATGTCACTTGCACAGTTCAGAGGACGGGAGCCTGGTGGGCTGATGAATAAATCAGACAGGAAGCCCAGACAGGAAGCCCCAGAGCGGCTGGGAGGGAAACTGTGTTTACAGATGCTCCTCATCAGCTTGTCATTGTCATATTCAGTACAATGTATTTATTACAGACAACTTAAATTAGCCCTTTAAAGTCTTGGTCCTCTCGAAGCAGCATTGTTGTTGAGAGCAAGAATTACGCAACCGTATACCCAGGATGAAATCTTACAGGTTATTCTGATTATAAGGTCTCTTATTTTACAGGTTATTCTGATTATAAGGTATCTTATCTTACAGGTTATTCTGATTATAAGGTATCTTATTTTACAGGTTATTCTGATTATAAGGTCTCTTATTTTACAGGATATTCTGATTATAAGGTCTTTTGCATTTCAGCATCGCAGGCCAGAGGCGGTCCTTATCCTTCCTGCGAGCTGCATGAATAGCTTGACTGCATCTGTTGGCATGGCGATGTGGACAACACAAAGAGATTGTGTGTGAGGACAGACGAGAGAGATGATGCGTAGGATTAGAGACTCTGAGACGGCCTCCATCTCCATCTCCTGGGTTAATGGACTGGGACAAATGGAAGTGGATGGATAGATCTGTCACGTTGACACTGCATCCCAGGCTACAGACTCATAATGAGTTATGATGAATGGAAGAGCAGGGAAGGTAAAGTCCACAGCTCAGACTGGTGCCAGATAAGCAGGTGAACATTTCTGTGAGCAAATGTAGGACTTTTGGCCTCAGGACGTCTAAAGGAAGATTAAACCTCAGGAGTATTCTCACAGCAAAGCGCCAATAACCAGAAGGAAACTTAGTTTACTGTGGAGAAATCTGACTGCAACTTCAAATGAACAGATTTAAAACAGTGACATTGTGTGATATTGTCATTCTTTTCTTTGTTCTTGTCATCAGTCAGTGATGAACACAGAGCCATTATACACCCATTCCACTGTGGGAGACAGGACCCTCCATTTCCACTCAGTGTAGCAGTTCACCTCAGGGACACTCAGCATCCCTGCTTGCTGATCTGTTTACCCCCCCCCCCCCCCTTCACCACAAAATCCACTGACTTCCAGCGCCATCTTGTGGTGTATTGCAGGAACTGAGCTGAAGGATGCAAAAGCTACATTAAGATTATCATCAGAATTGTATTCATTTTATACAGAAAATGTGTCATAATTACAGTGAGTCATTCATAGCAAGTACGTCACTAACTCCAATTTATCGATGGCAGTACACCAGCAAATTACATTCCTCTTCTGTCAAAGAATGAATACACATTTGATGATTACATTTACAAACGTATAATCCCATGCTCTGCATTTTTAAGACTTTGGTTAGTAACAGGGTCAATTAGCGGCCACTTCGCTTTAAAATTGAAACATTATGATAAATCCTAGTTTCAAACATCAGATATCAGACTGGATTAGATTAATTAACACATTTTATATTCGTTTTCGATAATCTTTCGTTTTCGATAAAAAAGTAAAAATACACACATTCGGTCCGTTGAGCAGTTAATGTCAAACGTGTTGCAGAACGGTAGAATGGCAATCTGCACGGTTTGACTACTTTGAATACCCGTAGCTCAACACAACACGGAAGTAACAATAGACAAGTGCACTGATTGGTGCTCTTACTGTATCTTCAGTTTGCGAATTAATTAATGTTTTTATTATGAAAAAACAAACATAAACATATATTGTCTCTATTATTGTAGCAAACGGGCCACATTTCGACAGGGTGGCGTGAGCATATAGTTAGACTAATTAACTCCACAAGCAAAAGGGAATGAGCTAGCTCGTGCTAGCTATTTAAGTAGCAGGCTACCACATCGTTCATAACTGGTTCATTTGACTGCAGTAGGGATCCGTCGGGTTAGCCTGTACCTGAAGTTTGCTAGTCTATAGATATGACTGTTTAAAGGTAACTCGAATAGCTTGAAAGTTTCGGTTAGTTTGTTGGCAAGTCTGACAACAGCTATCTAGCTACAGTAGTACTCCATAGCTTGATACAGCATACAGTGTCTATCTGGCGAGCACAATGAGAGTACGTTCGTCTGTCTTCGCATCCTTTTGCCTCATATTTGAGGTGTTGGGAATAGCTTTATTTTTAAGGGGATTTTTTCCTGTCCCGATCAAGTCATCTTTCTCATCAAAGAATTCGCTGTTGGACCTCCCAGCGGAGCCCGGGACAGGTGCAGCCTTCACTAGTACTGTTAGCCCGCCTGCTAGCATCCCATTCCCGCTGAAATGTATCATGTTCCAGTTGTAGTGTTAGAGGGGGCAGATACATTATATACACTATATAGTTTTCTTCACTATATTTCAGGCATTAACAGGCAAAAGATCATGTAATTATTCAGACTACATTTAGGGGGGGGTCCAAGCTTGTTGTCACAGGGGACTGCCCCCTACCCCCCACCTGCCCAGAACTGCCCTACAGACGGGGGTTTGAAGTTGCTCCCACTTGATCTGTAGTCAAATGCTCAACCACTTAGCTGTACACATCTTGAAATAATAATAACAGTCATCTTCCACTGGAAACATTATTTGAGATGAAAATACTACAAGGCAGCTGTTAACTCCTCAGCTCAGGTATTTAGTGACATTGTGTTTTGTTGTTGCATTACAGGGAACTCTGCTAATGCCTCCACAGCCCCCCAGCCGCTCTTTAAACGAGTGGTTATAATGTTGATTGACGCTCTGCGGGAAGATTTTCTATTTGGACCAAATGGACGTACTTACATGCCGTACACCAGACATGTGGTGGAGCGCGGGTCGTCGCACAGCTTCGTAGCCAAGGCGCGGCCGCCCACCGTCACCATGCCGAGGATCAAGGTACCAATGGAGCAGAGCAGTGTGGTGGGACTGGGAGCTCATTACTTGTCATAACTCAAGGATATTTAAGGCGGAGTTGGCAAGTTTTGCGAACCTAGCAATTTTAGCTTGAGTTTGAAAGTATCCATACCAAAATATCTCACCCCTCTGTTAAAAGCCATTCCTCAAAAACACATGAACTCGCTGCCTAACTCCTGCCGGGAGGAAAGTAGACAGACAAGTAGCCCGTCCAATGCAGTCCAAATGCCGTCCAATCATTAGTGCAGGTCCGACCTTAATGATTGGCCATGTCTTGGGATGACCACAGATATTGGATTGATTACATCTTACTGTCAACACCTTTTAGATGTATTGGTTGCTATCAGGATGTGAAGTTTATTTCAGTAAATATGACAAAAAGTACTTCTCAACAACATTACCTACCCAGCCTTTAACTTGTGGCATGCAAATGATGAATACCAATTGCTAAATTGGTGTGTTGCTGAAGATATTTTCTGTAATTAGTCAGAAGGTGGCAGTATTGTCCCACTGTGACAGAGTACTGCACCTGATATCACTGCAGTGCAGCCAGTAAACTGGCAGCCCAGCTAGCTAACCCACATCTCAACCTCACAGAAGCACGCTTCACATAGAACACTTACCTTAGGCAGCCTGACAGAAATATATTTGAAAATGGGAAACAATGAGAATGAGATCATTGAGATGACCAGAGCCTTTACTTTCTTATTGCTTTCATTCTTGGTGCTGCTAAGATGAAACTCTCTCACACACACTCAATATTTAATGTTTAACAAGTTGTTATGACTTTCTTTAGGACTAATTTTATGTTCCAAACATGAAAGCGTTGTGCTCTGTTCTGTGACTGTCAGGCGCAGTTATAGGATAGTGGAATCCATCCTCTGCATGATGAAATCAACAGAAACAGCTCGTCTGTCTTTGATCTGGACTGTTTTCATGCCAGATCTCAGAAAAACAAGAAACCAGGTTGGATCTCAGTCTCTCCCCAGAGCGTTACCACGGCAGCAGACTGAAGATTTTGTTGACTTTGACATTATTTAAAGGTGTATGCTGATCATTGTCAGTTTTTATCAGAAGTTAGTTACACTACAACCTGTAGAATTGTGCATGCCATTAACCCCGGTCATGCAGAGAGATGACCCTGGCCTGCAACACACCTGACCTTTACCACCCCGCCCTCTCTCTGCACCACCCAGCCCTCTCTCTGCCCCACCCAGCCCTCTCTCTGCCCCACCCAGCCCTCTCTCTGCCCCACCCAGCCCTCTCTCTGCCCCACCCAGCCCTCTCTCTGCACCACCCAGCCCTCTCTCTGCCCCACCCAGCCCTCTCTCTGCCCCACCCAGCCCTCTCTCTGCCCCACCCAGCCCTCTCTCTGCCCCACCCAGCCCTCTCTCTGCCCCACCCAGCCCTCTCTCTGCCCCACCCAGCCCTCTCTCTGCCCCCCCAGCCCTCTCTCTGCCCCACCCAGCCCTCTTTGCCCCACCCAGCCCTCTCTCTGCCCCACCCAGCCCTCTCTCTGCCCCACCCAGCCCTCTCTCTGCACCACCCAGCCCTCTTTGCCCCACCCAGCCCTCCACCCAGCCCTATCTGCCCCACCCAGCCCTCCCTCTGCATCAATCAGCCCTGTCTGGCACCTGACAGGTCTATGACTGCAGCCGTCTATCTGGCCCGCAGGCTCTGACCACAGGCACCATCCCTGGGTTCATAGACGTGGTGATGAACCTCAACTCCCCAGCGCTGACGGAGGACAACCTGATCTGGCAGGCCAAGACAGCCGGGAGGAGACTGATCTTCTACGGGGACGACACCTGGGTCCGCCTCTTCCCCAAACACTTCCTGGAGCACGACGGCACCTCCTCCTTCTTCGTGTCCGACTACACTGAGGTCAGTCTCGCACTGCATTCTGGGTGTCTGCACTGAGGTCAGTCTGCATCCTGGGTGTCTGCACTGAGGTCAGTCTGCATCCTGGGTGTCTGCACTGAGGTCAGTCTGCATCCTGGGTGTCTGCACTGAGGTCAGTCTGCATCCTGGGTGTCTGCACTGAGGTCAGTCTGCATCCTGGGTGTCTGCACTGAGGTCAGTCTGCATCCTGGGTGTCTGCACTGAGGTCAGTCTGCATCCTGGGTGTCTGCACTGAGGTCAGTCTGCATCCTGGGTGTCTGCACTGAGGTCAGTCTCGCTTGTCTTCCTCGGCCACACGAGGGACAGTGTAGAGGATGGGTTAGGGTTAGGGGTCACCGTGTTGGTGACCCCTGGTGTAGAGAATGGGAGGGGTAGTCATTGGTGTGTGTGTGTGTATAAGCGTCTGCATCTCAATGTCTTCCCTCCATGCAGGTGGACAACAATGTGACTCGTCACCTGGACGTCACGCTTAAGAGAGACGACTGGGACGTGCTGATCCTGCACTACCTGGGCCTGGACCACATCGGTCACACCAGCGGGCCACACAGCTCCCTCATCCAGCCCAAGCTACTGGAGATGGACGACATCCTGAAGAAAATTCACGCCTCGCTCATCTCCAAGGTGCTTTCTCACCCTCCCTCAACTCCCGATTGTCTTTCGGAGTGTGTGTTTGTGTGTGTGTGTGTGTCAAACCTAGTTGTTAAACAACACTCACACAAACATAAGCTTTTATTAATTTATTATTCCCTTTGCCTGAAACTTTGAAGTTGATCTGTTTGTAAACACATTTATGTAATTTCCTAAAAGCTCATATATTTTTCATTCCCGTAATAATTTGTATGGTATCACTTAGAGTCGGCTCTACATCATTTATTTGTGTGAGAACGATACATAGCTTGCGCGATGCGCTCAGCAGTGGTTTCCTGTTCACGTTTTAATGGGATCATGACTAAAACTGTGTTCTCCTGCATATTTAACCAGCCGTGTAGTTGGAATCAGCTGGGAGACCCACCCGGTAGCTCTTTGAGCAGCGTTTGTTGAAAGCCTTGCCGCAGCCTTGCTGCCTCCACGCTCCTCTCCACAGAGCGATTGTGACCTATATATAGACACATCTGATAGTGGTCCCGTAAGCCCAACAGCAGACATGTTCCTCAGATGAGGAGGCACACTCAGTTTCCAGGTAGGCTATATAAAACATTGACTTTTATCACCCCCCTCCGAACTAGAAACCTCTGGTTATTTCCATGCCGTAGTGCGCTAGAGAGAGTTGTGTTCTTGGGAGGATGGTGGAGGAGGGGGTTGGAGGAGGGGGGTGGGGGTGGAGGAGGGGGTGGAGGAGGGGG
Source organism: Thaleichthys pacificus (assembly GCA_023658055.1). NCBI lineage: Eukaryota > Metazoa > Chordata > Actinopteri > Osmeriformes > Osmeridae > Thaleichthys > Thaleichthys pacificus. The sequence continues at coordinate 17,872,446 of CM042855.1, forward strand.
GGTGTTCCTCCACCTCTCTCTCTGTTCAAACCTAACTGCAGCTCTGGCCTACTTGGGTTTGTGGTAATTATGAGGAACAGTAGAGTTGTTTCCTACTGTACTTAGAGAGAGGAAAACTCAACATGGGAGGACTGGGGGACTGAGGACTGGGGGACTGAGGACTGGAGGACTGGGGGACTGAGGACTGGAGGACTGGGGGACTGGGGACTGGGGGACTGGAGGACTGGGGGACTGGGGGACTGGGGACTGGAGGACTGGGGGACTGAGGACTGGGGGACTGGAGGACTGGGGGACTGGAGGACTGGGGGACTGGAGGGCTGGGGGACTGGGGACTGGGTGGTGTATGGGGCTGGGTGTGGCTGGTGTGTGGAAATGTGTATGGGGTTCCTGAAGACAAATTGAAGTTGAAATAGCGCAAACAATGAATTAGTTTCCATCATCTTTTACGGAGTGATTGTGTAGATCATAATAATTCCAGAGGCTGTCTTCAGTCATCAGTGATCAAGCTGTGTGTGCGCTCCAGTAGGGCACACATCCCCTGGAATAAACACATCAGTTGCTGGGCGAAGCCTGACATCTTCTACTGTTCCGCTCCGTTTCCTTTCATGGCATGTTTTCCTGTTGCCGTGACGGCAGCCCTGTGAAGCGTAGTGTCTGGCAGGTCTTCGTGAGCCTGGATGAAAGGGAACAGAGATGGAGGCCTCCGCAGCCTGGCTCCTCAGCTCACAGTCTGCAGGCCTGGGGTAGGAGAGGAAGGCTTCAAGGCACAACTTGTTAAAGTTCTCTCATCACCTAAACTATGTCTCGCCTCTCGAGGGCTCTCATCATCAAGTTATGACACTAGAGAGGGCTTGTACTGTATATTTTAAGAGGTATTTTTCTGTTCGTCTGTATGAGAGAGAGAGGGGGTAGAAATCCCCATGTCGTCTGAGTGGCACCTCTATAAATAAGATTCCTGTTCCTGCTGGAATTAGACAGGACTACAGGAAGTGACAGAGAGAAAGGTGTGAAGGAACCAATTATGACTGGTAATGTTTCTTCATGCTATTCTTGTTAAAGCTGTAATCTAATTTCTGCTGTTAATTGCTGTGTTGTGCATAAGGCTTGGTTCTTCTCAGGGGCTGTTTACAGCTGGAAAGCTCTGTTTCCTTTGAAACATTTAAAATACATGCTGAATTTCGCTGAGATTTTTAAATATGGAGATGGTAGCAAAATAGAATAGAACACAACTTCACCAGGATGGGTTAGATGTTATCATCTACGTTCTCATTTTCGCCTGGAAATGAAGAACTGCTTCTAATTCTGGTCGAGGATATTGAATTTCTGCTGTCTTTTGAGCCTGGTTGAGAGCTGAGGAACTGTGACAGGCAGGATAATGCCATCCTTCCTTGTACCTCTCCATGTCTGCCTCCTCTCTCTTTAAGGTCTCTCTATTCTCCAAGCTCTCTGCTCCTCCCTCCTCCTCTCTGCTCCTCCTCTCTGCTCCTCCCAGCTCTCTGCTCCTCTCTGCTCTTCTCTGCTCCCCTCTGCTACTCTCTCCTCCTATCTGCTCCTCTCTGTTCCTCTATGCTCCTCTCTGCTCCTCCTCCTCCTCTCCCCTCCTCCTCTCTGCTCCTCTCTCCTCCTATCTGCTCCTCTCTGTTCCTCCTCCCTCCTCCTCTCCCCTCCTCCTCTCTGCTCCTCTCTGCTCCTCTCTGCTCCTCTCCTCCTCTATGTTCCTCCTCTCTCCTCCTCCCTCCTCCTATCTGCTCCTCTCTGTTCCTCTCTGCTCCTCTCTCCTCTCTGCTCCTCTCTGCTCCTCTCTCCTCTCTGCTCCTCTCTCCTCCTATCTGCTCCTCTCTGTTCCTCTCTGCTCCTCTCTCCTCTCTCCTCTCTGCTCCTTTCTGCTTTGCACACAGACAGGGCTGTCCTGACACCTGTTCAATCAAGTTTTTTTCCTGTTAGAGCGGAATTAGAGAGGAAGAGTTAGTTTATACAGAGAGTCTGAATACATTATTATCATAATTATTATTAATTGAATCAAAGGAGGAGTAGTACATTTACATTTAGTAGTAACAGTACTGTAGTAAATAATAGTGGTATTAGTATTAGTATTCACTAATGATAGTAGTAGTAGTAGGAGGATTAGTATTATTAGTAGCAGTAGTTAATGATAGCAGTAATATTAATAGTAGCAGTTGTATCTCTGTAGAAGTGTGTGTAGATATCTCAGAGTCTTGCTGAGCTGACCTCTGACCCCTGGCTGTTGTCCAGGAGGAGGAGGGCTCGCTGCCATACCTGCTGGTGCTGTGTGCCGACCACGGCATGTCAGACACAGGCAGTCACGGAGGCTCCTCCGAACCAGAGGTCAACACCCCCCTGGTGCTCATCAGCCCCGCCTTCAGGAGGAAAGGTGAGTGTGTCTCTTCCCCTCTCTTCTACCCTCCCCGTCTCCTCTCCTCCCCCCCTCCTCCCCTCTATCCTCCCATCCTCACCCCTCCTCCCCCCTCCTCCCCCTCTCCTCCCCTCTCTCCTCCCCCCTCCTCCCCTCTCTCCTCCCCTCTATCCTCCTCTCCTCCCCCCTCCTCCCCTCTATCCTCCTCTCCTCCCCCCTTTTCCCCCTCTCCTCCCCTCTACCCTCCTCCCCTCTATCCTCCCCCTCCCCTCTATCCTCCTCCCCCCTCCTCCCCTCTATCCTCCTCTCCTCCCCTCTATCCTCCTCTCCTCCCCCCTCCTCCCCCTCTCCTCCCCTATACCCTCCTCCCCTCTGGTTGTGAGCAGTTGTGTGACTGTACAGTAATGTGCTGACTGGTTCATGAACAGGCTGTGATGAATGTGTCACGGCACCTCAGAGTCAATGTGATAATTGTTTCTTTTTTGATCTCTTCTATTTTAGTTTCTTTCTGCCTATTTGTATTTCCATGTCAGCTTGTGATTAGGAAGGAGATGAATCCTAGCTAGCCAGCTCACATACCACTGCTACACACCTTAGATCTCCACAGGTACCTATATACCTTAATGGCTATGTGTGTGATGTGCGTGTGTGTATGTGCATGTATATGTATGCATGCATGTGTGTGTGTGTGTATGCATGTGTGTATACATGTGTGTGCGTGCGTGTGTGTATGCGTGTGTGTGTGTGTGTGTGTATGCATGTGTGTGTGTGTGTGCTCCTGCAGTGGGGATGGAGAAGCCCTCCGTGGTGGAGCAGGTGGACCTGCCCTCGTCCCTGGCCCTGGGGCTGGGGCTGGCTGTGCCTCAGAACAGCGTGGGTCACTTGCTGCTTCCCCTGCTGGAGGAGCTGCCTCTGAGACAGCAGCTCCGCTACCTGCAGCTCAACACTCACCAGCTCAGCACGCTGCTCCGGGACAGCACCACCGACTACCAGAGAGGTACACAAAACTCTCTGAACTCACACACACACACTCACTGTACTCTGAGTGTCTCTGCAGACACAGATAGGAGTCACTGCTCCTTCTTCCTTCTCCAGGGATGTTTTTATTAATACAGCTGTGTTCTGTTCATCTTATTAGAGATATGTTGTCTCTATAGCTGTGTTCTATTCATCTTATTAGAGATATGTTGTCTCTATAGCTGTGTTCTGTTCATCTTATTAGAGATATGTTGTCTCTATAGCTGTGTTCTGTTCATCTTATTAGAGATATGCTGTCTCTATAGCTGTGTTCTGTTCATCTTATTAGAGATATGCTGTCTCTATAGCTGTGTTCTGTTCATCTTATTAGAGATATGTTGTCTCTATAGCTGTGTTCTATTCATCTTATTAGAGATATGTTGTCTCTATAGCTGTGTTCTGTTCATCTTATTAGAGATATGTTGTCTCTATAGCTGTGTTCTGTTCATCTTATTAGAGATATGCTGTCTCTATAGCTGTGTTCTGTTCATCTTATTAGAGATATGCTGTCTCTATAGCTGTGTTCTGTTCATCTTATTAGAGATATGCTGTCTCTATAGCTGTGTGTTCTAGCGAGGTGGGGATGTTTCTGAGATGCATCAGCTAGCATGTCTCTGTGGGAGAGCCTCCCGTCCCCTAGACAACAGAGACAGCTCATCCCAACAGAGATAGTTCCCATCCCTAGACAACAGAGACAGCTCCCATCCCCTATACAACAGACAGTTCCAATCCCCTAGACAACAGAGACAGCTCCCATCCCCTAGACAACAGACAGTTCCCATCCCCTAGACAACAGAGACAGCTCCCATCCCCTATACAACAGACAGTTCCCATCCCCTAGACAACAGAGACAGCTCCCATCCCCTATACAACAGACAGTTCCAATCCCCTAGACAACAGAGACAGTTCCCATCCCCTAGACAACAGACAGTTCCCATCCCCTAGACAACAGAGACAGTTCCCATCCCCTAGACAACAGACAGTTCCCATCCCCTAGACAACAGAGACAGTTCCCATCCCCTAGACAACAGAGACAGCTCCCATCCCTTAGACAACAGAGACAGCTCCCATCCCCTAGACAACAGAGACAGCTCCCATCCCCTAGACAACAGAGACAGTTCCCATCCCCTAGACAACAGAGACAGTTCCCATCCCCTAGACAACAGAGACAGTTCCCATCCCCTAGACAACAGAGACAGTTCCCATCCCCTAGACAACAGAGACAGTTCCCATCCCCTAGACAACAGAGACAGTTTTGTCTGGAATAATACAATAGCCTGATTAATTTAAAAGTTGAGCTTCAAAATGAGCACTCATTGTGATGTGGGGTTCCCATGAGTGTTTCTGTGTTTACATACATATCTGTCCTCTGGGAACTGAGATACAGAGCTTTGTCATACAATACAGACGAGATCTCTGTCGTGACGAGGCCTCGAGCTAACTCACATACACACACTCACACACGCATCGCTCCCGGAGGTGAGATGAAGGTTGAGATTAACCTGTCAGTGACGTTGTGTCACCATGTCAGGTGATACAGGAAGCCAGTAAAACATTATTCATCATGCCCAAGTGAGCCCTCTTGTCTGGAGCACGACTCCAGGGCTCTGTCATTCTGAGCTCTTGTAACTAGCTGCTGATCAGTTCTGCTATAGCTCAGAGAGATGTTGTTGACAGGGCCGACAACTCCACTCCATTCAGTATTTGGTTGCCTGGTTTCCATAGTGATGTGGTGACTGGCGCTAGCCACATCTGGTAGAGGCGGGAGAGGGGAGCAAGTCTGTTAGCCTTCTGGAAGCTGGGCTGTTTGGAGTGTTTAACTGAGGCCCACCTGAGGCTGAGCTTGTCTGGTTTACATACCTGATGAAGAGAAGCATGACCGCCCTCCAGCCAGGTTAATCAATGATGCATACATTTTTTCAACCTTTCAATACTTTTTTTCCCAAAATATTTTTTCAACCTTGCGAGGAGAGGAGAGACAACAGAGAAGCCCTCTTCAAGTACTCATCAATGATGCCAAACATAAAAAATAAAATAAATAAAAAAGTTTTTTCAACCTAAATCTTTGTTTTTTTGTTTTACAATTGTTTTTGTTTTTCAAACAAACAGTGAAAGGAGTGGAGAGAACAGAGAAGCCTAAAACAGAGTCGAGTTAAGCGGAGCAGAGTACAATCGAGTACAGTACAGTCCTCATCAAGTACTCATCAATGATGCAAAACATTTGTGTGAAGCTTTTTATTCCCGATTTTCTTTTGTTTTAAAATATTATTTCAACCTTTCAAAACTTTGTTAGAGAAACCTTTTTTGAAATGTATTTTGAAATGTATTTTGTTTGAAATGTTGCTGTCACTCTAACAATATCAGAGAGATGACAGGAGATAGAAAAGTTTTGGTTAACAAAAACATCTGTCTTTATCTCACTCTCTCCATCTCTCTCTAATGCTCTTTCTCTCGCTCAAGTCATAGTCACATACCCACGCAGGCACACACACACACACCGCCGCACACACACACACACTGCCGCACACTCTTCTGCCAAATTCCCTTTTTAATCTCGTCGCTGTGTGCTATGAACTGCAGTGGCCCATCCATGACCTAAAGAGAGTGTTCAGACCACTTGCTGTGTGTGTCTGGTGGAACCTTGCCAGAGCTGTTAGGACCCTGATTAACCCTTGACCCTGGGGCCTGTGACACCCTCACAGTGGGGCCTGTGACACCCTCACAGTGGCCTGCTGGCGTCATCACAGTGGGGCCTGTGACACCCTCACAGTGGGGCCTGTGACACCCTCACAGTGGGGCCTGTGACACCCTCACATTGGGGCCTGTGACACCCTCACAGTGGGGCCTGTGACACCCTCACAGTGGCCTGCTGGCGTCATCACAGTGGGGCCTGTGACAGCCTCACAGTGGGGCCTGTGACACCCTCACAGTGGGGCCTGTGACAGCCTCACAGTGGCCTGCTGGCGTCAGCACAGCACTCAGTCATCATTTACCACCGTTTTACTCTGACTGGTGGGTCATCAAAAGATGCTCATCATTCAAGTTGTTGGAATCTCAGAGTCTGAAATAAAGCAAAAACAAGAAACAGTGAATCACCAGTCTTCTTTACACAGAGTGATGTTTTATGTATATATTTGTATGTTCCCCTCCAGAGGCCGGCTACGAGCAGGCGCGCGTGGCGCAGAAGGCCCACAGCAGCTGGCTGCGTCTGCAGCAGGAGGGCAGCACCCCGGAGGTGCTGTCCAGCCAGGGGGGCAAGGCAGTGCAGCTGTACCAGCAGGCCCTGGCCTCCCTGAGCTCAGCTCTCAGCAGGCAGCTGGGACGCTACGACCTATACTCCATGCTGGTGGGCATGGCCCTCGTCTTCCAGGTGAGGAGCTCTCCCTGGAGGGCTGGTCAGTACATTATCATCATTATCAGTATGGTATTATCATCATCATCATCAGTACATTATTATAATTATCAGTACATTATCAGCAGCAACACATTATCATCAATACATTATCATCATCATCAGTACATTATCATCATCAGTACATTATTATAATTATCAGTACATTATCATCAGTACATTATCATCATCATCAATACGTTATTGCCATCATCAGTACGTTATCATCATTATCAGAACATTATTAACATAATTATCAGTATGTTATTATTATCATCAGAACTGATATTACTGGATTGTTCTAGCTCCATTTCGTAGCTTCATTTACGCAAAACAAATCAAATAAAGGCATGGCAATACTGTTAAGGAGACATCATTGCTGTGGTTTTCTGGCTCATTTTGCTGGCTTGTTATTTTCGGTATGATTTGACTTCATCTGCCCACCCCTGTTCCATACCTGTGCATTAATATTTCATGAACGTAACTCTTTTCCTGAATATGCATTATTTCGTTTGGTTTTTCAGCCTAGGCGAAGTTCTCAAGCAACTACAGGGTGTTTTCATAGCTTTTGTTGAGAAATCCATTCTCTAACACTATTATGGGGAGCAATGTTATTTAGAGCAACAACTCTTTATACAGCGAATGTTAAAAGGATAGACATTAGCAGAAACACAGTCCCCTGGTGGGCTCCTCCACACAGACGAGCACAGCCTTTCTGCTGGGCCCACACACTGGCTGCTGGAGTCACCGACAACATGCATTTGAACATGATTCATCTAAGTAAAAATCTTCTTTTGATGGTAAAACGTTCACCCAGGTGGGTTTCTACAGTCAACTAGTCCTTTAAGAAATGCTATCCACAAGTCCCGGGTTCTCTCCTGTCAGGACTGACGGGTTCCCAGCCTTGCCTGGTCTCTCCTGTCTGAGGGACCAGGAGGGAGGAAGAAGGAGCTGTTTTCACAAGGAAAGTTTGACAGTGAGCTGCTCATCTCTGAGGAGAGCCAAGGACAAGCCTGTGATGTTCTCTTCTCTCCCCTTTGTGTGTGTGTGGTGTGTCTGTGTGGTGTGTGTGTGTCTGTGTGTGTGTGTCTGTGTGTGTGTGTGGTGTGTCTGTGTGGTGTGTGTGTGTGGTGTGTCTGTGTGTGTGTCTGTGTGGTGTGTCTGTGTGGTGTGTGTGTGTGTGTGTGTCTCCAGTCCGTGCTGCTGCTGCTGCTGGCTCTGCCGGAGGCTCTGGGCGGCTCGGGGGAGGTGGAGGTTCCTGTGAGCGCCGCCCTGCTGGCCCCGCCCTGCTACCTGCTCTCTCTGCTGCTCTGCTCTGCCCACGTGCTGATCTGCACCTCCGCCCAGGCCTCCTGCTACTCCTGCAGTCTCCCCTGGGGCCTGGTGTTCCCAGCACTGGCCTTCTCCTCAGCCCTGCTCTGCATACTGCTCTCCATGGCAACCAGGAGGCTTCCCCTGGGAGCAAAGCCCCCTGGGAAGGTGAGTTTTTTTCCCCTCCTTCTATCAAGCACCATCACTGGCAGGGTCTCTCAGGTTGAAGGAGTGATTTAATGAGAGATGTGGTTGAGGGGGGGCAGGCAGAATGAGGGACCTGGCATGATAAGGGTTGTCAGGACCACAGGACTGGCTCTGGTGATAGTCCGATAGTCCCCTGGGATCTCAGCAGCAGAATGAACATTTATCCAACCTGGAGACCCTCCTGCTTATGACATCTGCAGAAAGAGAGATAAGCCTACTAAAGCAGTCTGCCAGGGAATCTGATAAACCCAACTTGCGTGTGGCAATTTCAGGAAAATGCCAAAGGGATTCAACTCTTTCAGGCTCTGCAAAACATTTTTTGTTATTTTTGTCTTCTTTTTTGTCGTATTTGGGGGGGCAGACTCTACCACCTGTATGTAGGGGGTTAGACTGTACCACCTGTATTTAGGGGGTTAGACTGTACCACCTGTATGTAGGGGGTTAGACTACCACCTGTATGTAGGGGGTTAGACTACCACCTGTATGTAGGGGGTTAGACTATCACCTGTATGTAGGGGGTTAGACTGTACCACCTGTATTTAGGGGGTTAGACTGTACCACCTGTATGTAGGGGGTTAGACTATCACCTGTATGTAGGGGGTTAGACTATCACCTGTATGTAGGGGGTTAGACTACCACCTGTATGTAGGGGGTTAGACTGTACCACCTGTATTTAGGGGGTTAGACTGTACCACCTGTATGTAGGGGGTTAGACTCTCCCACCTGTATGTAATGGGTTAGACTGTACCACCTGTATGTAGGGGGTTAGACTGTACCACCTGTACTGCATGTAAGGGGTGTGTTCCTCCCTGCTTCCTCCCCAGTCGCCGGTGCGGGGCGTCTGGAGCGTGTCGGAGCTGGAGGCTCTGCTGCTGCTGGGCACGGCCGGACACACCCTCAGCCTGGCGGCCAGCAGCTTTGTGGAGGAGGAGCACCAGACGTGGTACTTCCTGCTCAGCACGCTGTGCCTCGCCCTCTTCCAGGACGTCTGCCGCACCTACTTCCGAGAGCCCAGGGGCACCGTGGACCCCCTACTGCCCTGCTCGGAGGAGCCCCTGATCCCCAGCCCCGCAGACCCCCTGGGGGGGAAGGGTGCGGGAGCGGAGAGGTGGCTTGCGCTGGCCACCCCGGTCGTCACGCTGGCCTGCTGCCGGCTGCTGCGCTCCCTCAACCAGACAGGGGTGCAGTGGGCCCACCTGCCCGACCTGGGCCACTGGCTTAACAGGTGATCTTCTCCACACTACGCTACCCCCTCATCCTCCTCTCCCTCCCCTCATCCTCCTGTCCTCTCCATCCCCTCATCCTCCTCTCCATCTCCTCATCCTCCTGTCCTCTCCATCCCCTCATCCTCCTCTCCATCTCCTTATCCTCCTCTCCCTCCCCCCTCATCCTCCTGTCCAACTCCTTATCCTCCTCTCCCTCCCCTCATCCTCCTCTCCCTCCCCTCATCCTCCTGTCCTCTCCATCCCCTCATCCTCCTCTCCATCTCCTTATCCTCCTCTCCCTCCCCTCATCCTCCTCTCCCTCCCCTCATCCTCCTGTCCAACTCCTTATCCTCCTCTCCCTCCCCTCATCCCCCTCCCCTCATCCTCCTGTCCTCTCCCTCCCCTCATCCTCCTCTCCCTCCCCTCATCCTCCTGTCCTCTCCATCCCCTCATCCTCCTCTCCATCTCCTTATCCTCCTCTCCCTCCCCTCATCCTCCTCTCCCTCCCCTCATCCTCCTGTCCTCTCCATCCCCTCATCCTCCTCTCCCTCCCCTCATCCTCCTCTCCATCCCCTCATCCTCCTGTCCTCTCCATCCCCTCATCCTCCTCTCCCTCCCCTCATCCTCCTGTCCTCTCCATCTCCTTATCCTCCTCTCCCTCCCCTCATCCTCCTCTCCCCCCTCATCCCGTCTCCCCCCTCCCCCTTCAGAAAAGGAGCAGAGGGCCAGGTGGCTGCTCTGTTCACCTGGACACATTCCTGGACACATTCTAACATAAAGTGCTCAGGCCAGAACTGGAAGCAGATCCAGTTAACCAGCCTGTGTGTGTATACTGACCAGGTCTGGGTCTGTATACTGACCAGGTCTGGGTCTGTATACTGAGTAGGTCTGGGTCTGTATACTGTCTGGTTCTGTATACTGACTAGATCTGGGTCTGTGTGTTGACTAACTGAATAAGGTTTAGCCCAAACCCTAACCCTAGTCCAACACAGATTCCCTATGATCCTGGACACTAAAATCACCAATCTGTTATATTGTCTCTTCATAAGGCTTAATACACATCTTCTAAGGCCTGTTTACAGTACATTAGAAACCACATGATTTCTGGAGTTAATGAATATCTGAGAAGACTCAGACTCAGTACCAGAGAGACTCAGAGTGAAGGAGAGTGTTAGATAACAAGTAGAGATGCACTCTTCTTTATCCAAGCTGAGAGCAGAGAAAGCTTTCCATTAGCTTGTGTGGCTCAGGGTGGAAGTCTTCTGCAACATAATGACAGTGGCTCCTTGCAGCAAGGTTATGAATAAAAGCACCTGGACAGGAACTAAGAGCTGCTGTCTGAGTCACATCCTGTCTGCTCTGCAGGTACCAGCTCAGCCTGTGTGAGTCTGTCACTCTGGGGGGAGAGCTAATGCTGATGTCTGCAGAGATAATGAGCCGTAATAGTCTCTTTCAAATGAATTTCCGCAGATTTCTATCAGATTGTGAACGTCATGAAGGATCTGCTTAACCTTCAGCAAAGGTCTCATCAGGAGAAGGTTCTGAAGAAGCAGGCAAAGCAGGGCGAGGCTGTGTGGTTGGTAGCCTGTGGTTGTTCCTGGGTTGTTGGTGAGGTTGTGATTGTTCCTGGGCTCTCCTGCAGGTCAGAGTTTGTTTCTGTGCTCATCTGACCTCCCTCCATCACTGCCTCCCCCCTCGTCTCCTCTGCCTATGGTCTGAATAATGAGGCTGCTCTGGTATGTGTCCCCAGCTGCTTGGTGCTTTACACCCTGCAGCCTAATGAAGGCTTCTCCTGCTTGCTGCAGTACCCAGGTCACTGGTTTGATATCTGATTAGCAAGCACAACATGGCTGCTCCACACCAAGCTTTTAGGTTAGAAGTTGTGTGTGAGTACAGACATGTCCTGTGCCTCGAGAGGATTAACGGACAACTTGTCTTTCTTCTCCTCTACAGCTCGGAACACAAGACAGCTCTCTCCCTCCTGGCTGCGTTTTCATTGTCTCTCATCTACTTCCTGGTCCAGCGGCGCTGCTCCTGGGTGTCCAGGGTGGCGCTGACGCTCGGCCTTCTGGGAGTCTTCAGTTACCGTGCCGCTGTGGGAAATGTTATGTTCCCGTGGCAACATGCTGGCAGAAACATGTCCAAGTAAGTTATTATTATTATTCAGTATTGTTTTGTTTACCGTTGTAGAAGTGTAGAATACTTGAGTACATCAGAACGTGCAGTGTATGTAAGACCGAAGGATGGAGGATGGAGTCCGGGGGGTGGACGTCTGGGGGCCTGGGGGGCGGGACGGCTTGGGGGCAGGGGGCAGGGATCATTACACAGCAGAACGGTTAGAGGCCTCCAGCTCGAGGATCATTGAGCTGTTGTTCGCCAGCCCCTTGGATCAGCATGATAAATGGATCAATTAGTCGGCTGATCGCTTTGTTTACTCCCATGCTTGTAATCACCATGAGGAGCTTCTCAGTCGAGAGACCTTGTCTCCCTACAGACAGATATCATTGTTCAATCAGTGCAGGTGTCGCCTGGTCTCCATGGTTATGTTTCAGAGGGTTGTGTGACAGTGTTGTATGGAGAGCTAATCAGAGACATGTAGCACCACTACCTGCTGCGGACAAACACTGTAGAATTCACCTCAGCACCATGAGTAACGTGTGTGTGTATAGGTGTGTCTTTACTCGTGAGTACGTGTGTGTATATGTGTGTGTTTACTTGTGTGTACGTATGTGTGTTCAAAAGGGCTAAACCCCTCGCCGTGATTACCTGGGCCCCAATCAGGACACAGGGGGTAGTCCCACTCCCCTTCCAGTCACCACCATGTGCAGGGCCGCCCCGCCACTAAAGTGTTATCATTAAAGTTACTTCCGAGAAAGGAATATGAAACATTCCCATCACCCAGCCACTAGGCATGCACGTAACAGTGTGTGTGTGTGTTTACTCATGTGTGTGTGTATATGTGTGTGTTGCTCTGTGGTAAACACGTGACTGACAGCGGCCCCTCCTGTTGCCAGGGGAACGGTGGAGGCACGCTTCGTGTACGTGTTTGTGCTGGGCATCCTGTTCAGCGGCTCCAAGGACCTGCTGCGCTCGCAGGTGGTGTCGGCTGACGCCCGCCTGAAGAGCAGGGGCTTGTGGGAGCTGTACAGCGGGGTGGTGCTGCTGGTGGCCTTGCTGCTGCGACCCCACAACCTCCCGGTGCTGGCCTGCTGCCTGCTGGTCCAGACACTCATGGCCCGCTTCATCTGGAGCCCGCTGCACTACCGCCCCGCTCACACCAGCGTCATGCACTACTGGTTTGGACAGGCCTTCTTCTACTTCCAGGTCAGCAGGAACATGCAGCTATCTGACCCTCTCTCTGTTGCACTCACCCTCTCATCCTCACCTCCCTAACCTCCACCTCACCCTGTCCTCCTCTCCATTCACCCTCTTCCTCTCCTCACACTCTCCCCTCTCCTCCTCACCCTTTTCTCCTGCCACTATCATCCTCTTCCCCTCCCTCGCTTCCTCCCCCTCTCTATTTGCTGAGAAGAAAGGAGGTCCTCTTCCCTCTGAGCCAGGCTGATGAGGACCACTTGAGATCTCTCGCCTGTGTGCTGCCCAGTGTGAGTGTGTGTGTGTCTGAGTGTGAGTACAGTATGTGTGTGAATGAGAAAGTTGATATTTGTGGAGGTCAGGGTAACCCCACCAAGCAGCTTTCCTAGATGGTCCTTCTCTCTCCTTATCTCTCCTCCTCTCCTGTCTCCTCCTCTCCTGTCTCCTCCTCTCCTGTCTCCTCTCCTGTCTCCTCCTCTCCTGTCTTCCACTCCCTTCCTTCTCTCTTTTCCTTTCCTCTCCTCTTCCTTTTCTCTCAGTGTTTCTGCTCTTGATGGGTGATGACCATCTCTGCTAGAGTCGTTAGCAGCATTGAGGGGTCAGGAATCTGCCACCACCACCAATTACCTCCTCAGCCGTCCAGCCGTGAAATTATAGACTGGAGTGCTGGCATTATGGAACAGCAGTATTGGCATTCTCCTGGCCCACTCCAGGCATCGCTGAACAGCCAATGTTCCGGCCTCTGATTGGTCCCCCAACAGTTGGCTGTCTGGGGCTTTCATGATTGAGCGATTACATTGATCCACCAGAATAATGTCTATCGTTCTGTGGGCTTTGAAATGGATATTCATGACATGATCAAGCTGGTTGTGTCCCAGACATCACACACTCAACTAAACTCACACACACACAGGTGAGACATCTGTACTGAGCCTCATCAGCCTGGCTCAACTCTTGTGTGAGTGGATAGATCTACTCACACAAGAGTGATGGCTCTACTAGCCATCACTCCTGAGGGAGAGGAGAGAGGAGGAGGAGAGGGAGGAGAAGGAGGAGAGGGAGGGTGAGAGGGAGGGAGGGAGGAGGGAAGGAGGGGAGTTACAGAGGGGAGAGAGAGAGAGAGAGGGTTTGAGAAGGAGCAGGGAGAGGACCTCCTTCCACCTCATGGTCAGTGTCCCTGTGTCCCGTTCATCATGAGGGTTTCCTGGGAAGGTCTGTGTGTGTGTCCGCAGGGTAACTCCAACAACATCGCCAGCGTGGACATCTCTGTAGGCTTCGTGGGTTTGGAGAGTTACGTGGAAGCTCCTGCCATCTTCCTTACCGCCCTGACCACCTACGCTGGGCCTCTGCTCTGGGCCTGCCACCTGCTCTACTACCTCAGCACTCACTCTCACAGGTCAGCCCTCCTCCTCCTCCTCACTGTCACCTTTCTGCTGATTGGTTGATCCACAGAGGCAGCTGTTCCTAACCATGAGGCTGAATCACTTGAGTGGAAAATCACAACTCAGAACATTTGAATGAAATGATACATTTCACGTCCTTCCAGGTTAGAGTAGACCTTCATTTAAAATCGCCTGTGTTATCTGGAGTTAGACATGATGGGTGTGATGTGTTCATTTCTGGTTATTTGTTCCACTACTGCAGGCCAGCTCAGTAGCACATATAAAAGGTATTGTGATTGATTTAAAATGCTCTCTAAACCAGGTCTGTGTCCTGGAGACAGTTTTCATTCAAAGACAAAAAGCTAAATTATTCATGAGTGGAATTTTCATTTACTCCCTTCAATAGAATGGAAATTGAATTGACCCCGACCATAACATAAAACCTGAAGTTGAAAATGAAGGAGAGAGAGAGGAGGGAGGTGGAGGGCCGAGACTGTGATGAGTAGTTGCTAGCCTTGAGAGAGGTGGAGGGCTGAGACTGTGATGAGTAGTTGCTAGCCTTGAGAGAGGTGGAGGGCTGAGACTGTGATGAGTAGTTGCTAGCCTTGAGAGAGGTGGAGGGCTGAGACTGTGATGAGCAGTCGCTAGCCTTGTGCTCTGATGCAGCCCAGACAGCGATGCCCCCGGGTGGGTCAAAGATGCCAGCAGACCATCACAGCACATCCCCTTGATCTACAAGACTGGGCCCCGTGCTTTAATCCAGGACTAATTGATTGCCATATCCCAGCCTCCTCCCAGCGCCCTCCCAGCCCCCTCCCAGCCTCCTCCCAGACCCCCCCATCCCCTCCCAGCCTCCTCCCAGCCCCCCCAGCTCCCTCCCAGCCTCCTCCCAGCCTCCTCCCAGACCCCCCAGCCTCCTCCCAGACCCCTTCTTTCAAACTTTGTCTCCTTTTTTCCCCCATCTTACCTTCTGTTCATATTTTCATTAATATTTCCTGTCTTGTCTCCTCCTCTCCTTGCCCTCTCTCCTGCTTCAGGAGTTCAGTGGGGCTGGGTCATGGCTGCTACTGCTTGGCGGTGCTGCGGTCTGTTCCCGTGGCGACCTACGTGGTTCTGGTGACGGTGCTGCGGTACCACCTGTTCATCTGGAGCGTGTTCTCCCCCAAGCTGCTGTATGAAGCGCTGCACACGGTCATCACCGCCGGCCTCTGCCTGCTCTTCACCACCATGGAGCAGAGACAACCCAGCAGAGCCTAGCTCTACTGCTCTGCCTGGGGGGGACTGGAAGGGGAGGGCTGGGGACTGGGTTTGGGGGACTGGACAGAACCAAGGACCCTCTCCCTGGTGGACAGGAGGCACGACGCATAAGGAACTGTGCGGATGGAACTGAAGTTCTGAGAATGTGTTTGGAAAAGCAATATACTTGATGACAGTTTTTGTAATAAATGCAGATGTCTAAAATCTGGATGTGTTCTTGTGGGACTGAGGGACGGCAGATTGCAGGGTTGGTGTTCTAATAATATTACTGTTGAAGGAGCACATTACTTCTGGCAGGGTGTGTTTGTTGTGCGGCGCAGTAGTGTTCACCTACCTCTAGTCTCCTTCATAGTAACTTCATTAAGATTCCACTCTTGCACTCTGTAAGTCAAGCCATCGATATAATGCAGTTTTCGTCAACAATTATATTATATTCCAATCGAGAAGGACATGATTAGGTTGATCAGGTTAATATCAGATTCTGATATTCTATTAATTATCTTTTAATTGTGTAGTGTAAATCTTTCTTTCACTGAGAACTTTGATGTGGTGATATTTTGGAATACTATTTGTTTGTTTACAGATTACCTTTTGAATAGAGCTTGAAAGTAAAACAATAATAATAGATTCACTGGGTGAATCTTGCTGTAAATGTTCATATACTGTCTTGCTTGAAGGTTCCTTTATTTCTTTTACTTTAATCTAATTAATTTGGTGTGATTCCCTTTCATTTATTGTCCATGTACCTGCGCTTGTGTTAAAACCTTCCTCAGGACAGATCCAAAGTGTCAAAGTGTTTCTACATAGTTGTCAATTTAGTTTATTGATGGGCACATTTAACTTATTGGACAAAGGGCTGTGCAGAGAATATGTGATCAGTCAGATATGCTGCAGCTATCTCCTGTGTGATTTTGTAAAGATGGAAATGGAGAATATTGGTTTTTGGATCATATTTCTGTCATTTTTGAGGGTGAAATGTCATGAATAATCTGCCATCAGCGTGTCTACTGTGGGAGAAGGGTTCTTTCATCCTAATAAAACATGCAAACGTCGGCTCTCTTACATGTCCGCATTGCTGTTTTAACTTGACATAAACAATGTTTCTATGAAGGAACTTTCCATGTTAATCTAGTGTTCTTTAACACTTTGAGGATCGCCAGCGCCTGTAGTGGCACTGGACGTATTGCAGCTATTTCAGTTCCAGCTGCAGAGCTGTGGTGTTGTGGGTTGAGAACAAGGGCCTAAACGACAACGACCTGGGTTCAAATCCAGCACAGAGCATAGTGCCAAACAATCTGTGGGCCCAGATCCCTGTAACTGCAGCGCACTCCCCGACTGTCCAGATCCCCTCCCTATCAACCTATTGTACCCCTCTATTACACTGCTCCTACGCGTCTCTTACCACCTCTCTGCATTTTACAATCTGCACTTTCCTCGGACTATTCTGCATTTTACTGCACCTCTACTGTACCATCCTCTGAGATACCTTCCTAGTGATCTCTTGTATCCTGTACGATCCTTCTTGCCCTCTGGTATATAACCACTCGCATGTAATGCTTACGTCTTTACTGTAGCCTTTTCCTGCTGTATCTGGACTACTGCACTGTGTACCATCTCTGGTGACCTATAACACATTTGTAGCATTGTACCATCTCTGCCCTCTGGAGATGCAGCCAGCCTCGGAGGCTGAGTTACTGCTACTGTACCCACCTCGGCTGCCAGCCTCCAACATCGAATCGCCTGCCAGATGGAAACTGGAAGAAAGCCAAAAGATTTACTGTTGGGAGAGAGAAAGGGAGCTCTTTCTTAAATACAGCGTCTGCTGTTTATTGATTCAAGTGCAGCTGATCTGCAGGTGGTGTTCCCCCGCTCTCCTCTCCTGCTACCAGTCACTGTTCACCTCCTCCTCTCCTGCTACCAGTCACTGTTCACCTTCTCCTCTCCTCCTACCAGTCACTGTTCACCTCCTCCTCTCCTCCTACCAGTCACTGTTCACCTCCTCCTCTCCTGCTACCAGTCACTGTTCACCTCCTCCTCTCCTGCTACCAGTCGCTGTTCACCTCCTCCTCTCCTGCTACCAGTCGCTGTTCACCTCCTCCTCTCCTGCTACCAGTCGCTGTTCACCTCCTCCTCTCCTCTCCTCCCCTCCTACCAGTCACTGTTCACCTCCTCCTCTCCTCTCCTGCTACCAGTCACTGTTCACCTCCTCCTCTCCTGCTACCAGTCACTGTTCACCTCCTCCTCTCCTCTCCTCCCCTCCTACCAGTCACTGTTCACCTCCTCCTCTCCTCTCCTGCTACCAGTCACTGTTCACCTCCTCCTCTCCTCTCCTGCTACCAGTCACTGTTCACCTCCTCCTCTCCTGCTACCTACCAGTCACTGTTCACCTCCTCCTCTCCTCCCCTCCTACCAGTCACTGTTCACCTCCTCCTCCCCTCCTACCAGTCACTGTTCACCTCCTCCTCTCCTGCTACCAGTCACTGTTCACCTCCTCCTCTCCTGCTACCAGTCACTGTTCACCTCCTCCTCCCCTGCTACCAGTCGCTGTTCACCTCCTCCTCTCCTGCTACCAGTCACTGTTCACCTCCTCCTCTCCTGCTACCAGTCGCTGTTCACCTCCTCCTCTCCTGCTACCAGTCGCTGTTCACCTCCTCCTCCCCTGCTACCAGTCGCTGTTCACCTCCTCCTCTCCTGCTACCAGTCGCTGTTCACCTCCTCCTCTCCTGCTACCAGTCGCTGTTCACCTCCTCCTCTCCTGCTACCAGTCGCTGTTCACCTCCTCCTCTCCTGCTACCAGTCACTGTTCACCTCCTCCTCTCCTGCTACCAGTCACTGTTCACCTCCTCCTCTCCTGCTACCAGTCGCTGTTCACCTCCTCCTCTCCTCCTACCAGTCGCTGTTCACCTCCTCCTCTCCTGCTACCAGTCACTGTTCACCTCCTCCTCCCCTGCTACCAGTCACTGTTCACCTCCTCCTCTCCTGCTACCAGTCGCTGTTCACCTCCTCCTCTCCTGCTACCAGTCACTGTTCACCTCCTCCTCTCCTGCTACCAGTCACTGTTCACCTCCTCCTCTCCTGCTACCAGTCGCTGTTCACCTCCTCCTCTCCTCCCCTGCTACCAGTCGCTGTTCACCTCCTCCTCTCCTGCTACCAGTCACTGTTCACCTCCTCCTCTCCTGCTACCAGTCGCTGTTCACCTCCTCCTCTCCTCCCCTGCTACCAGTCGCTGTTCACCTCCTCCTCTCCTGCTACCAGTCACTGTTCACCTCCTCCTCTCCTGCTACCAGTCGCTGTTCACCTCCTCCTCTCCTGCTACCAGTCGCTGTTCACCTCCTCCTCTCCCTGCTACCAGTCGCTGTTCACCTCCTCCTCTCCTGCTACCAGTCGCTGTTCACTCCTCTCCTGCTACCAGTCGCTGTTCACCTCCTCCTCTCCTGCTACCAGTCACTGTTCACCTCCTCCTCTCCTCCTACCAGTCGCTGTTCACCTCCTCCTCCCCTCCTACCAGTCACTGTTCACCTCCTCCTCTCCTGCTACCAGTCGCTGTTCACCTCCTCCTCTCCTGCTACCAGTCACTGTTCACCTCCTCCTCTCCTGCTACCAGTCACTGTTCACCTCCTCCTCTCCTCCTACCAGTCGCTGTTCACCTCC
Source organism: Thaleichthys pacificus (assembly GCA_023658055.1). NCBI lineage: Eukaryota > Metazoa > Chordata > Actinopteri > Osmeriformes > Osmeridae > Thaleichthys > Thaleichthys pacificus. Next base: position 17,891,556 of record CM042855.1, read on the forward strand.
TCCTCCCCTCCTACCAGTCACTGTTCACCTCCTCCTCTCCTCTCCTGCTACCAGTCGCTGTTCACCTCCTCCTCTCCTGCTACCAGTCACTGTTCACCTCCTCCTCTCCTCCTACCAGTCGCTGTTCACCTCCTCCTCCCCTCCTACCAGTCACTGTTCACCTCCTCCTCTCCTCTCCTGCTACCAGTCACTGTTCACCTCCTCCTCTCCTCTCCTGCTACCAGTCACTGTTCACCTCCTCCTCCCCTGCCTACCAGTCACTGTTCACCTCCTCCTCTCCTCTCCTCCCCTCCTACCAGTCACTGTTCACCTCCTCCTCTCCTCTCCTGCTACCAGTCACTGTTCACCTCCTCCTCTCCTGCTACCAGTCACTGTTCACCTCCTCCTCTCCTCCCCTCCTACCAGTCACTGTTCACCTCCTCCTCTCCTCTCCTGCTACCAGTCACTGTTCACCTCCTCCTCTCCTGCTACCAGTCACTGTTCACCTCCTCCTCTCCTCCCTCCTACCAGTCACTGTTCACCTCCTCCTCTCCTCTCCTGCTACCAGTCACTGTTCACCAGGTGAAACAGGGGTCTAGTACAGCCACAAAGGGATCAGGCAGTCTTGATGTTGTTTTACCACCTCTGTGCGTCTGTCATGAAGACCAGCATAGGGGCGGAGTGATCTGCCCTGTCAGGTATCACAGCTCACATCAATTTTCAAGGCTGCCCCCTCAGCAGACCCCCCCCCCCAGGATGTGTGTGTGTGTGCATGTCAGTGAGTGTGCATGTCAGTGAGTGTGTGTGTCAGTGAGTGTGTGTGTCAGTGAGTGTGTGTGTCAGTGAGTGAGTGAGTGCTGAGGTCCTCCCAGGCTGGTGATGGCTAGCCCCTGTGTTCTCTCCTTCAAGCTACTCCACTCATTCCAGACGCAGCACATCAGCCCAGACGCAGCATTAGAATACAGCATGAAATTGCAGTTGATTACCTGTCAGGGCAGTTAAACAGCGTAGAAAATAGAGAGACCTGGTTCTGTACTGTCTGGCTTTGGGCTCCACAATAGGTTTGAGCTTGAATATTTCCTGTTGAGTGTGCAATACTTGACCCACACTACGGCTGTGACTAGATTGGATTTCGATACACGGCTCAGTGTTGTTAGCCCCGCATATTGCAACACCAAACTTTTCACAAAGAGTAAGAATTATGCCGTGGAACCTCAGGATAAACAAATTACCCATGCCATCCCAACTTCATATTTAATTTATGGAATGCCTCGGTTCCTGACAAGGTTCATATTTATTCACATTATAACCCGGAGTCCCCATGCATAAGTCATGAGCTCAAACTCATTCTGAGTAGTTACCAGTTGTTCAGTGGAAGCCAGAGGGACCAGGAGGAGGGTGAACGGAGATGGACATTCTTCTTCTGTGTCAGACTCTAGCCTCCGGTACAAACCCTGTATGCAAACTAGAGCAGGTATTTGGAGACAAACTCATTGTTGGTATAACAAAGAAGCTCTGTGCGTACGCATGGCTTCCCTTGCATCCAGGGGCTCCGCTCTGGACGATAAGGAAGACCGTTTTAACCTTTCAACGGATGCAGCCTGACAGGAATCATTCTCATGCTAAACAAAATCATTTTGGGAAAGTTTACACTCCATTTTGTGGGTGCCGTCACCAAGTCCCCCGTGGCGGGTGTTTCCTGAACTCCATGGCAGAGGGACTACATGTGGCAGACAGCAGCTCAATTCTCTCCTTACAGTGTTTAGTCTCTGTAATTGATTAGCCTGAAGCTTATCCACACATCAGTTTAAAAGGAATTATATCCATGAACTTAGTATTCACAAGTCATCCATGTCTTTGAGGGTTTGAAATGTGTCTATTTGGACACTATATACATGGTACTATACATATACTATACATGGTATATATCAGTAGAGAACCGTGACTCTTAAACCTTGGCCCTCTGACCCCAATAACTCGTCAGAAAAAAACACGATACAGCGCGCACACAGCATTAGGCCTACATGAAGTTGTGTTGGTCATTACGCACTATTTGAGCCAGCCCTTGCTGCACTCTTTACGGTAATTGTGCATAATGACGTTGCGTTGGTACATTTAGCCTACAGATTGACCAGTCATTCTGCACAACACTATAACATAGGCTAGGCCAGGGCTACAAAACAGTGGCACTTGCTTTTAATTTAAAATGTCCTCCTAAAATGTAATGTAATGTTTTATGTCCTTCCACTAGCGGGAACGTTACTCGGGGCTTCCGTTGTGAAGTGAACGAACAAGCTAACGTTAGAGCTAGCTAGTTTATCAGCTTGTGATCGCGTTCCCCACAGCGGGCGGAACTTTTCATAAAGTTAGCGATAACAAAGCCCACCCATTTAGAGGGAAGATATGATTGGTCAATTTTACTGTCAATGTAAATTAGTCTTTCATTTAATAATTAATCGGCCCTCTGTAAATTCATAGCTGGACCACCCATCACAGAGCTGCAAAGCATTTTCCTCCCAAAAACGGAGGCAGCAAAATTCTGATAGGGTGACAAAAGGGGATTTGTCTGCTGATCTCCCCTGTTTGCTGATCTCCCCTGTCTGCTGATCTCCCCTGCCTGTCTGCTAACCTCCACTGTCTGTCTGCTGATCTCCCCTGTTTGCTGATCTCCCCTGTCTGTCTGCTGATCTCCCCTGTCTGCTGATCTCCCCTGTCTGTCTGCTGATCTCCCCTGTCTGTCTGCTAACCTCCACTGTCTGTCTGCTGATCTCCCCTGTCTGCTGATCTCCCCTGTCTGCTGATCTCCCCTGTCTGCTGATCTCCCCTGTCTGTCTGCTGATCTCCCCTGTCTGTCTGCTGATCTCCCCTGTCTGTCTGCTGATCTCCCCTGTCTGTCTGCTGATCTCCCCTGTCTGCTGATCTCCCCTGTCTGTCTGCTGATCTCCCCTGTCTGTCTGCTGATCTCCCCTGTCTGCTGATCTCCCCTGTCTGTCTGCTGATCTCCCCTGTCTGTCTGCTGACCTCCCCTGTCTGAGCATGTGCACCCCACATCAACACATGATTCATGCCAGACACCTCTATGGGTAATGACTACAGTGTTGGAAGTCCATTTTGACTGTAATGACTAATTGAACTTCAGCATGATCAGGTCACAGGCGGTCGTTGATTGATACTGAGAGAATGACATACCGCTGCCCTAAGACAAGGCTAGGCATGGCCAGATCATTGGCTCTCAGGATAATTAAAGTTTGTCAGGCAGGATTTAGAATGCCATCAGAAAACAGAGGAAGGGACATGATCCAGACCAAAGGCTGGGTCCTTATCAAACTCTCCATGGTAATTGAATGTGTTGACTTAAGCTCCTTTAATTACATCCATCCTAATACCAGTGGGGGAAAGGGAGCTGGAGCAAGCTGAGGCATCTCAGATTGGGAATTACTGTGGTCAAGGCACTTGATCTGTTTTACATTAAGCTCGAAAGGTGCCTTTGTGTGTGGCTGTAAGCATCCAGATTGGCGGGTCTGTCTCTGGGGGCAGCATGTCTGGGTGGAGTTAGCCTGCCGGCCACGTTCTTCAACCACAGCATGCATGGACACGCTCAGAGGTTTTACTAAGCAGATCATCTCTATGAAACTGCGCTTCTTTGTTTTTGACCTCATCAAAAAGTGGAGCAGGTCTTTTTCTCTCTGCCCTCCCCATGCATTCCTCAGGTTCACCCTGCAACAAGACAGAGGAACTATAGACAATCACAGGCAAGCAGATGCTTATCCACAGCTCCAAGACGGCTTGTTCAGAGGCTGTCTTGTTCCGAGGCTGACAGTTGGAAAGGCCCAGGTTGCCACAGAGATAGCAGCCCTCCTGAATTTGGAGACAGTCCTTTATTGTACAAAAGATCAATTCCGTCTCGCTCCATTTGCTCTCTGCGTCGGCCCACTTTGTTCCTTCAGATCCTCTTAGCAGGAAGTGAAAAGTGATGATGTCACTCAGACCTGCAAACCTACAAGCCAAGTGGATTAGCTCACATTCAGCCCAGTGTTCACTCAGCCTGATAAATGAATATGTTTCAGTAAGTAACACGGTCTGATATGGGAAGTGGTAGGTTTTGAACCGTTTGTTGTCTGGAAAACTGGAAGCTGGCAGCACTTCCTCAGCTATGATAGTGGAGACTGGGGTTGATTTGTTACACTGATTAATTTACTTGATTGCAAGCAGCAAAGTGGGTGTCTTAAAAATAATAAAACATGTCATATTGGATGAGACCCTGAGCCACTTGATATGGAGTTTCTACTGTGCTTGCTCTTAGCGTGTCAGCCTGTGAGCTGTGAAACATCTCTTCTTCCATCTCGTAAGACATCCAGCCTGGTTTCCTCTCCACTTTTTTGGGTGAAGCCGCAAAAGAGGCTTCTGGGTAATATGCTAATGAACCTAACAATACAAAATAGATGTTATCACTGTTGTTAGTGCAATCATTGATCACTTACCCAAGTCAGACTGTTAAAATTCCATATGCTACACATTTATTTATTTTGACACCATAATATAGTTCACCTTTCTGACTAAATTGCATTTAATTACTTTTGACGCTTCAAATCTAACTCTAAAACTGAGGAAGTTATAGATTCCAAAGTTGAAGAAAAGAAAACTAAAATGTGCACGAACAATAGCGTGCACCCACACTAACAAGGCTAATGGCCTGGAAGCACACACAAGGGTAATGAACCACATTTTTTCCACTGAAATGCCCATTGTTGGCTTTCAGAAGGCTCTGGAACGCCTCCAAAGGGAGCTGTTCCTGGCAGCTCTGCACAGTGTGTTTAATGAAAGGCTTTTAGGGAGGATTGATTTTATCTAAGTGTAGTTTTTTTTTACCCTTCAAAAATGTTACCCGGGATGGGAAGCAGAGATACTGAGGTATGCACCACCCTCAGCACATACAGTACCCACGATGCCCTACCTGCCAAGGCTGGGGCCTACCACAGGTAGACTAGAGGATACTATATATACCTAACCCTACCTTGAACCACCTTTCCCTTTCAGACTCCCTGGCCTATCCTCCATCTCTGCAGCGTAATCACCCCATCGCTCTGGGAGTTATGCAAGTCAGCCTTTTATTCTTTGTGTGGACATAGTAATGTTGGCTGCAACATTAAACTAATGCAACTTGGCTATCCAAGACAGCACCTTTGATCAGAACAAAAAGAGCCAAAGATGAAAAACTCTACTTAACATTTCAACCTGCATTCGCTGTTTATCAGCTACAGTAGCACAAAGCATGATCTTGACTACTGTGCGTGTCCACAACAGCGGAGCGGGGCGTCGGCTTCCAATTCATTTTCAATGAAACCGGGCATTGAAGCTCGCGTAGGGCATTGTGGGAAGGCGAGCGGAGCGTTGCGAGTTGACGTTTCTCAACTTGATGTAAATGAGGAGCGTTAAACGCTAGCGTTGGCCAATCGGATTGGTTTCTTGTTTTAGGTAACGTAGCAACCGTTGATCATGGTAAACATTGCTAGGTTTCAGTTTCAAGATGGATGAGAAATGTATCGTGTGTGGCTGCACAACCAGTCCTGGGGTCTCATTTATAAAACTGTGCGTAGGATTCTTACTAAAAGTGTACGTACGCCCAAAAGCCTAAAATGGCGTACGCCAAAAAAAAATCTGATTTATAAAACCGTGCGTACGCATACCTGTAAGCAATGTTCCCTTTATAAATCACAGACTACCCACAAGTGTGCGTACGTGAATCTGCATTTTACCCCGCCCTAAACACGCCCATTTTTGACCATAAATGGTCAATGCAAAGCACCTCATGAATGACCCTGGCATGCGATTGTTCTTTACGGTGAATCATGGCGCATGACAACTTCTCAGACACCGCGAGTCGAGATACAATTTGAAAACAAAAGCGTTTTGTTATTGAACAGTAGTCTATTGAAGTCTGGACTGATAACGAGGACGTAGAGTGTAGCGATTGCGCGGGAGCTTAGCGACTGTATTTCCAGTTTTTGACATATGATGATATATGCACAGTATTAAAGAAATATATTTAGTTATACAATGTGTTCTGCAGTTATCTAAAGGTAGGATATGTGATGTTATCCTGTATTCCATGCAGTCGGGCTCGGGCATCTCCCCCTCCTACATCCCGTAGTGGACAATCTGATGGTGAGACATACAGCGCTGAATTTTTATTTAACCCTTATGCTGCCTTCGGGTCACATGACCCAAAGGTTCATAACGAACCATTGTTGTGTTTACCCAATTTTACCCAATACAAAAACATTTTTTTATTTTTTATTTTAACCTTTGCAATGTGGGGGGTCTGAGACAGCCCAACGGTTAAAAGAAAATGCTTCACTTTGTTTTTGTAAGTTTTTGAAAGTTGTCGCAATACGACGGTGGGTCGCAATACGACGGTGGGTCACAACGACTGATGGGTCAGAATGACCCGAAGATAACACAAGGGTTAAAATTTGAGTTGGATTGTACAAGGTGTTTATGGAACAATTATCACTCAGTACAAGCGCAAATAACACAGCTGGATTTAATCTTCATGATAATGATGAAATCGGGTGAAAAAAACATGTGTGAGGAAAACAAAATATATAAATATTACGAGTAATGTTCTTCCCACATTCACTTTCTGCAGTCTGACTACAGTACGGTCATCTGCGTCGCCAATTCCAACTGTTTCCAAAATGTGCGTAGGCCTACGGGAGGGTCAGAGTTTGCGTGGAGGACCGCACATTCTCCCGTCAAGTTTGTTTTTTATAAATCACAACCTTTGCGTGAAGTGGGGTACGCACATTTTCAGCCCTGTTTTGTGCGTACGCAAGCTTTATCAATGAGACCCCTGCTCATGTTACAGGTATGTAACAGACGTAGCCACGCTCCACCATCATAACACAGGTTAGGGTTCGCCACTCACTGGGTTCGAACGCTCGACCTCTGACTTGCCAAGCGCGACCACTACCAACTACGCCAAAGAAAAGCTAGCTCTTCGTTGACGCGGGTGGCCTGCTACATACCTGAGGAGTGAGTTCCACGGTTTTCACACCGTTACATTCAGAACAAAGTTACGTAATGTGACAAGCCTGAATTTAAAGATTACATTAGAATAATAGTGCATGGTGCAGGGTTGCCGATGTTGTCAGTGTCCCTGGTGTGTTTTTATACTTTTAAATTCAGTCTCGTCACATTACGTGACTGTTCTGTGCCACTGCTAGCTCGCTAGCCCAGCTTACAAACGACTGGTTAAGTGACCGGTGGCGTAACACGTAGTCTACTGTAATCGTGCACCAGTAAAATATTGTGTATTTTTACACAAACTGTTGTGTAAAAGTGGTATTTTGATCAATATTGTGAGTACATAAACTGCACGCTTGGCCATGACTATAACAGTGACCTTAGAGAACAACAACTCTGAATTAACTTGTCTAACACGCCCCCGAGCGTGGTGTACTGTGGGAAGGCAAGTGGTTCAGAGCGTTAAAAAACGCTTTAGTGGACACGTAGGGTAGGCTAGTAAACTCAACTGTTTAAAGCTATTAAACTCAACTGTTTAAAGCTAGTAAACTCAACTGTTTAAAGCTAGTAAACTCAACTGTTTAAGGAAAGTAAACTAATCTGTTTAAGGCTAGTAAACTCAACTGAGAACAAGGCACCAAAATCTCTCAGATTCATGAATTAACTTTAAATAGGCTCAAAAGCACTAATATACCCAATGGAGATAATTACTTTCTGTTTTATGTTTGCAGGCTAAAGTATCACCGGTTTTCATTAAACATAAATTATGTCATTTTATGTTACATTGCAAAACAAGTATGTCACATCTATAATTGGATAGTTGATCCATGTCTTTTTACCCTTTGTTTCTCTTCTTATAGAGTTATATGAACAACTACTAATATGTTGTCTGTTTAAACTTGAATACACCCTGAGGCAAAAGCTGAGTCACCTCAGGCCTATCCTGCAGCACAACAGCAGGGCAGGGCACAGTAACACAGCTAACTCAACAGCAGGGCAGAGCACAGTAACACAGCTAACTCAACAGCAGGGCAGAGCACAGTAACACAGCTAACTCAACAGCAGGGCAGGGCACAGTAACACAGCTAACTCAACAGCAGGGCAGGGCACAGTAACACAGCTAACTCAACAGCAGGGCAGAGCACAGTAACACAGCTAACTCAACAGCAGGGCAGAGCACAGTAACACAGCTAACTCAACAGCAGGGCAGAGCACAGTAACACAGCTAACTCAACAGCAGGGCAGAGCACAGTACAGTAACACAGCTAACTCAACAGCAGGGCAGGGCACAGTAACACAGCTAACTCAACAGCAGGGAAGGGCACAGTAGCACAGCTAACTCAGTGAGCCTTCATGCTGTTCTCAGTAACTGAGTATAGCTAACACAGTAACACAGCAGAGTACATAGAGTTACAGCAGAGTACATGAGCTAACAGCTAAGTACATAGCTAACAGCTGAATAGGCTACATAGCTAACTTCTGAGTAGAGCTTGCACACTGTCCTTGACCTCCTTGCTATAAAACTGGCTGGTAACAATCAACACTGCAGATTAAAGTAAGAAGACGGGTGCCACCGTTGGCCAGGTATTCTCAGTAATCATCCAATCAAGTCAACCCTGAGATTTGCTTCTCTGCAGTGATGGAATCGAAAGGCTTAAAGAAGACAAGTTTAGATGTATGATGTCATTCCACGGCAAACTGGCAAACTAAGAGTAGCCTACGCCTGTCTCATTAGATGGTCTCAAACTAAATGTATTTCACTATTATTTCCGTGTCAACTATTAGAATGAAGGTTTTTGTCCACTGCTCCTAAAAGAGGAACTGAAAACACCTAGTAACAGAGCAGTTCCAGTGCTCGTGTCAGAACAGAAAGCTCATATGAGTGATGAGACAGACCAGGAGTGTCGTTAGACCCTTTTTACTGGGGCACGTGCCCCAGTATAAATCTGCTGGGCCCCAGTAAAATCTAAAGTTTGAGTTTTAACAATTTACTTTATTAGTCAGTGCATTCATTTAGATTGATAATCCCGGAAAAAATAAACACAGTATCCCAATCAACGCTTGAAAAATCAAAGCAGTTTAACCAAAAACACAAACCGATGCCCGCAGAATTCCATGTCAGCGCGCTCTTCTGAGCTTGCCACATAGCCACTGCAGCACGCACACAGAAGTCCAGGTGTCGGACTCGGCACACAAGTCAGAATTGAGGTAGTTTCTAAATGATAAGCCTACAGATCATCTTATTTTGACTAAAACATAAAAACAATATTACATGAAGCTAAAAAAAACTGTATTTGCGCTCAAATGAATGCGGAAAAAAATGTGCACGCTCGCATTAACTATTGATGATGTCCATGCCAAAGCTGATATCAAACTTGCGTCCCTGAACTGTTGTATAGTGGGTTAAGCAAGTGGAGTTTCTATAGCCTAGTAGTGCATTGTGCGCAGCACGCTTGGAAGAAAAAAAAGGTTATGAATAGGGGGCCTGTGCCCCAGTAGGGCTTTATGTCTAACAACGCCTCTGAGACAGACCCACCCTGTGAGTCACGTTCAGGTGAGAACTGCTGACATCTGCTCTCCGCTCAGCACTGAACACACTACCGTTACACTACCGTTACACTACCGGCAACACAGCACGGCCACGAGTTGTTCTATGCATGACGTGTTTAAATAACTCTATGCTGTCATCCACTCTAGGTCCATGTTTACAGTTTGACTTGTTTGCTGGAGGGTGTAACGGGGAGGCAGTGGGCTAATGGGGCATTGAAAAAGTGGTGGTTTAAGTTTATTTATTCAGGTTTGCAGACTTATGATGTCAACATTGGATAAGAGTAAATACACTTTATTGATATGGTAAGGAACAATAAACAACAACAACCTATTTGAGCATATGAGTGTTTACAATCTGAAAGCAACACAAACGCTGCTTTGATATCTTAAATTGTATGGTAACATCTCAAAGTAGGGACTTTTCTTTTTCCAAACACCATTGACTATGCTGTAAGCTAGTCGACTGATGATGGAAATAGCCTAATTTATAGACAGCATGTTCTTGTTGCATATTGTCAATGGACTAGGCAGCGACTCTTGCTGAAAAATTAGCTACGCATGAGCTCACAATGCTGGGATGACTGAAATCCAGTTTTTAAAGAAAATTGCCCTTTCTCATCATACAGAGTATCTTACTCTGTGGGGTAAAAGCCAGTGATTGTCACTGCAGAATTTGGAACTGAGGGACTAAGATTTGCTAGACTATTTGTTGCTTTCTTCTCCAGGGAAAATGTCTTCATACGCGGGCGGTAGTTCACTCGGAAGCGGGTAAGAAAAGGGATAGGAATGATTTAGTTCAGGATCCGTAGGCGAATAACCCGGGAGTTCGACTGACGGGTGGCCCCCGCATTGTACCTCCACTCCAGCTTCATCAAACACATGAAAAACACCCAAGTTTATATAGGAAACAGGCTGAAATTCTGCAGAGGAGAAATCCTGTTCTTCGTTGAATATAATAGCCCCCGTACTCTGTCTCTGAGATTGCCTCCGTCTGTAAAACTGCGCTGTTTTATATTTTTTTATAATAATCAAGTTCATAAGCCCGAGAAGGCATTCCAAAGTGCTAAGAATGGTTGAGATAACTAGCCCCCTCTGATATTCCTTTAGTTGCTCGCACATGTGGTTTAAATCCACTGAGTGCAGGCAATAGTGTGAATATTTCCGCTCTACCAGAGACACCGTGTCCCCGTCCACCACGGCGCCAGAGAAGGCTGTGAGAACTCCTAGCAAGAACACCAGGATCCCCAAGAGGAAAAAATTCCGACACCCGGGCTTCCCTTTGCAACAAAACAGCGCAAAGCCCAGGAGCGCCTGGCCGAGAGCGATAAGTATCCCGGAGTAGAAGGCTCCGGCCGCAGTGCCCAGATGGAAATGCACTTTTACTCTGGTGCCCATCGCGATGCATTTGAATCCAACAACAACTTCGCTCACGGCACAGAGGAAGAGGAGGGTGCTGGAGATGATGGTACACAGTCCTTTCCCACTCAACTTCATTATATTCCTCCTCTACCTCTCCCGGTCCCTCTTGCTCCCTCATCCTCCCGCGTCCTCCTCGTCTGCCCCTCGCGAAGCGCTGTCAGACTGTGACATGATACGCCGGTGACAGCTATTCAGAACGAGGATCTCCAGTACTGCATGCTCTCTCTCTTTCCCGCTGCTTCATGAATGTATTAATTATTAATAGAAAGAATGGTTTGTTTCTGCGGTAAAGACCCCCCAAATCCAACCCTGTGGTAATGAATACCTTCATGACACTCCTATCCCATCAAGTTATACCAGGATTATAGGCATCCCTCCGGTGCTCACGTCGCGTGAGGGTGATGGCGTTCATAGAATTTCTTCACCATGCTGCAGAGAAGCGGCAGAGATCAAACAATGTCTGGAAACCTGGGAGTTAAGACTTGGATCTTTCATGGGGTTTTGTGACACACAACATTGGCCAGTGAGTAGCGTGTACCAAACGCTGTCCATGGTACTAAACCTGTGGCCGGCTGTTGCCTCTAACGATGAAAGAGACTGGCTTGGTATCCTAATGGCATTTTGAGAAAACAGAATTGTTTTCGAAAAATATCTTTTTAAGGTTTTTTGATGTCCAACATTGGAGAAGAAGAAAAACCGACACAGATTTAGAGCCTTGGGGATTTTGGATTGACACTTGTAGCCTAGCTGGAGCAGTTTACTCCGTTTATTATAATATATGTATATATTTTACAAGCCAGAACACCACTTACACTAAAATATGTATGTGGCTTAACATCAGCCTGTGTTGTGACTCTGTGTTCTTAACTAATTTCATTTCTAGTTCCATTAATTATAGATGCATTAGCTCTTTTCAATTCACCTAATGGTAGATGATGTGATTAGTGCCTGAAGCAGCAAAGTGGAAACATGACTGAAAGAAGACCTTCAAGGCATCATGGTTCACACACAAATTCAAGAGAAGACTGCCCAGTTTACAATATTCATGTATTCAGGCTTTTTCTTGCATAAAAAACATTGTAGGAGTACAGCAGACATGAATATAGTTACACTGTATTCTGCAAAAAGCTAGATGCATTGACAACAAAGGTGACCCACTTCTTTAACATGATACATACGTGATATCTGGGTACAGCAGGGGTAGCTCCCCTGCTAAGCAGGTGTGTCTGGACACCAGCAAGGACCCTACAGAGAGCACTGGCTCACATCCTGACTACCTCGTCACGTAAAAACAGCAGAACTATCCTGGTTACAGCCTTTCACCTAAACAACATGGCGATGCTGAACTACTGGTTAACAAGCAGCGACCTGGAGATGGAGGGATGGAGGGGAGGTGGAGGGATGGAGGGGATGAAGGTATGGAAGGAGGTGGAGGTTTGGGGGGATGGAGAGGGTGGGGCAGACAGGGAAATGGAGGTGATAGTGAGGTGGGGAGGTTCGGGGGACTGCTCCTCAGCTGCTGGTCTCTCCCTCGGGCCCGGGGGCAGAGTCTGGGGCCACCTCGGACCTCACCACAGGTCCGTATTTACTCTCCAGGGACCGGCCCACGTACCTCCAGTACTCCCTACGGATGGTATCCTTCTCCTGGGCTAGGACCTCGCACAGCTGGGGGGAGACATAGACGTGGGTCTAGGGGGGCTGGGGTCAGGGGAGGTAGAGTACAACAGAGGGCAGTGTTGAGGAGCTGTGTTACCTCCAGGGCCCTGCTCAGGCACTCCTCCTGGTGACTGGAGGAGCACTCCAGCGCATCCTCGTAGCTGTCCACCAGGAAGGCCAGCAGGTAGGGGGAGCAGTGGGTCTGCCTGAGCTCCAGCACCTGCTCCAGCAGGCCGGGGTGGGTCGACAGGCCGCGGTCCTGCAGGATCCTGGACACACGTCAGCGGAGAGTTACAAGTCGGGGGGGGGGGAGGTTACAAGTCAGGGGGGTGGGGGGGGAGGTTACAAGTCAGGGGGGTGGGGGGGGAGGTTACAAGTCAGGGGGGTGGGGGGGTTCCAGTCAGGGGACAGTTACCAGTCAGGGGGGGGGGTTCCAGTCAGGGGGGGGGGTTCCAGTCAGGGGCGTGTTACCAGTCAGGGGGGGGGGGGTTCCAGTCAGGGGCGTGTTACCAGTCAGGGGGGGGGGGGTTCCAGTCAGGGGCGTGTTACCAGTCAGGGGGGGGGGGGGGGGGTTACCAGGCCAGATGGGTCTCATCGTTATGTCGGTGGCACATTTATCAACATAGTTATTGTCATGCACAGTGTGTTTATATTTTGTCAAATGTTTGTCAATCAAAGTGGAAGAGCCTGTGACCAAGCGGCACAGCAGGATGCCTCCCCCACGGCCATGCCGACCCCGCCACTGACACTCAAACAGCGGTCTAATCTCAGTCTCTCCAAGTACTCATGAAACCAAGAGAGTACTGCCATCTGCTGGAGCATGCTAGGAGCTGTTGTGTCATGTTTACTCAGTGTGTGAATGTATGAGGATATTATATTTGTAAATGTTGAAATCATCCGTATTTAATTTAATTATGGAACTCACCCTTTCAGATAATTCCATGCACTTTCATTGTGCGGAGCTTTCTTTATTTGTTTGAGACAATACCTTCAGCAAACACAAAAACAAATGTATTACATATGTATGGATAAGACACACTGCCTGTACAAATTCAACTAATTAAAGACAATAATTTCAATGTAAGATTAAAGAGGATTCCAGGTATGAATGAACAAACTTACTGAACTTCCCTGTCCAGTACGGTTGCGTCAGAGTAGCCAGTCGTGTGGGAGATGACAAAGTGCCTCTGGTTCCAGGCGGAGTTGTTCCTCACATCCTCCTCCAGCAGCTGGTCCACATAGTCCAGTTCCCTATCCCACAGGCTGTACTCCTGGGGAGGACACATGATCACCACCCCCACAGTGTACTGTTTCAAGCCTCCATCCATTCATAATAATGTAATCATGTATTGTGCCGGTGCTTTTTATACTGTGCTTCCCCCATCCCCATGAATCAATAATAAGCACAATCAAATCAGACTATGTTCAAATACTGATACTCCATGTATAAATCCTGACCATGTATGAATCTTGAGGCTGCTACCTGGATGACCCACTGCCTGTGCTGCCATGCGTGGTAGTTCTTGGCATCCTGGTTCAGGATGTCTGCTATGAACTCCAGCTCCTCCGAAGGGTCGTTCAGCCACTCCACCACAATGCGTCTGTGATGCCTGGAGACCAGGGGTCAGAGAAAGGTCACAGGGAGCAGATAGGGTAGCGAGCATGCACTATGGACAAGCTCACAATGCTCATATTTCTCTCTGCCATAGCGCAGGGACCTGGAAAAGGACACACAAAAAGGACTGCAGCACTGTGGCATCCAAGCCAGGGCTGCTACCTTGCGGGAGCTCACCAGACTTGGTAGTTTTTTGGCTGGTCCTCGATGATAGCTGTAATGTAATTCATCTCCTCCCTAAGGTCCTTATCCAGAGCCTGCAGCAAGACTCTACGATAGTGCCTGCAGATTCACACGAAGGAAGTCAGCACTCTATTTATTTATTTTTCATTCAACTTGAAATGTTTAGTTTTTTATGTGATGAGCTGGTAGAGTGACGTGTGGCTTCATTACCATACGGTATAATTTGCTGCGTTCAGTTCAATGGCCTCTGCAGTGAGTGAGAGGGCTCTTTCACTTTTCTCGTCATTCTTCAGTAATGCTCGGAAATAGTCATATACATCCGTGACTGTGGGAAAGAACATGCAGCAGTAAAATTATACATTATTGCAACTTGTCCTTTGTTCGAATATTGATGATTGAGGGAATAATGAAAAAACGTAGAGCTAGGTATATACTTTGCTCGTTAGACTGACCATTTTACGTCACACTTACACTTGTCAGAGTACGCTATCTTCACAACAGGATTGGGTCCGTCATCTTGTGCAACGCCCTCTAAATCCGACCACTCTTTCCTATCTCTGTCGAGGAAAATAAATTCAGATCATTCAGATTCCCAATCCGCAATCGTATGGCATGCTGGTTTGTTTTAAGTCACCTATGCTAGCAGTTAGAGCTAGCTAGGAACCCAGGCAGGTGTAACTTGAGCAGTGGTCACTTCGACAGATTTTCGGTGACCCTTAAGACTACTAGCTAGATATAAGACCCGTTTATGGATGTTGCTTGAAGCTGTCAAGACAAATCTTTCCCACCAAAGCCAACTAGCAGCTAAACAAATACAGTGCTAGTTAGCTAGCGAAGAAGAAAAGGCTATGCAAATCCGTAGCATTATGATGCTCATCATATTGGCCAGTTACCGTATATTGCGAGCTAGCGAGCTAACTTAATTTACCTATAAAAGACATATCGGAAAGGGTTCACGTAATCGGCTTCAGGCTCCTCTTCAAAATCCACTTCGCCCTCATTCTCCTCTTGAAATTCCGAGGGTATCCCATAATTGTCCTCTAGACCGGACATTTCTAGTTAACTCGCACAGTAGTTTATGCTAGCCGAGTTTGCTAGGAAATCTTCTTCTTGTGATTTTAATGGCAGGTTGCAACCAACGTTTCTGAGGTGCATCATCGCCACCTACTGTTCGGGTGTGAAGTCGGTGGCCTACACAATCTCAAAATAAACCCCAAAGATCAACACAATAAATAAATAAAATCAACACCTATATGCTAACCCCCACCGTTGTTTAAAGGAGAGGTCAGTTCTAGGACACTGCAATCTATGATGTCCAGAAGTACACCTACACATTTCCACTGCTCTTTTCAATTCCCACAGTATGAATTTTAGTTCATGTTTTTACCTCTCATGTACCCTGTACTTATTTGCAATGTCATTTCCGATACAGCTTTTCTTTTTTTGTTTGATTGGTAAACAGGAGAACTGGTTCATCCTCTTCAGTTCTAGAGGCTACATCAACTTGAGTTACTTTCAGATTTCAGATTGGTGCATGACACAAAATGCAATATTACTTTTCAGTGTCATGGACCAGTAAATTGGTTTTTCCAGTGTCATGGACCAGTAACTTGTTTTTTAATTAACATTATTCAACATTGAAACAATTAAGTCCTTGACAGCAATGACAAAGAAATACAATTATATTTCAATGTACTTTTTATTAGATTTCAGCTGCCAAATCCATATAAAAAAGACATTTGTATCCATTGAAGTTGTATAGCATGATGGGGAAATCACAAAAGGTGGAAACAAAACTATTAACTTTTAATTTAACTATTAATTTCAACTAACCTACAATAAACCCTAAACAACCATTAGTATGGACGGAAGTGCAATACAACCAAATAAGTGGTATCTAACTTTAGTACCAGATTATTATGTTTAGGGGGGCAAATGGAAATCGAAAACAATCACTGTTTGCCATTTCCATTGATAGGCTGTTTCTTGTACTCGTCAGAGTCAGTGAAGGCCTTGATTTTAGGTCGAGCAGACATCTTTCCTACAAAGCTCTTCAGGGAAGGAAAGCTATCCAGGCAGCAGTCACACAGGACCAGGTGGTTGAGCAGGATATCAAACAGATTGTAGTCAGCAAAGGAAACCTTGAAGAGATAACACACACAAACACAGGGAATAAAGTCTCCAGATGCTCTCATGAATAAACTTTCCCTTAGTCTGGCAGGATGAGTACCTTATCACCAACAAGAAAACCTGTCTTGTTGCGAGCCATAACAGCCTCAAACTTGGAGAGGTGGTCAGGCAGGTCTTTCAGGTACTGGTCCTTTCCAGTTTCCTGTCAGAGTTGAATGAATAGATAAAATGAGCAGTTGCCCAGTAATCTACATGACAACAATGTAGAGATGTTTTAGATCTCAATACAGCCAAGAGTCAACTCCTCCTCTTCTGCAGGAGACAGGACACCAGAGCTACATTCCATACGTACGTATTCCTGGTAAATCAGGCGACCGTATTTGAGACGCAGATCTTCCACGCCATCGTTCATCATGTCGATGAGAGACGCCTCCTTAGCGTCCTTCCCATACGCCCCTGAAGACAACAGCAACTCTTTACACTCCTGATTCATGTAGCAACATCAACAATAGTTCAGCAGAAAAAAAATTCTAGTAATAAATGAGTGTAGTTCAACAGTATTTCATTATGCAAGGTCTTCTTATACCAGCTTTTGTTTAAATACAAACTATAGCCTGTAAATGGATTGTAATATATGGGTTTAAATGGACAATTACTCATTTAGAAGACACTTCTATCCAAAGTGACTTACAAATTGTTTCTAGTATCTGCAGGGGGATGTGGGTTAGTGTGGGACTCAAAACTTACTATGCAATTTACACACTGCGAAGCATTGCAGGATAGTAGTGATACAGTACATGCGCCTAATAAGAATATAAAATAAGAGTCTTGGTCTATAAAAATTATGTAAAAATTCTATGAATTATTGATCTCATATCAATAAGAGAGTGAAGATGCACATCACCATGATTGCGACCCAAGTGTCTCAGAATGGCGTTTGACTGAAACAAAGCCAAATCTCCATCCTCAAACTTGGGCAACTGGCCAAAAACCTAAAACAACAAAAATAGTTCAGTCAATTGTAAAGACATTATGCACAGGTGTCAGGTTTTACATTATAATCAGTGAAGATATATAAACAGACTATTATAAATCTGTGAAAATTAAAAAGAGAAGATATTTCACTCACACAAGTGGCTTTTAGGTCTCCCTTCATCCAGTCTTCGAAGTTGACGACAATGTCTGTCCACTGCTGGCTCTGGTCTGCCAGCATAATCTTGGCAGCACTACAGCGCCCTGTCACACAAAACATCTCTTTGGCACACAGACTAAAGTAATCATAGGATTATCTATTTTTGTTGCTTGCTTTTTTCTACAGGTAGGCTACACCATTGCACTTTTTGAGGTTCATGTTGTTTAATTGTAACTTGTTTAACTACATGCTCTTATGGTTCTTCCCTTTGGGACTTATTTGGTTTTCACAATGTATGCTTCATGTTTTGGCTACCCGCAATGTTTGGGGCTATGTCGTTGTTATGATCTATGACCTATGCACTTTTGTAAAGCTCTTGGAAGTTGCTTTAGATAAAAGCGTCCGCTAAATGCATAAATGTAAATAGGAAGCCAAAGCGCAGTCATATTTAATGGTGACTGAAAAATATTAACAATTTGTTGATATTTTTACATACAAACTAATTTTTCCTTTATTTTGTCTCAACAATGTAGAGTAAGGGTGGCCCATTAGTGTCGGCCTATGAATGCCTGTGTCACATGAAATACTCTAGGGCTAGCTCCAGGGAAGGGATTGGAGGAGAGGAAGATAATCTCTTTAGTGTATCAAATTCCTACGAGGCCAAATCATCTGAACAGAACAACAATGTAGATGTTAGCTAATTATTTCATTGCAAAGTAATGCAATGAAATAAGTCGATTAATCAGACAAAACTCAAGCGCCAAGTGGAAAAGAGGTTTGCCCCTGTCATGTGCTCAAGATCATGTGGCATTATGGTTTAACAAATACATTCATTTCTCTATTCTTTGCACATACCTCGTACAGCAAAGTAAGTGATAGTGTAGGGTGGCACTATAGGGGTGAGAAAGGAGATGAGTCACATAGGGAAAAAAGCATTTTGCATCACATACTGTATCCGGACATTCAAGCGCTACTCAGACAATTTACTAGTTCGGTCTTTAACAAATCAGGACACTAACTCAAACGAGCACACTGCGTCGCGACCGGTGTTACATAAGGATTAAGCCACGTGTCTTGTGTAAGCATAACATGTAGCCTAAGCCGTCCTTACAAATGCGATAACATTCACTTTATAACCGTACATTCACTAAAGCAGTCGACAAGCGATTGCGCTGCTTAGAAACCTCTGCAACTATGGCAGTTAACTAAGCTAGAACTAGCAATGTGCACAGAGCAATACTTGCACACTGTATATTACATTAATATAGCAAAAATATGAAATTTGCAACTTACTTGTGCAGGCAAAACGGAATGTTGTAGGTTAGGTTGACTGCGTTAGTGACGGAGTGCGTTTGGAAACAAAAGTCTGGAAATTTAAAGCGACGGACAAAAGCGATCTTGGAGACGCCCATCTCCATGTGCTGAGTCATTCTGACTGCTAATTGGTCTATTAGGACAAGGTTCAACTCCCCGAGCAAGGTGTGCACTTTGAAAGAAGTAGTTTCTAAGCAACGTGTTTATTTTTTATGTATGAGATACATTGCAGTTTATTGACAATACCACTGCTGGTGAATGCCCTATTCAAAACTGTCCTATCAAAACAAAGTCAAAACGTTTCCCACATGTAGGGCCTACTTCGCATAACCTTTAGACCATTTCTTCCACTCCCTCACACGAACCTTATTTTATTATGCATACATGGAATGTTGGAATGTGCATAGGAGTGTCAGGTAAAATTTCTCAGCAGATTAATTGAAAATCTTACAATCTAACTGTGAAAGTGTTTTGTTGCTATATTGTAGCATAAATGTTTGTCTGCTGTGCCAGACCATCTCCAGTGTCCCCTGTTCCTGCATAGTGTGTAGAGACTGGGTTCAGTTGGGTGCCCAGTTTATGGATGATTAAGGATAGTTCTTCTGTGACCTGAGACTTGTCTTCCAAGAGCTCGTAGCGAAGACTCGAGATGTCCTGTTTGATCTCTTTAAGTTCCCCTAGATCAGGGATGTGGACCAACAGGAGAGGAAAGACAGAGACGACGAGAACAAAGGACAACACTATGAGACAGTGTGACTGTGAGGTTGTACCTGTACTTTAGATTAATTAACTTTAATCTTTAGAGCTATACCTTCATTAACTTCATCACTTTCTTTATCCACCTGCGCTTTTAAGACATATCTCTTGACGAGTCTCTTCATAATTTGCTGCAATCATGAGATTAATTATAGTAAGCAGGTGGGATGTTGTGTTTTTATGGAGGATTCAAAGACAAGCTCTCTGGGTAACATTCTGGAGAGCTGACAGTCATTCTGTACCTGATAGCGAGTGGGCTGGTTCAGCTGGCTGTTTAAACTGTGAAGCTCTGCCATCTGATGGTTGGCCTACATTAAGACACATACTTAAAACATACTTTAAAACAGACACATAAACAAACAATGTTATGAAACAACATATCTTGTTTCATGAACTGAATTTAAAATAATATAACAATAAAACTGACACCATCTAGGGCTCATTTATGTGACTTCAAAATGTATTCATACCCTGGACTTAGAGAAGTATATCCCCAGGTCTGTCTTCCTCTCCAAGCTGCGTCTTGGGCAGCGGAGCCGGCAGACGACTGCCTGGATGACCCTGAGGAAGGACTTGGGGCTTGGCACCAGGCTGAAGGGGGGGGGGAGGGTCCTTCCATTGTCAAAGTAGGACAGCCACAGTTTAGACCGTGCAAACTTCCACTCCACATCAGCATCATCCTGAGAGAAGGGAATGACTATATCATCATACACTGGAAACAATCTTCCTGTATTAAAAGAAACATGTTCAGGTGTTGGTGTAATGGGTGCTGATAGACCGTACCTCTATCTCTTGATAGGAGCTGTTGATCATGGCTATGAGCATGTTTAGCAGCACCACCACCATCGTCACATTATAAATTCCAAACAGCACATAGCCGATGTTCTCAATGAACTTGTGGTCATACTTCAGTACAACCGAGGACACCTCAGACAGTCCAAATATCGACCAGAACAGCGTCTTGAAGCTCTCCTCCACCCTACAGTAACAACATGAAACTGGTAAGGAAAGACAATCTCTTGTGTCACTTACGCAGAGTGTCAGTAGCTATAGTGAATAAGAAAAAAAGAACAGTTTGGCACTGTATATACTGTAACAGATACCCAGTAAAGGGCCCTTCTTTCAAAACCTATTTTGAAAAGGCTTTATTTATTTAAATGTGTGACATGATACTCCTACTGCATAGCATGTCTCCATACCTCATCAGTGGATTAACATTGTAACCCGACCCCTGACCCCATCACAACAGCTTGAGAACACTGTAGACCCCAACCCCAGTCACACCCAGGATCATGTTGTATGTGCTGGGACTGTACCAGCTGATTGTACCAGCTGACTGTACCAGCTAACACCACACTGATGAACCTACTCACGTGGTAAAGGCCAGGTTGACCTTGGCGCCCAGGTAGTATGAATACAGGATGAACATGCCTATCATGAACGCCAGGAAGACCATGATGAACAAGACCATGAACTTGAAAATGTCCTTGACCGTCCGGCCCAGGGAGATCTGCAGAGGCCCGAAGCTTTCGTTGGCCGGCAGAATGTAGGCGATCCGCAGGAAGCTGAGCACCACGGCGATAGAGTACAGCCCCTCTGAGATCAGCTGAGGATCTGAAGGGCTCCATCTGGCCCTGGCTGGCCGGGGCACAGAACCACACAGAACCAGTCAGAACCAGTCAGAATCACACAGAACCACACAGAACCACACAGAACCACACAGAACCAGTCAGAATCACACAGAACCACACAGAACCACACAGAACCAGTCAGAATCACACAGAACCACACAGAACCACACAGAACCAGTCAGAACCACACAGAACCACACAGAACCAGTCAGAACCACACAGAACCACACAGAACCAGTCAGAATCACACAGAACCACACAGAACCACACAGAACCACACAGAAGCAGTCAGAATCACACAGAACCACACAGAACCACACAGAACCAGTCAGAATCACACAGAACCACACAGAACCACACAGAACCAGTCAGAACCACACAGAACCACACAGAACCACACAGAACCAGTCAGAATCACACAGAACCACACAGAACCACACAGAACCACACAGAACCAGTCAGAATCACACAGAACCACACAGAACCACACAGAACCAGTCAGAACCACACAGAACCAGTCAGAACCACACAGAATCACACAGAACCACACAGAACCACACAGAACCAGTCAGAATCACACAGAACCACACAGAACCACACAGAACCACACAGAATCACACAGAACCACACAGAACCAGTCAGAATCACACAGAACCACACAGAACCACACAGAACCACACAGAATCACACAGAACCAGTCAGAATCACACAGAACCACACAGAACCACACAGAACCACACAGAACCACACAGAACCAGTCAGAATCACACAGAACCACACAGAACCACACAGAACCAGTCAGAATCACACAGAACCACACAGAACCACACAGAACCAGTCAGAATCACACAGAACCACACAGAACCACACAGAATCACACAGAACCACACAGAACCAGTCAGAATCACACAGAACCACACAGAACCACACAGAACCAGTCAGAATCACACAGACCCACACAGGTACAGTCAGAACCACAGAGATACAGTCAGAATCACACAGATACAATCAGAATCACACAGATACAGTCAGAATCACACAGAACCACAGATAGTGTAAGAACCATGAAGAACCACCTAAACACTGTCAGAACTATGCACTTCTGATGATTTTCTACTGAACTTTCCATGTGCACTATTTGTATGTAGCTTTCGATAAAAGCCCCTGCTGAATGAATACATGTTAAATTGAAGGCTACCCAGTGAGGAAGCAGGTTTAGGTCATACTTCAAGTCCCAGAAAAAAACGAATGAGTCGTTTGCAACACAACACACTTCATCCAGATTACAAGGAGTAAGGTGTCTGAGCGGTTAGGGAATCGGGCTAGTAATCAGAAGGTTGCCGGTTCCAGGCTGTGCAAAAATGACGTTGTGTCCTTTGGCAAGGCACTTCACCCTACTTGCCTCGGGGGGAATGTCCCTGTACTTACTGTAAGTCGCTCTGGATAAGAGTGTCTGCTAAATGACTAAATGTAAATGTAATGTAAATGTACTAAAGTGCTTGTTCCCTCAGCTTTGTTTATGCGGTGAGAATGTCACGTTGAAACACACGAGTGCTCCTTGCTCTCACCGTAGGTAAAGTATCTGACATGTGGGGGCAGGGCGACGAGGGATAGATCGCTGGCCTGAACCTGGTCATCTACGTATTTCTGAGCCTTGTTGGCCAGAT
Source organism: Thaleichthys pacificus (assembly GCA_023658055.1). Taxonomy (NCBI): domain Eukaryota; kingdom Metazoa; phylum Chordata; class Actinopteri; order Osmeriformes; family Osmeridae; genus Thaleichthys; species Thaleichthys pacificus. The sequence continues at coordinate 17,914,614 of CM042855.1, forward strand.
GGAAAGCTATGAACCTGGCAGTGAAGGAGGCTGTGAAGATGGATAGCATGCCAAAGTCCAGAACGTGCCACAGCTGCAAGATGTACTCCCTGCAGCCCTGAGTCCACAGCTCCTTACACTGCGACCACATCATCCCTGCACAGGAAACAGGAAGACCACAGTGCTGAGAGCAGACACCCACGTTGAGAAGGGATTTGTTTATTGTACAATTCCTCATAATTCTGATCTAACCAGCAACCCAGATGATGATGAGGCCCTCTGTGCAGCTGAAGCGTGTGGTGGTCACCCTGAACACCTGGCGGGGGTGCTCCGTGACCGTCTCGTTGGGCAGCGTGGTGATGCCTGTGAAGCGGTCTGAGGCGCTGAACACCAGCAGACACAGGAAGATGATGAAGGAGGCCGCATGCGCCACAAACTTCATGAAGGGGCTTCGCAGCGACGCGCCCAGCTGCAGAGACAAGCAACAAGTCAGACCACGTTATTCAGCCTTAAAGAGTTTCAACATTTACTAATCCAACCAAATAAACTAAATGTTTAGGCCTGGTGTTCACAACAGGTGTTCTGGCTCTGACTGTTCACCAGAGTGTTCGACAGTGAGTAGTGATGACAGTAGCATGGTGGTGGTGTCTCACCCTGCTGCAGGGGCACAGCCAGTAAGCTGTGGCGAGAACAGGCAGACCCAGGCCCACCAGCAGCACCACTAGGCACTTCACCAACAGGCTCTGCTCCCTGAGGAAGGACAGGTCCTCGTACCACAGACTCAGGAGCTGCTGCTGGCAGTTGGGGTGGGCCACAAACTGTGGAGGAAGAAATGAACTGAAGTGAGATTAAGATACTGTGAGCACAGTGTCTGGAAGCTGAGATGTGGACACTGCACTGTGCCTGGTAAATACAGACCGTTCTTTGACCACTGAAATACTGTTAGAACTATGCATTTCTGATACGTGATTTTGTACATATGCACTGTTGCTTTGCATAAGAGTGTCTGCTAAATGAATATAATGTAGTCCAGGGCCGTAATCATAATATTTATTGGGGGACACCTCAGGGTCTCGGTCTTAGCAGGACCTGTCGCAGTTACTTGCCTTCTTCACCTCGTACTTAATGGCGAGTTTGACCCTGTTGAGGAGGGAGTGGCGACGCTGACGCTCCTCCGTCTCATTACTTATGTCGCCGTTCAGGATGGCCTCAACCTCCTCCGTGTCCCGACACAAGTCCAGAACGCCCACCGCGAAGTCCTTACACTGCAGAGAAAGCTTGCGATAATCATTCTGGACAAACAACAAGAGACAGAGAAGGGCGACATTAATTTCCACTATTTTCCAGTCAATTTGTGCATGTCATAACGAAATCGTTATGAATAACTCAATACAAGTTGAACTGACACGAAACATGATTTTATGAGACGAGTGAGTACTATGCAGTCTTGATATCATGAAGAATCTACAACAAGTATAGACTAGTTAATTGTTGCCAAATATATATTTACCAGGGAGAAGCAATTGTGTGTTGTCTCTTTTTTTATGTTCTTTTTCTCCTGGTGGACACAGTAGCACATATACAAACACCAGGCATAAAATTGGTGTTAATAGAAAACCTCATAAGATTAAAATATATTCCGTGCACTAAATCTATCAGACGTGAAAACATACAAATCAACTCAACTTGAAGGACATATTGTTATGCCACAATGTAAAAAAGCAGGAAAACTATCAATCAACTTTATTTATATAGCACATTTAAAAAACCACAGGGGAAGCCAAAGTGCTTTACATTGAGACATAAAATAAATAAATATAACAAACAAACAAGCTCACTGCAAGTGCTTTTTAGGGAATAACGGAAAATTTAAGGTAAGTTAAAGGCAAGGGAGTAAAAGTGCGTTTGTAGAAGAGATTTAAAAACAGGAAGCGAGGAGGCCTGTCTGACATTTAAAGGCAGCTCATTCCAAAGCTTGGGTGCAGCAGCGGCAAATGCTCTTGTCACCTCTGAGCTTCAGCCTTGTTTTAGGGACTGTCAGCAACAGCTGGTCGGCTGATCTTAGGGATCGAGATGGGCAGTAAGGCTGAAGCAGATCGGATAAATATGGTGGAGCAAGGTTGTTCAGGCATTTTAAAACAAATAACAAAAGTTTAAAATGTATTCTGTGGTACACAGGGAGCCAGTGTAGGGACGCCAGGATGGGAGTGATGTGCTCATGCCTGCGGGTCTGGGTTATCAGGCCTGCAGCAGAGGTCTGCACAAGCTGCAGACGGGCAAGGGAAGTCTGACTGATCCCTATGTACAAGGAGTTACAATAATCAAGACGAGTCGTAATAAAAGCATGGATTAATTTCTCCATGTCAGGTCTTGATAAAATAGGTTTCACCTTGGCTATTTGACCTAGTTGATACTGTAAAAGCTTTTTTGTACTACACCACTGATCTGTGTCTCAAATTTAAAATCAGTATCAAACTTGACCCCCAGATTAGTGACACAGTCCTTAAGATATCCTATATCCTATAAGAGCCAAGGTCAACGTTGGGGGAAGAATGACAACTAAATTACATTTCAAGCCATTTTTATCCTGTAGCCTACCTTGAACTCTTTCTCGATGTTGGCAAGTTTGGCCAGCTCATTGCTGAGCTCCAGCGCCATAAAGACGGGATCTTCGCTGGAGAGGGACAGGTAAGCAGGGCTAGCCAGCCCCCGGTACGCGTTAATGCGAGCGCGCGAGTGGCTAAATGAGTCGTTGAGCTGTTTCTCAGTGCAGTCTTCACACTTGCAAAAGTAATCGTGCGGCCGCTCGATGCGTGCGCCCTTCAGAAGTAGCATGTGAACCACCTCGTACTTCTGGCATTGCGCCGCCAGGATCACTGGAGTGATATCTGGAGAGAAGCGCGTGCCGTCCTCGTCGTACGAATAGAAGTCGTCGTCCTCCAGGTCGCGGGGACTACGCGTCAGACGCTCACTGGTAACAAAGGACGGGTGGGCCAGGATGGTCTCCACTATCCTGACGTAGCCCTTGCTGATGGCGAGAAGGAGCGCGTCCCCGATACGCGCCAAGTTGTCTTTCCGCAGGAGTAGCTCCGTAACCTCCAGATGCTCGTTTCCAACCGCCAGCTGAAGCCCATTCTGGCCCATGTAGTCCACACAGTTCACATTCAGAGCAGGCATCTCCTCCAACATCTTGCGCACCACTGGGATATTGCCGTACTCTGCCGCATCCAGAAAACGCTCCTCTTCAGCGGTAAGTTTGGTGCCGCGGCCATTGAACATGAGTGCCGGGCCGCGCACCCCTATCCGACGACCCCTTTCTCTGGCTGCATTCATGCGTCTGTGCGTGGCAAGGTCCGTCGTTGAGGACAGACTGAAACAAATAACCTGCTTCGTTCAAATCAGGCTTTGTGTGTGCGTTACAGATCCAGCAGAAATGAATCGGCCGAGTAACTGTTTAAGTGCGTGACTTGTTGCTTTATATTTCTCTCACATCCTGTGATACAAGTCATCGTAATTCTGCCTCCTGTGTGTGTTCATGGAGGGATACGAGGTGGCAACGCGTCTTTTCTCACCTCAGCAGCATCGAATCAGGATTATCCGTCATGGAACAGACCCTCCACACTGAGAACTCCTACTGGTTTAATAGCGTTTTAATGAAACACTACAGATGCTAGGAGCACTACAGGTGCTGCTCTCTGCGGCACACTATCACCGCGCCAGATACCAGCAGAGACAGGCTGGAGAAGCTGTGGATAACCTTGGGTCAGGTTAGAGAAGTAGGCCTATACAAGCAAACATAATGGTAAACTATGTTAATTCAGAGGGTTAGGACAGTTCAATATGAACATTTCAGTAAAACATGTCAGACCTTTGTAGATTGAACAACAAGCTCTTGTCAGCTCCCCTACAGCCTGGATCTGGTCAGCTCTATTGCTCTTCCAGCAGGACTTCTAGCCAGACTCGGCTCCAGAACTAATTAAATGGGGGGGGGGGGGGGGGTTCACAACAGGGGGAGCACGCATTTACTAAGCATGTTTCAGAGTCAAAATAAGAGCAGACCTGCATATTCTGCAGGAAAGTGTAGCCATCTTGATATTTAATTTATAGCCAATGCCAGTATTTCTTACTTATACTTACACAAAATTATTTTTTGAGGGGGCACAGGATTCCATTTGGGGGGGCACATTGCCCCCCCTTGGAGCCAACCCTGCTTCTAGCCAGGCACATCTGAAGTACTTATTTATTCATTCAGCACACTTATCCAAAACAACACACAGTTCACTAATGTTGAACCTATGACCTCTTAATCTGCAGTCAAATGTGTTACTGCAGAGCAATACACATCCAGTGTCCTGGACAAAAATCAGTCTTAAAGAACACCACTCAGGAAATAACCCATCAGATTCCTGTGCACCTACAGATACATGGGCAGAACAACCATTAGCGGAGTCAGGTGGCTGAGCGGTTTGGGAATTGGGCTAGTAATCATAAGGTTGCCAGTTCGATTCTCGGCTGTGCAAAATGACGTTGTGTCCTTGGGCAAGGCACTTCACCCTACTTGCCTCGGGGGGAATGTCCCTGTACTTACTGTAAGTCGCTCTGGATAAGAGCGTCTGCTAAATGACTAAATAATAATAAAAATAATTAGCCTACATTAGCCTAACCCTAACCCTACATTAGCCTAACCCTAACCCTACATTAGCCTAACCCTACATTAGCCTAACCCTAACCCTAGCCTAACCCTACATTAGCCTAACCCTAACCCTACATTAGCCTAACCCTAACCCTACATTAGCCTAACCCTAGCCTAACCCTACATTAGCCTAACCCTACATTAGCCTAACCCTAGCCTAACCCTAACCCTACATTAGCTTAACCCTAGCCTAACCCTACATTAGCCTAACCCTAACCCTACATTAGCCTAACCCTAACCCTACATTAGCCTAACCCTAGCCCTACATTAGCCTAACCCTAACCCTACATTAGCCTAACCCTAACCCTACATTAGCCTATCCCTAACCCTACATTAGCCTAACCCTACATTAGCCTAACCCTACATTAGCCTAACCCTAACCCTACATTAGCCTAACCCTAACCCTACATTAGCCTAACCCTACATTAGCCTAACCCTAACCCTACATTAGCCTAACCCTACATTAGCCTAACCCTAACCCTACATTAGCCTAACCCTAACCCTACATTAGCCTAACCCTAAATTAGCCTAACCCTAACCCTACATTAGCCTAACCCTAACCCTACATTAGCCTAACCCTAACCCTACATTAGCCTACATTAGCCTAACCCATTTCCACAACACATACACTTGAGAGCAGATGTGTGAACTTGCTACATAATGTCATTAAGACAAGTTTTAAATTTGTAGATTGACTTTATTGTCTTCAAAAACTGTAATTGCAGAAACACACACCCTCACTGATGAAGTCCATGTGTCCTGTCTTACACAAGACCACTGCACATAATTAGAATGTGGTGTTTCACAATCACAAGACACATTATCAAAACAATATATTTTTGCTAGAACAAATTATTTAAGACACATGCAGACTTGTCATGCCAACAAATAAAATAAAAAAAATCCACCAAAGTCCTGACATATTCCTCTAGTTAGGGTAGTCAATAAAATCCATTTTCAAAATATTCATTTTGTTGCAAAAACAAATCCAACAAGAGAATTTCCTTGATTTCCTCCAATCCTTTCAAATGTCTTTGCTATTGTTTGATTTCAACGATGGTTTTCCTAATAGGAATCACTTCTACTTGTTCAAAATCTGTCCTCCAATTACAGTCCATGTTTTTCAATGTAGCGCCTGGAGAAACACAAGAAAACAGGTGTTATAACATGAACTCCTTCAGAATGTCACTCGGACTGTAAATGTGCATGGGTTGTTGTCCCCTCTCAAACAGTGTTGCAGACTGAATGACATTAACACAGGCTCCTACCTTCTAGCAAAGTCATACAAGGCCTCTTTCCTCTCTTGAAGAGACATGTGTCTGTCTACTGGCGACTTCCCAAAACACTGTGGGCGACAAGAAGAACCCTACATCAGACTGCAACCCCAACCTTACACAAGACAACAACAACATCACAGTCTAACCCACACACACACACCTTGATAGTGTGTGTGTGTGTGTGGGGGGGGGGGGGGGGTACTTCGATAGTGGAGGGGTGGGGGAAGAGGACCTTGACAGCAGGGGGAGGAGAAGATGCAGATGAGGAGCTCCTGCTGGAGGTGAAGGCGGAGCTTCCGGTCGGCCCAGAGGAGAACTCCTCCGTCCTCTCCAGCAGGTTAGTGATGGTGGCGTCCACACAGTTGGTTTGCACTGTAGAGAACATTTAATAAGAAACAGACCCACTATTCTGTGGTTTAACATGCGTACTGCGTGCGGTGTGAGCGTGTGGGTACCGAGGTCGCTGGTGATAACGCTGAGGGGGACGTCAGGCAGCACATCCTTCACCTGCAGGGCCAGCCTGCTGAGACCAGCCTCATCCACACCACGCACCTGGGCCCCCCGTGGGCTGGGGCGGGGGCTGGCACCTAGAGGAACACAAGACCACACACACACAGGAAAATGCCCAGATGTTACTGGAAGGTGGTTGTGTTACTGGTAATGCTGAGGTGTTACTGGAAGGTGGTGTGCTTACTGGACGTGTTGATGTGCGGAGCAACGTGTCTTTTCCTTTTGATATGCTCAGCTTTGTCTGCTTTAGTGATCTGGGTAGACGCCACACTGAGTTCAGCTGCAAGGAGCTGAAAGGCACACAGTCAAGTCATCTGAAAATAGAGCAGCCAGTGATGATTGGCAGCAGAGGAAGTGAACATGAACGTTCTGCACCTGTTGTACTTTATTGGTGAAGTCTTGCAGGGTCTCTCCCTCCTGCCTGGACACAGCCGGGAGCCATCTTGGAGGAAGAATAGATCAAGAAAAGCAGAGTGTGAGCTGAGGCTGTTCTCTGGAACACTGAGACCCACTGCTGCCTGTGGCGCTCTCGCAGGAATACATATTATCTGTGATCGTCTAGAACCTGAAATAATTGTGAATGAAAAAAAAAAGTAATTATTTAGTACCTTACATGATAGACTGTACACGGGACAAAAAAGGTCCACAACAGTTCTGTCAACCAGGAGGATTCTGGGATGCTCTGAGGAGAAAATCAACAACACATCTCTTCACCTCCAGCTAACATGTCTTACCCTAACTCCACATCTTCTTAAATACGACCCCAGACACTATTATACACAATGACGACGACCAGCTGGTGTGGTTCAGAGTAGGTGGGAGCATGATGTTTACCAGGGACAGGAATGGCCTCTTCACCTGCAGGGCCACAGGCTGCAGGCTCTCAGTCACAGAGAAGGGCCACAGGCTGCAGGAGGGAACCACCGTTAGCAGTAACAGATGTCATGTTCGCAGCCAGTTCAATGATTAATAAAGTTTATTTGAATTTATCTGGTCGATCCAACATGCACAAACTTGCACACAAGATTTGAAAAAATTATGAAAATTAAAGATTATCAAACTAGTGACACTTCTAAATGGCGAAATGGAGACAAACCTGAACTTGAGCATGCCGGCTCTTCCGTTGGTGGTGTCCTCCTCGGGGAAGAGTAGCAGGGGCGGGGTGCCGGGGGAGGAGGAGTATCTCTGCAGGACCTCCTGCAGCTGGGCGGGGGCCGGGGCCCGGCCCAGCTCCAGGAACCCTCGGGCCCAGCACACAAACCCTGCTGAGCCGTCCAGCATCGGCTGCAGATTGCACACACTCCACATGTTTAACTGAATCAGGACACCCAGATACACTTGGTACGGATATTACACTCACTGTGTTGCAGGAGGTCAGAAGATTGATGATGTTGTGGTCAAACTCTGTCACGTGATTGCAAATGTAGAGTTTCACACGTTTGTCTCTTAGGCGTGGGTTGTTCTGTCTTACGTGCATCCCAAGCACCGAGCACATTATCCTCACAATACATCTAGATTACATAAAAGATTTATTAGACATCACAACAGAAGACAAGATATCAAGACTGTAAATTAATTAAAACATTCTATAACATATTTTTGGAAGTAGAAGTTTACATAAAAGGCAGGGTTAGTTAGTGCTTACCGTCTGATAAGGCTGTCTGGCAGCGCACAGCTTACTAAGAACACATGTACACCTATGAAGATGCGTATTAACATCAGGCATAAGCCTATAGGAGAGTAGATTAGAAGCAGGAGGCGAACAAGTCCATCGTTAGGCAATCTATAATACAAACGTAAAAATAACTATTAGACCACATATAAAAGAAGGTCACCACCAAGACCTGTTACTATTTATCTTGACTTGTACAGGTTTACAATTTAAACACACAAACTAGTTGCACAATGGCTCAGGTCGCAGTTTATCTCCAACAACAGCTAGCTAACAAGCTAGCGGTTGAACTTGCTGTAGCTAGATCCCATTTGTGTAACAGTATATCAAAACATGTAACACTAACATGTTCATAAATAAAGTTGTAACCAGGTCTACGTGGATAATTAAAGTTTCCTAATAAGGAATTCGTGTAATAACGTAACGACAATTTCTCACGTAGACAACGTGGCTTGCCAGCTAGTAACTAACGTTAGCCAACATCACTAGCCTAGCTAATCGACAATTTTCAGTGATTACTGCTAGCGCTACTAACTAGCGCTAGCTATCAATGACAAGTGACGTTAACTAGCCAGCTACTGTAATAAAAGACCACTAAATAGATAACTAGACAGTTCTCGACACAATACCACAAATCTACAACACACATACGACAAAGGAGTGCTCTATACATTAGGCAGCTATGCAATTAGCAAACTAGCTAAATTGTTCGTCCCTTGCTAGCGCTCAAAATCGCTTCGGAGCTAGTGCTAATTTGACCCTTTCGACATTTGCCAAAACAATTTACCGCTGAAAGTCGAACATATGTTCAATTCCCCGAGTTTCCATTGTTCAACTACTTCGATAAGAAGTTGTAGCGATTGCTGTTCTGCATCGTAAACAACTGCGATGATAGCTAACTTCTGAGTGACTTATCACTTGAGTACTAAGCCAACATGGCTAACATCCCCAGCTAGCCTCGGCTGCAGTCTGGTCGATCTGGACTGAAGTCAGCACCGAGGAAGGGGCGTTTCCACATTCCAAACCGGAAGGTCATCGAGCATGCGCAGTTGTAATTTAACCCCATTGTAACGAAGTGAAAAGCTAGCTAGTATCTAGAGCTAATTGTGGTTAGATGTTTACCAAACATTAATGGGACTACTACGCTAATTTTAGCCAACTTTATGAATATTTTGAACTGATTATTTTGAAGTTGTTCTAAGCAAGCAGCATGTCAACTCACTTCGAGGAGAGGAGCGGAGTCATCCTGTGTAGAACATCGTGGGGGTCTTGGTATCAAACCATGGAGGAGGTGTTTATCGAGGTAAACGTTCCTCACGGCACGTCTGGTAAAGAAGTGAGATGCAATCTGGGATCAAAACACATTGAACTGCACGTGAAAGGACAAGAGATATTCAAGGTAGGAATTAATCAAATTCAAACCACTGGTTGGTGATTTGGGTCTTCTGTGTCATCCCATAATGTATTTGGTGCAGACATCAACATGCCATTAGCTTACTGACTGAAATATTACCACATTCTTACTTTCAGGGTAAGCTATTTGGAACCACAGTTTCTGATGAAGGAACATGGACATTAGGTAAGTCCTCAGCTAAGCACTACCTATTGTATCTGTTAAGCTACATTAATTAACCTAGGTCCATGGTTGAATGTATACTGTACAACCCCTCGCCCCCTCCAGAGGACAAGTGTCTGATCCGCATCGTATTGATGAAGACAAACCGGGAGGCAGGAAACTGTTGGGCGTCTCTGCTGGAGGGGCAGTACTGCGCGGACCCCTGGGTTCAGGACCAGATGCAGCGCAAACTCACCTTGGAGCGCTTCCATAGAGAGGTACACCAACACGCCTTACATCTGCCTGGGCATCATTCCCTTATGTAGACTGCCAATTTTATATGGGGAGCTGTAAAGCCCTTTGTGACTTTTCTTGTAAAAAAAGGCAATATAAAACTATTTAATTTGACAGTTATTTCTTTTAAGAGATTCCCAAGGAAGCCAGAGGGAGATGATTTACCTCTGAGCAGCACCCATCCCTGTGATGCCCTCTAACCTGTTGTACCATCCCTATGATGCCCTCTCTAACCTGTTGTACCATCCCTTTGATGCCCTCTCTAACCGGAGTTGTTCTCCTGCAGAATCCAGGGTTTGACTTCAGCGGGGCAGAGATCTCTGGGAACTTTGCAGGTGGAGGGCCAGACTTTTCCAACCTGCAGAAGTGACATGATACACAGTGCTGTCCTGAACCACCATGCTGGAGATCTTGACCCCACCACCCCTGAACCTTCTACTGTGCGGGCTGAGACCCCAGCAGCTGGCCAGGTGGATGGCAGCGACTCATAACTCGCTATTGAAGGGGAAGTAGAAACCATTGTCACGTGCTAACATGTCCCCTCAGGGGGATTAACGGCGTGGGATCTGGGTCATCCCAGTGCTACACGCTAACAGTGGATATGTACAAAGTGGGAAGGGTTTATGCATGGGGATGCAAGTGCACAGTGAAAGCCATAATTTACTAGCCAACCACCTGCCTTTTAAGTTCTGTGTATTCTGCCAAGCTGTTCTCATTGCACATGAGAACATGAGTGTTTTTAACATGTTGGCTAGGGTGGGGTTCAGAAACTGAATCTAAGAATATATGTGAACCGGGTTGCTTTGAGCGAAGTATATTGCAATATTTTAAGTGGAATAAAATGTTTTTTCCTTATGAAACACATTGTTGCATGGTTGGTCCAAAGACAAGGTAAAGCACAAATTGCTTTTCAATAACGTTTTATTGAAAGGTTGTACATGGGGCACACAGATGTGTAGTAAGCCAATTGGTCAAAACATTTGTTATACTTTAAGAAAAAAAAGGACTTAATTTGTAAAGAAAAAAGTTAACTTCCTATATAGATCAACTCAGGGGCCTTGGCACAATATACTAAAATGGTAACAATTGTCTACATCTAAATTTTATTTTGTGCAACTTGTGAATACTACCACAATACACATCTTGTCAGTTGTTGGGAGGGGGGCTGCAAAGTAACTATGAGTAGTTGAGCTAAAACAGCATCGCTATATCAGGCAAGCTTCAACCATGTTTCAGATCAACACTAGCTCCTCCATCACTGAGGAAACCACAACACCCTCACAGTATCAAAAAGAAAAATAAAGTTTGTTTTCATCACCTTGGGTAGGAGTGTGCATTTAGGACAAGTCAACCTAGGGTGGGAGTGAAGGGTTTTGGGCCCGATTTCTTGGTTCCATTATTAGTGCACTTCACAAAACCCTTCTCCCTCCTCTTCCACATGGTGGCTTGAGGACCTAGGTGGTTCTAGATACTTCTTCGCTTAAAACTGAAACCGGTGCTACAGAACGTCTCAGAAAACATCCTCACACTGATTAACATCAGAGCATAACTGTACACTTGTGCAAGCAATTCAACCTGGAAGGAAATCCTTCACTAGGGGGCAGCAGGACATGCCCACTGTCGACCAGACAGATGTGATGTCATGGTGAGCTTATCCAAAAAGAACAATGACATCACAGAAACTTAGGAGGCGGGTGGGGGGGATAAACAAGAACAATAGAAACAAAGTAGTAGTTGGCATTTCCTTAAAGAACTCCATCATCCATAATGCAGTTCTGTAAGGAAATAGTTGGCGGTGGTAGGAGGCTTATTTCTTAGTAGGAAGTGTGGCCATATACACCTCCAGCTCGGGCCAGTTCAGCAGCCAGACTCTGGGATGGTGGGCAGGTGGGTTCAGCAGCCAGACTCTGGGATGGTGGGCAGGTGGGTGATCTTGTAGTAGCTGTGCTTCAGCTGCCGGGCTGTCCGTCCTGAGATCACCCAGCGCAGCCTCTGGCTGTTGGGCCTGGAACGCCTGGTGGTGGAGTACTCCACCAGACACTTAGCCACCAGCTCCCGCACACACACCAGGTCCCCGTCTCTGACCTGGCCAACAGAACACAGGGACAACACGTCACATCAAGCAAACGTTGCTGTTATGTGAGACAGAGTCACTAAACCCAAGCCAGAGGGCATTAGCACCCAGCATCTCATCGTCCTGATTAATGATCAACTATAAATTTCCCATGAACCCTGGTTACACATTTAGGCCTTCAGTTGGGCAACAAGGCTACAACAGCAGCTGTGAGAAATGCCACTCAGTATCCTGTTACATAGAGAGGGGGAGAGAGAGGACCCTGGTCACCCACACTCAGGAGCTGCTGGAGGGACTGCACAGCCTCCACTAGCTTGTGGACGTGATCGCTGTCGTGTTCCTCATGGATCTCCAGGACCAGCAGAGCCAGGGCCAGCAGAGAGGGCTGGGAGGGGAGAGGAAGGGAGAGTGGGGGGAGGAAGATAGTGAGACACCACTGTAGGAGGTTCATAAAGACAAACCAGGACACAACTAAAAATAGACCAAGGTCCAATATCACGTTTCATAACATGCATAACAGTTGGCGCTTACAGTGTGCCGCTGAAGTGTAGAATAGAAAGACAAGACATCAACCTACCTTAACTTTGGAGAAGACGAACGAGCAATGGCAAGCTTTCAGTAAAGCCTCCAGTCTCTCAATCCTCAGCACCTCTTGGCTGTGGAGACAAAACGACCTGTTAGGGTTAGAGACGCTCTCCCTCTAAGAGCCACTGCGCTCCAGATGAGCAGCCTACCCGTCAGAGCCCAGCTGCTCCTGCACGTGGCTGTGGAAGAGGCGCAGGAAGAGCAGTGCGGTTGGAGCCTTCACCCTCCACAGCAGCTTCTCCAGGATGATCCTCTCCATGCGGACCATGTCCGACACGCTGAAGCGGTTCTGGCTGATGCGGATCATATCGGCGGCGTTGGGAACATTCTTCTCCTCTTCTGAAGACTTGATGGCAATGTAGAAGCAGCAGAGGCCAACGCACGACAGGTGCTTGGGCTGGATCTGGAGGGGGAGAGCTTGGTTAATCTACATGTAGACATAATGGCATAGTTCTTTAATAAATGTCTGTTGAGATTTTACGTTATCATTTTGACAGCTCATGTAGCACATGACTATCAACATTCAACCATGTAAATATTTGAGAGAGACTGTTAATATGCACCAGGGAGACCTAGACATGAAAGGCTGCCTGTCTAAACATTTTCTTCATTCACCAGATGTTTCAAACCAGAGTGAGTCTAGTGGTGTGTGCAGCCTGCAGCTCCGGTCACACTCACCTTCATGACTGAGAGGAACCGATCCAGCAGACTGACGGCCAGGGAGAAGGTCTCCGAGCTGAAGCCAAAGAAGCGGGTGAGAGAGAGCAGGTCCTTCACCTCATACTCCCTCAGCCGCACCGTCATCCTCAGCCCGTTGTCGCTGGCGCTCTCAATCACCCGCAGGCCCGTGAGTTTCGGCTGGTAGCGAGACTCCAGCTCAGTCAACGTGCGCAGCTGGGCGGAGAAGGGCTGGACCGCGGGGGATGGCACTGTGTCGATCATCTGTGGAGGGTCACAGACGTTACCAAACGCTGATGATAGAATAATCATATTTGGACCTGCAGTCCATCCCCATGCGCTACCAATATTTTAAATGACGGGTATTTGCTTTTCATTTATTGAGTCAGATTCCTAGCTGAAATTGTCATTGAACTGGACTAGTAGGCCACAAATAATTACATTCTAATTATAGTAATCATGAATGTCAGTGTGATCCAAAAGTATTCTTAACCCAAACATATTGCGTTTTACTTATGTATAGGGGATAGACATATTTTACTCTGATTTAAGAACTTAACTTTTTGGGGGCTAGCGTAGAGAGCGGCCCGGGCCTTGTAGGCTACGCCTGTGCGTCACTATAGGGCAGCAGCGTTGCGGCATGTCGGGGCATGTCCCCAACATAGAGCAATGGACTAGCCAAGATAGCAATAGACACGACCACAGTATCGCAATTACGCGAATATCTACGTTTAAAACACCATTCTAAATAGACTTTGCTTAAACTACACTAGTGGATGACATGACATAACTAAAATATTCCTGTCAAAAGACGCAGGCACCGTTTAGGCTATAATGCCCTGTCATCGATAACTGAACGTCACAGCAAACGTTAGGCTACCTAAAAGGTAGGCTACATATGAAACTAATTTATACATTGTAACTCAAGTTTAAAACATATAGGAGACAAGCGAATATTTATAGCGAATATTTTTATAACAAGTTGTTAAATAAAAGGTAGCTAGTTAGCACAGGATTTGAAATTACAATAGAGAATCGCGGTAACTTACCTTATCTTAAGTGATGGAAAGCGTTGCAATATGGTTATCCAAGAGTTTACAGAATAATGTTCTAAATAAAAATGTTTAGAAAGGAAATGAAAAAAGTGTCAGTATGATCTTCCGACAAGAAAGCTTCAAGCAAACGTAAATTTCCGCCTGTGCACACTCCCTACCCTTGGCATAAAGCGCCCGAGAAAGGGCTCTGGCGGTTTAAGTACGGCCGCTCAGCCCCGCCCACACAAAGGGACATTTGATTAGCTGTCGAAGGGAAGACCCTCCCTCATTTTGGAGTCTGATTCGATCAAATCGCACAAATCAACGCGGAAGTCACTCTGACAGGGGGCGGTGATTGCTAGGCGTTCCTTTTTACTTAACTATAAAACGATGAAGCAGTTTTGGAACATTACGCTCGGCCTATGACAATACACAATGTCTTCTCCCTCCCTCCAAATACTAAATTATGAACTCGAAATTCACACACATGAAGTCTATGTAATAAGTCAAAATTTGTTGGGAAATTTATGAAAAAATACTTATGAATTTCTTTTCAGCGCCAGGTTGTAAGCCTATTAGCCAGCAGCTGGTTTTCTATAACTTTTAGACCCCTACCTGTTTCTCGGACAGTCCAGAAGATTCTAGTAGTGTGGTGGCAGATTGCTATAAAGTCGCACCCGTGTTCAGCTATGATCTAAACATGTTTCTTTTCTTTTTTTTCGTTCAGTAACTTCACATGACACACGTTCTTTCAAAGTACTTTATTCATTGAGAAAAAAAATACAAATCCATACGGGATGATTAAGCACAAACCTCATGAAGACAATACTATATAAGAAAACCTTTGAATCACGATTCACATTTTAGTTTAGTCTCATTAAGACAGTTAATCCCTTCAGCCTTCAACAATGTTAGGCTATTCAATAACTCCACGATCACATTTATAGGTATTGTGTATAATTTAGTGTACGCGTTGTTTCATTAAAGTGCGTCTAATTTATAATTTGACCAACCCTGATAACCCTTTCTGACAAGGCTTTTAAGCATTTCTTCTTTTAATACAACCCCTTTCAACTTTACAATTTCACAGTGCATTAGGATGACACCAGTCAAATATATATAAATATGAACAGAAACACAATACAGCAACATAAGTAAAAGCACATTTAATAGTAAAATAAAGAGAATCTAATGGTTACCTGCAAGCATTCTGTGTCAGGTGAAGAGAGAGGAGTAACCATGCTACTGAGGTTGAGGAAGAGAGTGGTTCTTTAGCTTCCCCTAAACACAGATTAAATCTCATCTTGAACTGGGAAAAACACTGATTTCCTGTTTCTTCTGCTTCAGAGTTAATCTGTACCTGGGTAACCACCTGTGAGTTAGGCAGGTTTGGAAGACAGTGGTCAGAGAAGATCACAAGAGATCAGACATAAACAGGAGCACAGAGGGTCTTCGAAAATGTTTGCTTCATACTGTCAAAAAAACAGCAAACTCGATTATTAGTTTCAAACAAGGAAATGTATTTCTGTGGTAGAAAGTCTTCTAGTGTAGATTCCTCCCTGAGGTTAAGGAGCAGGCAGACGGGAGACTAAAGAAGCTACAAACAGAAGAACATCAGGTCAGAGATCCTGACAGACGTGCAACGCTACTAAACTGACCAAAAGAAATGTCTGGGTACTGACTTTAATAAACTATCATTGGCCGACATAAGCATTAACATGGATAAAACAAAGATGTATTCCTATCACTTTAGAGTTTGTGGCAAAATAACACTTAAAACTATTAAAAGTATGTTAGGTAAATAGTTAGTCTTATCTGGTTATAGCAAGTAAATACTGTGTCAAAACCTGCTGTTCATTCTGAGATTCAACCAGTGTTTATTAACCCAGATAAGCCAGGCTAACAGAGAGGAGGGAGGAGAGGAAAGAGGAGAGGAGGAGAGGAGGGAGGAGAGGTGGGATGGATTGATGGATGGGGAAAGAAACCAAAGATGGATAATAGGGGTGTAACAATATATTATGGCACAATATATCCCAATGCAAATAGTTTTACAATATGTATCGTAGCCCTTTTATCCTATTGGATGAGCTACCAGCACGCAACCTACTCTGCACCTGTGTCACGCGTGCATTCACTGCATTCACAGAAATCACTTATACTGAGTTAACTAAGTTGTATGTACAACAAAGAAAGTTATTGAACATTTTCAATGTTTGGGAAATAAATCTATTAATTGAATTTCAGTTTCCATTTTTTTTTTTCAAGATATCGTGATACGTATTGTATCATGATTCCTGTATCATGATACGTATCGAATCGTGAGCTGAGTGTATCGTTACACCCCTAATGGATAAACATGGAACCCCAAATCAGTCAACTAAGTCTTTGTGTTTCAAGTTGATGGTAGACAAAAACATAAACAGCACCAAGGGTTCTATCTAGAACCTTACAGAGCAGAAAGGATTCTATCTAGAACCTTACAGAGCAGAAAGGGTTCTATCTCTGGAGTGAAGTCATAAAAAACTCAATTTAAGTAAAGCCCATTTTCCATTCATTGCTTTATTTTCATAACAAGCTAGAACACTGTTACACTGTGTAACAGTGTAACAGTTTCAGGAACAGAGTGCCTGAAACAGCAGAGACTAACACCTAAACACAACCTCTCACTTCAGATCCAGCAGAGACCAACACCTAAACACAACCTCTCACTTCAGATCCAGCAGAGACCAACACCTAAACACAACCTCTCACTTCAGATCCAGCAGAGACCAACACCTAAACACAACCTCTCACTTCAGATCCAGCAGAGACCAACACCTAAACACAACCTCTCACTTCAGATCCAGCAGAGACCAACACCTAAACACAACCTCTCACTTCAGATCCAGCAGAGACCAACACCTAAACACAACCTCTCACTTCAGATCCAGCAGAGACCAACACCTAAACACAACCTCTCACTTCAGATCCAGCAGAGACCAACACCTAAACACAACCTCTCACTTCAGATCCAGCAGAGACTAACACCTAAACACAACCTCTCACTTCGGATCCAGCAGAGACTAACACCTAAACACAACCTCTCACTTCGGATCCAGCAGAGACTAACACCTAAACACAACCTCTCACTTCGGATCCAGCAGAGACTAACACCTAAACACAACCTCTCACTTCGGATCCAGCAGAGACTAACACCTAAACACAACCTCTCACTTCGGATCCAGCAGAGCAGAGACTAACACCTAAACACAACCTCTCACTTCGGATCCAGCAGAGACTAACACCTAAACACAACCTCTCACTTCGGATCCAGCAGAGACTAACACCTAAACACAACCTCTCACTTCGGATCCAGCAGAGACTAACACCTAAACACAACCTCTCACTTCGGATCCAGCAGAGACTAACACCTAAACACAACCTCTCACTTCGGATCCAGCAGAGACTAACACCTAAACACAACCTCTCACTTGTCTCATATATTCTACATACATGATCTATTCCGCTTCATAAGCAACTTTTTAATTTGAAAAACGATCAGAATCTTTAGATATAGATATTGTATTAATACTCATAGAAACTGTATTAATATAAGACAGCACTGGAGTAATTAATGTTGTTGATTAACAGACTAGTCATATTTAGTTATGTAGCTTCACAAGCATTTGCATGTATAAATACACAAATGTATAATTCCATGTTAAGACAGTACTTTAACACACACTCATACATGCGTGAATTGCATCATTACACCAGAGCTCGACCCATCCCTGGGAACACAGGGTTAAAAGTGCTCTACAGGATGGAAACGATTTGAGATCATGAAACAACATAAGCCTAGTTATCGCAACAGAGCCCCCAGGCGTGTTTTCACACATCTAGCGGAGTCAGCATTCGAGACACACCAAGTCCACTGAGCTTAGACGCCTTCTGATCCATAAGAACACAAGTGAATTAGGGGCGCCACATCACACACACACACCCACACACATACCCACACACATACCCACACACACACACACACACACCCACACACTGGTGTCACAGTGTCACTGAGTCCATGCATACAAGTCAGTAGTCAGTTACAACAGTCAAAAGTTCCCATGATGATGGAGCACAAAGCCCTGGTTTCCCTGGATGTCAGTTCCATGAATCAACTGAAAAGGGAAAAACATTAAAATGACAAAATATGAAATATTGAAATGAAAATAAATATAAAATATAAATGACATACCGAACTTAGAAACTATAGTATGATGAGACTAAAGATAAGAAAAGAGAGGAAAACTTAAAAGTAGAAAGAACCAAATGTATGATCAGCGCTCTAACTGCACTGTAAGCTGGGTGGGGTGGGGACGGGTTGGGGGTGAGGGAGGGGGGGTGAGGGGGACTCATCTGGTTATATTTCATCACTTTTCACCTCATTACACAGTGAGAGAGGGAGTTAAAAAGAGAGAGGTGGAGAGAGAAGGAGTACTTGGTAAGAGAGGAGAGAAAAAGAGAAAAAAACGAAGAAGACTTACTTCTTCTTGTCCTTATCCTTCTTGAAGGGTTGAGAGGATCCTTGCAGGGCTTGTCCCATCAGCGCCTCTGCTGCCACCTTCCTCCTGTTGAAGGCATTCATCTCCTCCTCCAGGTCTCTCCTCTTCTCCTCCAGGTTCCTCTTCTCCTCCTGGTGCATCCTCTTCAGCTGCTCAAACCGCTCATGGAGCTGATTCACAGACATACAGCTTAGCAGAGATGCATGGAGCTGATTCACAGACATACAGCTTAGCAGAGATGCATGGAGCTGATTCACAGACATACAGCTTAGCAGAGATGCATGTGTAGCCGGTGTGTGGTGAAACTCAGTCCTCAAGTATGTAACAGGCCACCCGCGTCAATGAATTGCTAGCTTTTCGTTGGCGTAGTTGGTAGTGGTGGCGCTTGGGAAATCAGAGGTGGTCGGTTCGACTCCTGGTCGGAGTGAACAGTGGCCCGTATGCCTCTGACGGAGCTTGCAAGACCACGTCTGTTACACATGGAGCTGATTCACAGACATACAGCTTAGCAGAGATACATGGAGCTGATTCACAGACATACAGCTTAGCAGAGATGCATGGAGCTGATTCACAGACATACAGCTCAGCAGAGATGCATGGAGCTGATTCACAGACATACAGCTTAGCAGAGATGCATGGAGCTGATTCACAGACATACAGCTTAGCAGAGATGCATGGAGCTGATTCACAGACATACAGCTTAGCAGATCTTGACCTTGATCTTACCGTTAACCAGTGTCCACTGACACACGCTCATTTTAGCCTCCATGTAGTCATACACCCATGCAAGACTACCTTCTGCTATATCCTCTTTGACATTTGACACAACAACTGGTTAAAGACTCCCAGACTGGTTTACCTCTCTCTCCTTCTCTTTCAGCTCAGCCTCGGTTTCCTTCACCTTGTTAACAAACATCTGCCTCATCTCCTCCTCCTTGTGCTGCAGCTCTCCCAGGAACTCCTTCCTCTTAGTTACATACGTCTCCTGGAGGCTGGGGTGGACACACACACACACACAGACACAC
The DNA here is from genome assembly GCA_023658055.1 of Thaleichthys pacificus. Classification (NCBI taxonomy): domain Eukaryota; kingdom Metazoa; phylum Chordata; class Actinopteri; order Osmeriformes; family Osmeridae; genus Thaleichthys; species Thaleichthys pacificus. The sequence continues at coordinate 17,934,531 of CM042855.1, forward strand.
ACAGACACACACACAGACACACACGCAGACACACACACACACACGCAGACACACACACGCAGACACGCACACACACGCAGACACACACAGACACACACGCAGACACACACACACGCAGACACACACACGCGCAGACACACACACACGCAGACACACGCGCAGACACACACACACACGCGCAGACACACACACACACGCGCAGACACACACGCAGACACACACACAGACACACACACACACACACGCAGACACACACACACACGCAGACACACACGCAGACACACACGCAGACACACACGCAGACACACACGCAGACACACACATGCAGACACACACACAGACACACACAGACACACATGCAGACACACATGCAGACACACACTTTAACCCCACTGGTTGAATAAAATAGGGTAGCTGGTAGAGGAGCTAGGTGGTGCTGGTAGCCTCACCTGAAGGGCTGGCTGTCTGGGTCTGTGTCCTTGAAGCCCATCTCCTCCAGCTTGCAGCGTCGGTAGAGCTCGTAGTGGCGAGTGTGTGTCTGCTCCCTCAGGTCCTCCATGTTCACCCGCAGCAGCATCTCCCTCAGCTTCACAAAGTCACAGTGGCTCTCGTTCTCAACTGGGTACATCAAATCACATTTATATTTGTACAGCCTGTTTTACAAGCAACATCACAGAGGGCTTCACAGATGCCCACAGACCTCCCTATCAGCACCATGAGACAAGGACACGTGTGGGTGTGTACGATACCCTGACTCATGTTTATCTTTTTTAGCACACTGATCTGGGGTGTTATTTTACAGTGATGTTCTGGGATGGTGGTGCCTCGATGCTTCGATGGCCAAACAACTGTCCTGGTGCACATAACTCTGTCATTATTGCATTTTGTCGATCAATTTCTTATTTCCTGTTAGTTACTGTGCATCCAATCAGCGACGAAAGTGTTGTACCTACCCTTTCCATTTTGAGTTAATGTAATGTTGTTTTGAGTTACGTAATGTAATGTTTCCCATTTGGGGGAGCGTGTCTTTGTATTGGGGGGAGGAGAGCAAGTCATCCTATTTGGGGGGAGTAGACTCGTATTTGGGGGGAGTGTTTTCATTTGGGGGATGTACTCGTATTAGTGGGTGTTTTTTGCATTTCAGGGCCACCGTAGTGGAGTGGTACCTACCCTGCACGGTGCCCCAGGGGTAGAGTCTGGCCCGCACCATCTTGTTCCCCACCTTCACCTCCTCGCTGCTCCCCACCACTGCAAATGGCAGGTGGGCCTGGAACCAAGAGCTCACAAGGTCAATCACACAAGACCAAAGGTTAGGTAACAACAGACTAGATGGTTAGGGTTAACCCTTCCCCAGAGTCAGCGGTATGTGTACAGTGGTCTTGGGTGTAACTAGGAATGCCTGACAGAAAGCTTGCCCCACTGTGTGTACGTTTGTGTGTATGTGTGTGTGAGTGAGTATGTGTGTTTGTTTATGTGTGTGTGTGCCAGCTCTGAGGTATCTGCGTGTGTGTTTTAGACATCAGACTCACGTTCATGGAGGAGTTGATCTCTGTCACGGCCTCGTCCTCCGTGGGGAACTGGTAGATCTGCACCCCGTTGCTCACCAGTTCACTCATGATCTTGATCTTGAACTTGTGCAGCTCGCTCTTCGATATCGTGTCTGCCTTGGCGATTATGGGAATGATGTTCACCTGCAGAGGCATGACATTTTTATGACTGGCTGAACACCTGACAGGCTGGACACCTGACAGGCTGAACACCTGACAGGCTGAACACCTGACAGGCTGGACACCTGACAGGCTGGACACCTGACAGGCTGGACACCTGACAGGCTGGTCACCTGACACGCTGGACACCTGACTGGCTGGACACCTGACAGGCTGGACACCTGCCACGCTGGACACCTGACAGGCTGGACACCTGACAGGCTGGACACCTGACAGGCTGGACACCTGACAGGCTGGACACCTGACAGGCTGGACACCTGCCACGCTGGACACCTGACAGGCTGGACACCTGCCACGCTGGACACCTGACATGACAGGCTGGACACCTGACAGGCTGGACACCTGACAGGCTGGACACCTGACAGGCTGGACACCTGACAGGCTGGACACCTGACAGGCTGGACACCTGCCACGCTGCTTGGCGAGCATGGGACTCAAGCTACAAAGTTTTGCTCAATACATGAGACACTACCTGTCCCAATAATAGCGTTACAACTGATTACACATTCTCTTTAGAGAAACATTACCTTCCTATACCGATCTTGAACATTTCAGTTAACTATCTTGCCATTCAAATGTTGAATGTTTTGGATAATTAGCTTCCTATACCTATCTTGAACATTTTGCAAATACCTTGCTGTCCAGCTTCTTCATAGTGACCAGGTCCAGAGATTTGAGGGAGTGTCCGGTGGGGGCGATGAAGTACAAGCAGATATGAATCCTGCTGTCGTGGTAGTTGAAGAGGGAACGCTTGATCTTCAGTTCCTCCTGAAGGTAGTTCTCAAACTGTGTGTCGATGTAATCCACAACAGGCTTGTAGCTGTGTGGAGAGAGCACATGAGAAATTGTGTGGTTATTGTACACTGTGTCTGGTAGCTGAGATGTGGTTACTGTACACTGTGTCTGGTAGCTGAGATGTGGTTACTTTACACTGTGCCTGGTAGCTGAGATGTGGTTACTTTACACTGTGCCTGGTAGCTGAGATGTGGTTACTTTACACTGTGCCTGGTAGCTGAGATGTGGTTACTTTACACTGTGCCTGGTAGCTGAGATGTGGTTACTTTACACTGTGCCTGGTAGCTGAGATGTGGTTACTTTACACTGTGCCTGGTAGCTGAGATGTGGTTACTTTACACTGTGCCTGGTAGCTGAGATGTGGTTACTTTACACTGTGCCTGGTAGCTGAGATGTGGTTACTTTACACTGTGCCTGGTAGCTGAGATGTGGTTACTTTACACTGTGCCTGGTAGCTGAGATGTGGTTACTTTACACTGTGCCTGGTAGCTGAGATGTGGTTTTACACTGTGCCTGGTAGCTGAGATGTTACTGTACACTGTGCCTGGTAGCTGAGATGTGGTTACTTTACACTGTGCCTGGTAGCTGAGATGTGGTTACTTTACACTGTGCCTGGTAGCTGAGATGTGGTTACTTTACACTGTGCCTGGTAGCTGAGATGTGGTTACTTTACACTGTGCCTGGTAGCTGAGATGTGGTTACTTTACACTGTGCCTGGTAGCTGAGATGTTACTTTACACTGTGCCTGGTAGCTGAGATGTTACTGTACACTGTGCCTGGTAAATACAGTGTCTTGACTTTGTCCACTAAAATCCTGTTAGAACCAGGGGCGTTGTTTCCAGTGTTGGGAGTAGCGCGTTACAAAGTAACGCATTGCTGTAATTCCACTACTTTTAGCGGTAACGAGCATGTAACAAAGTCTTTTTTTAAATCAAGTAACGCAGTTACAATTACTGAAATTTAAATGAGTTTGTTACTCGCGTTATTCTCTTTTGGGAAAAATGAACACTTGAAGACAAGATAGGCCGACTTTAGCTGCTTCTGATCTGATGTCGCAGGACCTTGGTGGCGCAATGATACACCAATCGAATCAATCAATGAGCATTAAACCACATCATGCCCGACAGTGCGGATAGAATGAGCTTTCTCTCCTGGAAGTATGGTCATTACTTTTCGCTCGTTGAAATTAAAGACAAAAATGTAGTGGTGAGTTGTAAATGATGTGCAGGTGCAAAGAAGCTATCCACATCTAAGAGTAGCAAATCAAATCTTATGAAGCACCTGTTGAAACGACACGCTTCGACAAAGCTAGTAGCGAAAGACCCCAGCCCTACAGATGCTGAAGGCACCTTTTTTTCTCTTTTAATTAGTGTTAATACTGTAGGCCAATCACTTTTATTTCATTGGGCCTAATGTGGTAAAAGAAAAACACTGTTAAATGACTGAGAGTTATTTTGTATTAAGTTAAGTATTAAAAGGGACTTTTATACTACTGCTTGATTTGAAGGCCTGTTGCCCTGTTGATTACAATAAATAGGTCTAAAAAAATATGTTTATTGTGTTTGACTGTTAAGTACTGTTCATATTCATTACATTTAAAAAGCAGACATAAAAGTTACTTTCCCTAGTAACTAATTACTTTTGATATACAGTAACTGGTGAAGTAATTCAATTACCTTTAAAAGAAGTAACTAGTAACTAATTACTGATTTTCAGTAACTTGCCCAACACTGGTTGTTTCAGCAAAAGCTAAGGTATGTGACATGAACTATCGTGATTCTGACCCTTCATCTTCTGCTGCACTTGGGATAAAAGCATCTGCTAAAGGAATAACATGTTCAATGTAGCCAATGGTACAATGATAATCACATGGTACAATGATAATCAGATGCAGTCTGTAATTAACTGAATACTTGTATCCAAATCGTTACATACAAAAAATGCATTAATGTGTTTAAAACCGCCGAAAATGAATAGTTCCAGGTTACCAGGCCTCTTTCAAAGGCAGAAACCATTACCATTGTATCTTGGTAACAGTCTCAACTACATCAGTTGTTGCCAAGAATCCTTTTCTCTCTCGTTGGACCAAGTCCTTTGAGATCACATTAGTTCCACCAGTCGTTCTCTAACATCTCTTCCCCTTTCATTCATGCCCACACAAAGTCCAAAGCCCCACACCCAGTTAGCTGGTCTGGGAGGCGAGACCTCCCGTGGATCACTTCATAATGTCCGGTTACATTATATTAAATTGTATCCATTTAGCAGATGCTAACCCTAACCCAGAAGAGTCCTACCTACTACTAACCCTAACCCTAGAAGGGTTCTTCTACTTCTACACCATGAATGGAGCTACAAAAGGCACAGACCTTGGTCAAATACTACTTGCAAATATTCTCAAAATACTTTATGTTTAGCCAATAAGAACAGTCACATTTTGTCAAGCTTTAATGGGGCATAGCAACAGTGTACAGTTTTGTCTTTCTGGGAGCATCGTCACAGATCAGGGTCATACTGCCCCTGGTAACCTCCCCACTCTTGGTAACCTCACCTCGACCCCTATAGCCCCCGGCAACCTTACCTCTACCCCTATAGCCCCCGGCAACCTTACCTCTACCCCTATAGCCCCTGCTAACCCCTGGTAACCTCACATCTACCCCTATAGCCCCTGCTAACCCCTGGTAACCTCACCTCTGCTCCTTGTTGATCTGGTCCCCAAAGCCCACGCTGTCCACCACGGTCAGCTTCAGGTGGACGCTGCTCTCGTGCAGGTCGTAGGTTTTCGGACGCAGGTGGACATTGTCTTGGTAGTGGCTGGCCTCCTCATTATCAAATGCTGTGTTGAAGAGGGTGTTCATCAGAGTGGACTTTCCAATCCCCGTCTCTCCTAGAAAAGAAAAAAAAAAGATCAGTTGAATCAGATTCAGCGTATAATCCTTCTCTCCAGTTTCTGTGGTGCTGAGAAGCAGACTGCACCAGGGGCAACACTCCTGTCTCCCCACATCTCCATGGATACATACCCACACAGAGGATGTTGAAGCAGAAGCCCTGTGTGACGGACTTGCTGACCAGTTGATCAGGTAAGCTGTCGAACCCAACATGGCCGCCCAACTCCAGCTTCCTCTTCTCTTCATCCTGAGACACAAAACACAGAATGAGGACTGCTTTCTCGATATGACTACTGGGTTCTGTGTCGCTATGTTTTTCCTGCATTATTTATGGGAAATGTATGTACTAATTACAGGTAGAGGGTTTGAATAAAAAAGGGATGAATCTGCATGAATAGGTTCATGATAAACATCTTACTAGAACACCCAACATCTTAACATTTGAAGATGCACTGAATCCTTCACTGCCCTCAAATAAACCCAAGTTATAGTAAAAATCAGTTATTTTAGTCCAGTCACTTTAAGCCAGAATCGGGGTCAACCTAGGACAAATTGCAACAGAAGCAAACTCAACTGGTTTTGTATCGTCCATATGTTCTGAGTAAGGAAAAGAAAGCCCAGAAGAATCCCATTAGGGGAAAGTTTAAAAAAAGACCCAAATATAACCTATTCATACGCCTATTCATTCTTTTTCTCATGTGAATAGGGTAACATTTTTAACCTTTAGATATCACCATGAAAATTACTGAGTTTATTACTTACATCAAGACAAACAAAAAATGTATTACAAGGTTTTTTAAATTGTTTGTTAACATGGGCAAATGGTGCATAATCTAATTAGGTATGCGCTAATTTGCATAAATACTACAACATCTCTAAACATTGGATATAGCCAGGTGAAAATGTCTTGTTGACATATAACAGTAAAAGACTAGATGCAATGACTATATGACTAGGTGCATGTCATGTTTTGCTCCAACTACAACCTAGATGTATCAGCCAAGACACAAAGATACTAGCTTTCTGCAACCATTTGACAATTAAATCTTATGACGAGGTTTTTAAAATATTTTTCAAAATATCCACAATGTCGTCTATTAATTATAAGGTTTTTGAAACAGTTGTGATACTTTTTGAATAAATGACATGAATGATAGGGGCCTGTCCCATGTGTGTCCCATGTGTGATACCTGGTCTGTGTTCCCAGTGTGGAACACACAGACCTGTGAGGAACACACAGACCTGTGAGGAACACACAGACTTGTGAGGAACACACAGACCTGTGAGGAACACACAGACCTGTGAGGAACACACAGCTGGTACCTCACTGCTGAGAGAAACCATGAGGACTTGGATATGCTTCACACAACCATCAACAATATCCCTGGTGCACACACACACACATGTGCACATGAGTGCCTTTATCTGGCTACTGTTATTTTACAGGATGAGAGGAGACAGAGGAGTGTGCTCTTTATCTCATTATCCCACTATCCTCTTACTCTGTCCATGTTACAACCTACTCTATAAACACTGTAGCCCACCCCGTTCCACTCTCACTTCATTCCGTGTGTGAGCAGCTACAAAAAATTAACCTTCTAGCCAAAATGAATACATGCAGTTAAAGATAACATGTCACTGTTACAATTTAGCAACGTCACATCCACTGATCTGTGAACTGAGTATGTGTCATCGTTTTACTCTGACAGCGAGAATCGTGTGCAGTAGTGTGATTTGCATAGCCTATTTAAAACCCGGAATTTCACAATAGACCTAAACCTGAATATTGATATAATAAGCAAGCCTTATTTTACGCAGAAATGAGCTAAGCCCGACTGTTGACATCGAAAGAGAAATCACGGTTCGTAACCCTCGTACGATTGGCGCATTCTGACTACACCTGAACGTTGGGCCACATGCAGCATCACAAAAGCCCCAGTTAACGAACAAGGGTAATTGAAAACATGACAACCCTAAACCAATAGGCCTGGATACTTACAGCGAAAATGTCAATGTCCGTAGCCGCCATCGTGCAAGGAGTACGGAGAGAATCTGCGAGGACCTGTCTTCATCGGGACTGGGTTTGACTGAGGGAACGGCTCAATTCATTCAATATGGCTACTTCGTGGCTACACCCCCTCGGTGCTGGAATGCCATTCACTAAGCACGTCTAGAACTCGGGCACTCTCGGCTTCTTGATTTGAACCGATGTTTGTCAAAAGCAACCAGACTTAATTACAATACTGCAATATTACAGGAGTGGGTAATAGCCTACAGGACGTAGATGCTATAATAACTAGTTAGTAACAAAAAACAGTATCATCAAACACAATGTGACCTCAAAATGATGTTAATAAAATGTAGGGGCCTACCCATGTAAATAGGATGCTTTACCACAGGCCTATGCCTCACAGAAACCTATCGACAAACATCGCAACAGTCATAACAACATGTAACAGGTGTTTAGGCTATTAACAAACAAAAGACGTAGGCTAATTAATTGAATGCAACTTAAAGATATAGCCTACATTAATAGCCAAAACATGTTCAAATATGTGTGTAGGCTATATACCTTGAACCTATTTACTTAGTAATGTTTGAGCCCCACTTGGGCGCTGACTCCATAGCATCAGGCGTCACCGAGCACAAGAACAGACAGAACAAGCATCGGGGGCGCGCTTTTCATGCGCGTTCTGCCTTTTAGAGAATTAAATACGTTCAAGCGAAAAGAAAATGGCAAGAAACTATAGTCCAGACACCGGAAGCAGCAGGTAGTGACGAGGGGGAAAAGATAATAGTACTTGACCATCACACGCATACACGGAGCAGCTCAAGGGAAGAGACGGACGGCGGGATTTGCAGCAAAGAGTCAAAGAAAAACTGTTTTTCCTGCATCCCGCTGATATCTTGTCAACGGATTGAGAGAAAATATGGCTTTGACTCAAGAATCTATTTTGACGTTTTTGTTGGAGAACGGCGGAAAAGTGAAAAATTCTGAGTTGGTAAATAATTTCAAACGTCAACTAAATTGTAGCGATCCCGCAGAGAAGAAACATAATAGGGATATTTTTAAGAAATTCGTGAACAGTGTTGCGGTTGTGAAACAAGTCAATGAAGTCAAGTTTGTGGTAGTGAAAAAAAGATATCAGGACTTTGTTAAAGTTGGTGAAATGTATATGAAATATAGCGCGCAAAATTCGGATTTAGACGACAGCTTTAGTAGCCAGACCTTGTCCCTCTCACCGACGGTATCGGAGCTCAGTGCTTTAGTTAAATACGAATCTGTCAACATACCGAACTTGGATATTCAAAACAACAATACGTGCAACTCCTCAAACAGGAATGGGAATTGTTTGAACAATAGGGATGATTTCCAACATACGCCTGTGCATATCAGTAACATAGGAAGAGGCTTAAGAAACGGTGGGTCATGTAAGACTTCTAACGAAGACCCCCCTACCGTAATCAAGGTCCTGAACGTTTCTTATGATCAGGTGATCAAAACGGGAAAAACTGGCCCAGTGTTTGCCATCGTGGCAGTCAAATCTCCATCCCGTGGTGATTCACCCCCGGCAAGACAAGATGAGTTAAACTGCATACCAACCTTTTCTGGATTGAAAACCCCAGTTGGATCAGAGTCTCTGATGCAGATGCCAGTTTCATCGTCAGAAAGAGATTTCATGCCTCTTCCTAATGGTCCAGGCCGGGTGGGCTCAGAGCAGAGTGCCTCCCTGTGGAGAGAGCTGTCCCAGGAGGAGATACGAGCTCCAGGCTCCCCCCTGCTCAGGAGAAGCAGGACCTGTAGAGCAGCAGAGGACCAGCAGGGCCTGGGGTGTGTCCCCCTGCCGCCGGGGGGCCACCGGTGGCTGGTGACGGCAGCGTCTGGGCTGTGGGGTCAGATCCACGGCCAGCTGCAGCAGGACAGCCAGCTGGCGACCAGGAAAGACTTCATGTCTGGATTCACAGCGCTGCACTGGGTGGCTAAGAGCGGCCACAGTGAGATGGTGCACACCATCATGGACGTGTCGCGCAGGACAGAGGCGAGAGTGGATGTGAACGCTCGCACGCATGGAGGCTACACACCGCTGCACCTCGCTGCCCTACACGGCCATGCAGAGCTGATGCTTCTGCTGCTGAAGCTCTACGGAGCCAACGCAAACATCCGGGACAATGATGGGAAGAAGCCGCTGCATTACCTTGGGCCAGGTGTGTCTCCTGAGCTGCAGCAGCTGCTGGGAGGCGGGGCCCAGGCACACGGGAGGGAGGAGGAGGACAGGGACATGCCCAGAGGGATAAACACCCTAAGCAGACTCTTCATGCAGCCTCACGGGACGGCGCACCGGAGGAAACACAAGCTGCTGCCTGGGGCATCTCACCCTGGGACTAGGAGGCTGGGACTAAGAGAGGCTGGGGGCGTCTCCCCCTGGGACTAGGAGGCTGGGACTAAGAGAGGCTGGGGGCGTCTCCCCCTGGGACTAGGAGGCTGGGACTAAGAGAGGCTGGGGGCGTCTCCCCCTGGGACTAGGAGGCTGGGACTAGGAGAGGCTGGGGGCATCTCCCCCTGGGACTAGGAGGCTGGGACTAGGAGAGGCTGGGAGCGTCTACTAGGGGCAGGAGGATGAAGATGCACATGTACAAATAAGGATTTTCCAATATAGAGCAGGGTGGGTATTAGCTCGCTATTTGATATTTAGAATATTGATATTTTGATATCCTCTAACATGTGAATTGTATTTAATATCTTGTAATGTCTTTAAAGTATTGTAATTGCCTAGAATTACATTAGGCTAATCTTGGGTCCCTTGTCTTGAGTGACAATAAACATTAATGAATGTGATGCTCTTATTCTGTTTCTGAATCTGTTGTGTCCCCGGGGACCTGTGAGTGAGATGATTTAAAGTTTAAAATTATATCTTAAATATATAGAGCTCTTAAATTGGTAATTGGTAAAAGTCACATTATTTTTGTATGAAACTAAGTACTTAATAAAGATAATTACACATTCTAAGTAGTTTTAAATGAATGACATCTTGTTTACCTTGAACTTAAACATGAGGAATTGCAGAGATGGGAAGTAACAAAGTAAAAATACTTTGTTACTGTGTTTAAATAGATTTTTCTGGTATCAGTACTGTAATTCACTATTTTTCTGATAACGTTTTTCTTTCACTCCTTAAATTTTTTACACAAATATCTGTAGTTTCTACTTATACAAATTTTTTCCAAAAGATTTTGGAAAAAATGTTTTTGTTTTGTTTTGAAAAAACGTTTCTAAAAAAAACGTTTTAAAAGGTAGAAAACTTATTTCTAAAAAAGGTTTTCACAAAAATGTTTTGCATCATTGATCAGGACTCTACTGTACTCGATTGTACTCTGCTCTGCTTTAATCTACTCTGTTTTAGGCTTCTCTGTTCTCCTCTCTCCTTCCTCTCCTCTCCTTTCACTGTGTGTGGGGGGAAGAAAGTTTAGAAAAAATGTACGTTAAGGATGAGACAGAAGGAGTTAGCGATGTCTACATGGCTGAGAATTGCCATAAATGAGGGAGATGTATGAAATTGTCAACGTCAAAAAGGATTCCCCTGCTCGGTGTGTCTGTAGTGCTACAGACACACCGAGCAGGGGAATCCTTTTTTCAGACTGCAGGTCTGGAAAAAGACCAATATGACTGCTGACCCACAGAGATAGACTAATACCCGTTCACAATTAATTATTAAGGTAGCCTATATAGCGGGATGGCCTTACAGTAGCAATATACTTTGACACGTCTAAAAGATCATTCACCTTCAATATTAAACTGTTCGGTTATCATCCCGGCATCTTCTGTTATTCTGCATTGCGACCTGCGGTGATTACGCGCACCTGCTTTATGAGCAGCACGTGCATAGGTTGGTTGACATCCGTTTTCACCGCAAAGTTCTCTCTCAAATGTTGGTGGATTTGTTTACTATGGCAGAAACTATTGTGCGGATGTCAGTCGTACTTTATAATCTGAACGCTTTTCTTTTACTGCATCTTGTGATCTGTGGTCGATCCCTACGATCATCCCCTTCAACGACAAACGGATTAAACAACTTTGCCGACTCCTCTCTCTTTCAACATGGAAATATATTATCCCCCCTTTTGAGGGCATTGTCGGAACAAGATGGAGAGCACTGGCGAGATGTAGGCCCAAACCCGAAGCAGCGAGCGGAGCCTAGACATGTTCGGTACATGAAAAGACTGTACAAGAAGTCCGTTAGCCAGAAGGGTGCAGCTGGGACTAACCCGCTGTTCAACACAGTTCGACTCATAACCCCAAGAGACGAATGTCTCGAGCGGAGCAAAGGTAAACAGCCCAGTGAAACCGTAATACAACACTTAACATTAAACATTCTTACACTTAAATGAGAAGATATGTATTCTTTGTTTATGAAGTGCATAAAAAATGTATGTAATTATTGTGGCCCAGACAGATATGACTAAACAACATAGACAAACTGATGACAATGATCTGTTGCACTTAAATGTTTTTTCCATATTTCCCAAAAGAGATCTTTATGCAAGACATCTCCTTCAACCTTGAGCAGGTGAGAGCCAAAGAACAGCCTATGAAATCTGTGCTGCTCTACTCTTTTGAGCGCCCAAGCCTGGTTCCATCTGTCTGCCACCTGTCAGTGCAGCAGCAGCAGGCAGAGCAGTGCCCCCTCGGTCCCGAAGCCCAGCATGCCTCCAGCTTTCTGCTGGGGAGGGGGCGCCGACCAGCGAGCAGAAGCAGGTGGGTAGAGGTGGACGTCAGCTCCTTCCTGCTCCCCCTCGTACAGGCCCACCAGAAAGACATTCATCTCCTCATCAACCTGACGTGTGCTGAGGAAAGAGGGGTCAAGATGTCCAGAGGGGGCTCTGTGGAGATGACCCTGAGGTCACCGTCTCTGCTGTTATATCTCAATGACACCAGCGAGCGGGCCTCCCACCGCCGGGCCCTCGTGCCAGATCAGAGGTCAGCAGGCTGGAACCGGTTTGAAACCCAGAGGGACTCCGAGGCAGAGCGCTGGGTGGGGCAGAACACGGGCCGGTTGAGGAGGAGTGCAACCAGAAACAGAGCAGCTAAAGCCAGCCTCCCCGAACTCAAGTCCACCTACGACTTCCCCACTAACGACTGTGCTTTGTACGACTTCCGGGTTACCTTCAGCCAGCTGAAACTGAACCACTGGATCATCTACCCTCACTGGTACAACCCCAGGTACTGCAAGGGAACCTGCCCTAGAACCATGGGCTTCATGTACGGCTCCCCGGTCCACACAATGGTGCAGAGCATCATCTACGAGAGACTGGACGCCTCAGTGCCAAGGCCTTCCTGTGTTCCCTCAGAATACAAACCCATGAATGTAATCACGGAGTACAACGGCATCATCACCTACAAGGTGTACGAGGAGATGATCGCTACTCGCTGTACTTGTCGCTAACATCCAAGAGTGACACAGTGTGACGACGTTGTTTTAGTTTTACAAGCATAACATACAACTTCCTGGCAGCTTTGAATACAGGAGGGATCCTCGTCGTTCTCACGTAGCTCTCACGTGGCTTTCACCAGAATCAGATATGCGATACTAACAAGCCAGCCTCAGTGATTTCATACATTGTAAAACCATCTTTGTGTGAAATTGTATTTATCTAGAGCAGATGCATTTACTTCATCCAGTGTTTTCTTTGCCAAGCACTGTGTTAAATACTGGAAAAGTTATTAGCAAATATTAGGATTAATTTTGCTTTTGTAGTGACGTGATGGCAGGAATGTTGTTAACACATATTTTAGTGCATCCGTCTTGTTTTGTTTTGCGATGTGGTGTTGCAGCTGAAGACACATGAAAATATTATCAAAATGATTTTTATGTTTAAGTTATATTTGTTTATTTATTTTGGGTGGGGGGTTTGTCCTTATCGTTTATTACTTAAAACACAATCTGCTCATTTTAAGTAGGCTAAATCTGTTCTGGACTAAATCTAAAAGTGGTTCCTGTTCTCTGACCAAAACACTTTTACATTTTATTCCTTGGGATTGCAGTTGTCTCATGGACAACCTATTTTCATAATATGCAAAAAGAAAATTTCAGTGTGTATTTATTACCTTTGGTCATGAAATGACTGCATACCAATGAATTTGTATTGACGAATTCAACTAACTAAATGCGTGTCATGAACTATTTATGCATCAAATGAATTTACTCTAAGCTCTTGTTCCGCTGCTGATTATATAGGGTCTACTCTGTGGAGACTAGAATAAACAAACTGCATAGTTCATGTGTCTGTTGAAAGATTCTTCCAAGTGCCAACTGTACTGTAGTAACCCTAAAGTTTATTCCATGCACAGACAACTAGAGATTGCCCCGTGAAGAGAAAGCATAGCCTATACCGTGCTCGTCCACTCTCAGAATTATATCACAGGACGGTCAGGACCTAATCTTCTATGGGTTCTGGTTGTCGGATCGCATCCAACTGTTGAATGCATACACCATCTACTGTACTGGAGTGTGAGCCCAGTCACTGCTTACCTAACCCTAACCAAAGAGTATGTAAGACTTATATACTATTTGCCCTAACCTTGGCAGTCAATGGCCCTAACCCTGCGACTGGTTGTATGACGTGTACAGTTGGTTGCGAGCGTGAGTGGGAGTGAGGCCGTGACTGGCCACTCACTCCTGCACAATAGGTGGCGGTGTAGGCACTCCTAAGTTGGATGATTTCCACCAATCAAAGTTAAAGAAGAAGAAGCCCTGTCGTCACAACAGTTTCCGCCATTACAAGTTCTTGCGGCTAAAGGTTAGTGATGAATGTTCTTTTTTTATTGCACAACCTTATTTTAAAATGATATAAACTGCTACTTAATGGCGTAATTGAGCCCATAGGACTACACCTTTTTGCAATATAACTAATTGAACTTTGAGACTTCGTGTATTTTCATGTGAATGTCAAACAAGGTCTCGAGGACCCAATGTTGCCTATCTGCATGTTCTGCTAGCTCCTTGCGCCGTTCACAGCAATGTGTCCAGATAATCACAAACTATCGTGTTTACTTTAGCTAGTCTTGTGGCCAGAATGTGTGTCAAATGCCACTTATCAAAAAATGACTTTCGAGACGTATATTACGTGGGCAATACTAGGCACCAAGTGGTCTTAGCCAACATTACTTACCATAATTTTTTTGCTTTTGTTTGTCTTGAAGACATTGATACGTACACAAAGCTAAACATATAGGCTAGTGGACATGTTATAGCAGGTACAGTGTGGCACAGTGCCATGTTGTCATGAGTTTCCTCCGTGAAGAACCCCAATCTGAACAGACTGCCCATTCTGCCCATGTCCCAGGCATGGACATGGATGATCACTGACTTGACTAGAACTCTGAACTATGGTAGAAAGGTTAAGATAGTACCTACTGTAGTTACTGTTATGCTGATTTGTGAGATGCACATGCTGCAGTCACTCAACTTCTATTGTTTTCAGATCATCTCATCTGACATCATGGGTCGCCACTTTGGAGATTTGGCCAAGATCAGACATGTGATCACATACAGTCTGTCCCCCTTTGAGCAGAGGGCTTTCCCAAACTACTTCTCCAAGGGAATCCCCAACATGTGGAGGCGGTTCAGAGCCTCCGTCTTCAGATCCGCTCCCCGTGAGTTTTGTAGTGCTTAACTGTACCACTTGCTCAGGGAACTTACAAGTTATCTTATTCATATATATATCAAAAATCCGACTTTTTTCAAATGGAAATCATCTTCCTTTTACCAAAGAGCTGCTCCTTATTTGATCAAAACACACACATGGAGTAAACATCACACGGCTGAATGTGTTCATCTGTTTCAGCCATGATCGTCATGTACCTGACTTATACCTGGGGGAACCATGTCCATGAGCAGGGCAAGAGGAAGAATCTGTCTGACTTTGAAACCCCCGAGGAGTAGAAGATCCTCTACTGACCTCCCGAGCTCCTGATGTTCCTGTGACTGTGTGTTTCTCTAAATAAAGATGGTATTTATCACAAACCTGTATTAATTTGGATGTATTATTCTGAGAACAACTCATGTAGACCTCTGTTTCCATAGAGATCTGCTGTACAGCGTATATAAATGTTGGTGGTTGGACTGTATTTCCAGTTTGCCCACACAGCAGGTCACTTGATGCTACTGGGTCATGTGGGATGGAGACTGTAAAACTTTAGCAATGCTACGTTGTTCTTTATTGAAGTAAACTGCAGTGTATCAAGACAGCCTTTGTCTGCAGCAGGGGCGTCGTTAGACCCTTTTTAGTGGGGCCCAAGGTGGAGCTCCCCAAGGACGACAAGCCGGTGGGCGAGCAGAACGGCCCTGTTAACGGGCAGGGAGACGGAGCCCAGGGGGAAACCCCCGCCACAGATGGCAACCCTGCCTCAGAAACCACGGAAACCAAGCCTGACATGGACCTTGACTAGGCAGGCTACCCCCCACACCCCACCCATCCCCCCTTCCATCCAGTCTCCCTCACCCCCCCCCCCCCCCCCCTTCGGATCGAGACGCAGACCCTAGTTGTACCCGAGCTAGTGGTGTTCCAGTTGGCCTAAATATGGCCTAAATATGGTTTAAAAATGGTTTAAATACTTAAAAATGTGCATTCTTCCTTTCCTCTGCCATTGGATGATGTGACATAGCTGATTGGGTCAGGACAGGGCATTCGATCCCTGTCACTACTCCAGTCTGGGGTTAGTTCATAGGTTTTCATGGGGGGGGGGGGGTGTAATTAGAGTGTCTAAATTAGTCATTCCACTATCAGAAGCCCTGTCTGCTGCCAAAGCATGTCCTTTATCTTTTGCTGAAACGAAATTGAAAGCCTTTTGAAATAAGCCTGTTGATTGACAATAAGTGCTATACACATAATGGTATTTATTTCTGTTGTGTGCCCTCTAAACGTTTGGGTCAATGTCACAATTTGGTTTTAATAAAGTCCCTGAAAATCGGTATATGTTTAATGATTTTTAACTTTATTCCTTATCTTACTGTGTGGTGATTTTCAATATAACTTCTCCCAAAGAAACCAGTCCTTTTTAGTGACAGAATATAAAAAAAGACAATTTCTTTGACATCAACATATTGGTTGTTTTGGTCCGTTGCCCCGCCTCTGCCGCTATGCTGGACTCCGGTCCTCCGTCACGTGACAATAGTTCTCCCGTACCTCGCGCACTCCTTGATATCTTCCTGATTCTGCGAGAAAGACGGGGGTGGATGAGTCGGATGCGGTAACAGGTAGGCTACGTTTAATCAATAGCTTTCCTTTTCACGAAACTGCAAATAGACCTGCCCAACAAAAAGACGCTAGTCCGAATATAACTATAACCATAGACAGTATTTAACCATGGCAAACTTAGAAAAACTGCTGACCGTGCAAAAATATAATGTTAAGTGTCGACAAATATCACGTCTCCTGAATTGTCGAGTCCCAACCCTTCATGGGTCTAAAGTCTCTTTAAGTGTTTGACGAATGCGATCTGTATCTCGTGATAACAGCTTTGTCCTTTGTTAACTTTTAAGTTCATTCAGCACAATGAAGTTGATTATCCTCAGCAACTATGACCAGGCCAGTGAGTGGGCTGCAAAGTACATCAGGAATAAAATCCTTCGCTTCAATCCTGGTCCCGACAGATTGTTCACGTTGGGACTTCCTACTGGTAAAACACACATTTATTCATTTAGCAGACGCTTTTATCCAAAGCGACTTCCACATGCCACCGTGTTGAACACCGAAGCCCTGTGTAATCAGAGGCGTAGCTAGCAAATGTTTAATAGGGGGGGCAGATAGATTCAGAATGTTATGTTGGGGTGGCACATTTATCAACATAGTTGATAGTTGAAGTTCAAGTGCGTTTAACTGCTGTATTTAGAAAAATTATTTATTCGTCAATCAACATTTAAGTGGGAGGGGCACTCCCACTTAACCCCCCCCCCCCCAGCCAACTTTGTAGCCAAATGACTATTCTGCTTTTAGTGTCTCTTTCTTCCTACAACAGGCAGTACACCACTAGGATGCTATAAAAAGCTGATTGAATATCATAAGAATGGAGAAATATCTTTCAAATATGTCAAAACCTTCAACATGGATGAATATGTCGGTATGTGCTTCACCTATTTTTGTGCATAAAACCTTGTTCTTAATACAGATAAATAACAAATTTAGCCAAACTTACCGGGACCAGACTGACTTGGATGAATTGTTATCCAAATCATACAGGACTTCCCAGAGAACACCCTGAAAGTTACCATTCCTTCATGTGGAACAACTTCTTCAAGCACGTAGACATTCGGGCAGAGAACACCCACATCCTGGACGGCAATGCGTGCGACCTACAGCAGGAGTGTGAGGCCTTCGAGGGGCTGATCACTGCTGCAGGCGGGATTGAGCTGTTTGTCGGAGGTGAGGAGGATGGTCCTTCACAGCCCTCTGCTCCCCTGGATTCTGTTCAGGCAGTTACAATAGCATTTGTAATGTCTGTTGTTAAAGGCAGTTTCGTGAGCACAATTACACACACATGCGCGCTAGTTATGAGTAAGTAAAGGACATAACAGCACAGTGACATGGTCTGCTATAACGTGTGTCGCTCCATGTCTAGGCATCGGGCCGGACGGCCACATTGCCTTCAACGAGCCGGGATCCAGCCTGCTATCCCGGACGCGGGTAAAGACCCTGGCCAGCGACACCATCCTGGCCAACGCTCGCTTCTTCGACGGGGACCTGTCCAAGGTGCCCACCATGGCTCTGACCGTGGGCGTTGGCACCGTCATGGACGCCAAGGAGGTGAGGCGTGACGCTCTGGAGTGTTCCTCTGACAGGAGTCAGCCGTTTGTCCCTGACACTGACCACTAACATGCAGTCAGAACTATGCACTTCTGGTCCTTGATTATCCTGCTTTACTTTTTATATGCACTATTTGTTTGTCGCTTTAGATAGAATCTCTCTGCTTTATAAGGGATCTAAAAGCATTCCATCTGTATCATGTGTTAATGTGTGTTTGGCAGGTGATGATCCTGATCACAGGAGCCCATAAGGCCTTCGCTCTGTACAAGGCCATTGAGGAGGGCGTCAACCACATGTGGACGGTGTCCGCCTTCCAGCAGCACCCGCAGACCGTGTTTGTGTGTGACGAGGACGCCACGCTGGAGCTCAAGGTCAAAACCGTGAAGTACTTCCAGGGTGAGAGTTTCACAGCACTCGTGACAACACTAGAAACATGAGAACACCAGATTCTCTGGTGAAAGAGCTATCTTGGTGCTACAAACCCTAAGTCTAGATATTTTTCTTTCTTTTCAACTCTGCTGTAAGAAAATACAGGGGCTTACAATGTTGGAATGAGGATAAATTAGCTTTGGTTTGGAAACAAA
This sequence comes from Thaleichthys pacificus, assembly GCA_023658055.1. Classification (NCBI taxonomy): domain Eukaryota; kingdom Metazoa; phylum Chordata; class Actinopteri; order Osmeriformes; family Osmeridae; genus Thaleichthys; species Thaleichthys pacificus. Next base: position 17,953,323 of record CM042855.1, read on the forward strand.
TTAAATTGAAGACAAGTCTGAAAAGAAAGGAAATGTAAATGTCGGGGGACTTGGGGTTGTTTACCACTTCATGTGTTGTTTTTATTCCTAACAGGAATGATGCATGTGCACAACAAACTGGTGGAGCCTCCAGTCTGACTGAGCTGGGATGCTGCTTTACGTTTCTGTCTGTTTTTAGGCCTACTATTGAATGACTTTGTACTTATGTTGGTCGATAGTTCCATTGCTGTTTCTTTATGATCACATGAACACATTATTCAATTTGATACAACCTTGCTTTTGTAAGTATTTGTCCTTTAAATAAAATACCTTTGATAGTCATTCTTAAGTAATTATGTAATCATTTACATCTCGGTTGATCTTGTTACGTCTTTTGTTGCTGAACCAGTCAGTTGGTCTCAATCGGTCACATGACAGTGCGAGGGAGGAACAACAAGCACTCTCGCCTAGACTTTAGAAGAAGCGATGGCCGACCTGTGCTAGTTTGCTGTCAAGACTACATTTACGCACACACGTTGAGAACTAGAGTGATCAATTGAAAGTGATTGAATCTCGGACGTCATGGCAGAGCAAGGCAGCAATGTTCGTTATCAGGAGGTAAGACATTGTTTTTAGTGTTAGACTCTCAGCTTGCTCGCTACCTACCTAGCATGTTATCGCAGTACAACGAAAAAACGGGTTCTGACATGCCAGTAAGTCAGCCAAGCCAAGCAATGGCCCAATTGCAATTATGAATGGAGTGAAGATTTAGCAAACTAGCAACTCACCAACTAGTTTTCTAGTTTGAAGCCAGCTATAAGAATTGTATCGGCTGCTTTGATGCATTATTGAAAATCACTCGTTCGTCACACTGATCGTTCGGTTTGTGTTTTGTTTACAGATTGGGCTAGTGCGTTAGCCTAGCTAGCTGCCGTGCTAGGAGGGCCCATTCAGATAACGTCCCACCCAATATTTTCGAGATAGTCAACCGCAGCTGTAGGTATAGCTGTATGTCCTTTAATTCGTTAAAATGGCCAGATTTTATGTAGCTAGTAGGCTAAGGTAGATTCTAAACAGGCAAATTCTAAGATCAACTCTTGTCGTTTGTGTTAGTTTCATTGGATGTTAATAAGGGGTGCTGTCGGGAAATGAGTATAAATATCACTTGATAATAGCCATCTACATGAAGCTGGAATGGTACTGTCGAGCCAGAGTGGGAATGGTCCATGGGATACGGATCAGTACTTTTGTAGTAATTGGTGTTATTACACATTATAGACGAGCCCTCCCCTCCAGTAAAGTGGTTACCCTGTCCTCTCAAGTAGCGTCAAGTGTATCTTGTCTTCAGTTGTGAAAATGCTTGTATCAAGTAGTGTAAAGTCTTGTCTGTAAGACTGTTCTGCAGTAGTGTAAAGTGTGCTCTGCTGTAGTGAAAGTATGTTCTGTCTGCAGCTGGTGAATGAAGAGGAGCCGGGCGTGTCTTCCCAGGAGGCCGTGGGGCTGGGCGTGTCTTCCCAGGAGGCCGTGGGGCTGGACGCTCCCCCGCCCTACAGCAGCGTCACAGCAGCCAACGCAGGTCGTCACCTGGGAGGGGCTTGTCAACCAGAAATACTTTTAGATAATCACTGGGAACTATATAACGATTCTTTTAACTTAATATCATGGCAGGGAAAGGTAGTTCTGCCACTTAAGTAAAGCCATTCAGTAGGTGAGCTCTTAAACCAATCACGTTTGATGGAAGTGTGTCACAAACACTTTCTTGATATGGTCCTAGGCCACCCTTAGACCTAAAGCAACATCACTTCATCTACCCTGTTAAAGGTTACTCATTTTGACATCCTTAGTTTAGTACTTGGCTGTAAGATAAGGTTTCACTTTAAAAGGGTTCAAAAGGACCAATGTTGATCAGTTATATCACCATTCAAAAACCTGAACCAGAACTCTGACCCTGGCCTTCCAGAAGTTTTTATTACCTGTAGCTCATGCAGCTTCCACTCCTCCACAGCTTTCTTTGACTACAAGGAAGATGGCGGCCGGTTCCCCAACCCCCCGTCCTACAACGTTGCCACCACACTGCCGTCCTACGACGAGGCAGAGCGGTCCAAGGCCGAGGCTGCAGTGCCCCTGGTGCCTGGCAGGGTTACGGTAAAGCTATACCGGCAACCTCTCCACTCTAGTTTCTGTTCTACTCTCAGGATTCTACTGAAGATTTGTTAGACTTGTCCTGAGGTAATAAGCTGAAATTGTTGTCTTTCTGCAGGAGGAGGACTTTGCTCCCAGGGATGAGTTTGATGATGCTGACCAGCTCCGGATCGGCAACGATGGCATCTTCATGCTCACCTTCTTCAGTACGAGTCCAGAACAAGCCCTACCTAACATATCAACAATATGTTAACATTCTAACATAACATTTACGTTTATGTAACTTCAGATGAAATCCTGTTTTAATGTAATGTGTCACTTGGCCTTTCATTGATGCTTTGTTAGCTGTGACCAGCAGCTCTATAGCTCGGTTGGGCTGTCCTCAATAATGTTGTACGTGGTCACAGCTATTGTGGATTTGAGTTTGTTAGTGAGTGTGATTTGTCGTCTCCCTCCAGTGGCATTCCTCTTCAACTGGATCGGGTTCTTCCTGTCCTTCTGCCTGACCACCTCAGCAGCCGGACGCTATGGGGCCATCTCTGGCTTCGGCCTGTCACTCATCAAATGGGTCCTCATCGTTAGGGTGAGGTGTTACACCTCCATCTTCTCACCATGTAGCCTAACCCTTTACATAGAAAGTCAATGAAGTTCATAGTTTTAACACCACTTCGGTAGTCAGAGTCAAGGAACGGTCTGTTTACCAGACACAGTGCAACGTAACCACATCTCAGCCAGGGTTGGTGTGGCATGGTGCAACAGTTTGTATGTAACGGGTGTCATTCTGTTTTCCTCACAGTTCTCCACTTACTTCCCTGGATACTTTGATGGGCAGTACTGGCTGTGGTGGGTGTTCCTGGTTCTGGGTAAGTGTGACGACCAACAGCTGCCTTCCGTCCTCCACAGGATTGTAGAGTACCCTCTACTCAGTGGTGGAGTCTTGAGTCTTGACATACAGATCAAGCATCTGCTAGATGAACATATGATTGCAGAAGTAACACATTATGACCTGCTCTGCTCCAGGCTTCATGCTGTTCGTCAGAGGGTTTGTGAACTACTCCAGGGTGCGCAAGCTGGCCGACCCCTCTTACGCCACTCTCCCCCGCACCAGGGTCCTGTTCATCTACTGAAGGTGATGTACCCTGTTAACCACCTACCCTGTTAACCAGAGATGGGAGGTACTTACTTAAGTAGATTTTTTCAGACAACTTTTTGCTTTCACTCAAAAAATAATAATGGTTAAAAAAATGGTTTGAAAAAAAGTTCACAAAAAAATGGCTTGAAAGGTAGAAAACATATTTTTTGAAAGAAAGTTTCTAAAAGACTCAGCTTTTTGTATTAATATGATGTGAGTTCCAGTTACCAGCATGACACTAAAACATTTAGTTTTAGTTCTTCAACTTTTACCGGAGTCTTTTTAAACATGAGTATCTGTACTTCTACTTGAGTGAAGGATGGGTCCCAGAGCCTCGCAGTGGTTAGATCCTTATATGTTTATCGTTTGCACATTTCTACCACAGTAAATTCCGTGTTTGTGTAAACCTACATGGCGAATAAACCGGATTCTGATTCTGAACTCAGAGGGTTTAATCTTACAGATGAGTCATGGTTTATGGCAGGGGTGGGGAACCTTTTTTCTGCCAAGGGCCATTTGGATATCTATTTATTTATTGGGTGCAGTGAACATTCTGGGCGGGTATCATGATTACGGAAAGGGATCGTATTATTTTTCATATTGCTACCATTTTTGAGACTGCTTATCGATCCGAGTGTTAATCAGGCGCGGAGCCAGGCATTGTAAACATTCGGGGCTCAGCTCAAACCTAGGATGTATTCTGGGTTTGATTTGATGCTAGAAATGGAATTCCACACATAATGCAGAGCACGCAAGCGAATGTTCTGGTATGTTGGTACACAGCGCTGCGGGCCTCCACGGCCCTGCTGCTGCCCGGCCGCGACCAACCAATAATGCATCTAATAACACCCACACAATGCACCTAATAACATGGTGCCTGCAGTGCCATGGGGGGCAGGACGTTCCCCACCCCTGGGTTATGGGATGGGTATGGCTTACTGGGTGGAACCCCCATGTATGTTGCTTTGGATAAAAGCGTTGTCATTATTATTATTATTACATTATTTACCATTTCCAACGTCATGATTATTACTAAATTTTCATTATTATTATTTACCAGTTCAGGGTTTCCGCAGAAAATTTGTAGAAAGAAAAAAAGTTTATTTTTATGTCGTAGTTAAGGCGGCAGGCGTGTGTTGCTTAGGCGGCCGCCTTAACTGAAAAGTGCTGCGGGAAACCCTGCAGTTCCATGTGAACAAGACTGTTATTGAATAAGCGTGTTTCCTCTTCATGCAGCTGCTGAAAGCCCGGAATCTGAATGATCTCTTGTATGTTGAAAACAAAAACATCAACTCTGCAAAAGTCTGAAACCAAACTCCCATCACACATCAGCTGGAAGACAGCTCAAACATTCAGGAAATAATTGTCACTTTTTTTTTTGGGGGGGGGGGGGGGGACCGTATTCATGGCTGTTGATAAAGGTGGTAGTTTGTTCAACTGTGTACTCATTAGTGGCAAATGTTGCTATTTACATTTGAAGTTTGTAATACTGGGTGATGCATTATATCTATTGATGTTGGCATCCCAGCATGCACCTGCCCAACAGTCCTATGTACAGTTGATGGAACACCACCAGTAGCCCACGGGTCAGGGTACACAGTTACTAACATAACCTACACTTTAGAATCACTTCAATGATTGAGTCTGCTATTCATCAATCAGTGCTCCTCCACGTAGACATGTACAGAGTATAAAGACCTTATTTTTCATGATTTAGTCATGAACTGATCTCTGTTGCAGGTGACCCTAACCCTGTGGGCTTGAAGTAGTGTTGCCTTGTTGTAGCCAGAAGTGGGCAGTGTTCTTTGATACATTTATTATGAGTTTTAATGAGCTCTTCAAGGTCAGTAATGAGAGGTGGTCTGTAGGCGTAGTTATGTCTTGAGATGGTGTCTTTTTTTCCCCAGGCACAGTAGAACACATTGTTAGAACACAAGTGATGTCTGTGTGCATCTCAATTTATGATTCGTAACCATTGTTGTTTTATTCAGATTCATACTGATTTGTATGAAGGGATCAGAAGATGTTTATTTTTCTTATGTTTTAAATGGATTTACTGTTTGGGGAGGTGGGGAGGGAGTGTGTGTAGAAGTGTAATAATCAAACTATTATCAAAGATTGTTGTAAGCAGGTGCACTTTTAGATCATACCAATTAAACCCTGGGGATTCTTCCTCATAGTCCTCCAGAGTCCCAGAAACATCATCCCAAACCATGCAGAAACATCATCCCAAACCATGCAGAAACATGAACTTTACCAATGGGTTACATTTATTCATTAGCAGTCCACATTCTTAAAGGTTAGTGACAATTACACTCAATAGGCTACTATTACTTTGTCTTGATAATTATGAGTAATGATTTTGGATCCATTAATTGTCGTTATGGATGTTTTCAACATGTACAAGCTAGCTGACCCGCCCAGCCGGTAGACCTGCTTTGTGTGATGGCCCAGCTGCAGCCAGACCCACACACTCCTAGTCCACACAGTGCTGTTGCATCCTTATGGTTTTGTTATGAGCTGTTTAAAACTGTAAAAAGCTTAATGTCTAATAAATGTCACTTTTAAAGTGTTCTTCAGTCTCTTGAGTCCCTCTTCAGATGTTCCTAAAATAACGCTTTCAAGACAATGTACTGTGTGTAAATTGGTCGATTTTATTTGGGTATTATGTAAATCTTCTCTTTTGAGTTTAGTTGCAAAGTGTAGTCTGCACTTCTACTTGAATGAAGGATGTGTTTACTTTTCTGAATTTGCATACATACATTTGAGACAACTCTGGGCGATTTACGACTGCTATTTCGAGTTCGGAAAGTCTTCTGAAGTTCAGAACAAATCCCAGATGAGAACTTTCATGAATGCCAAATGTTTTCCTAAATCCAATTCATAAGAAATTCCTTCTTAAATTCTTCTTAACTGCGTTCGAGAATGAGGCCCAATGATCGTTTACTGAAGTTACACGATCCTTTCAACAAGCTTTATATTTGGGAATATTAAACCATGCGTTATAAATACACCTTGTAACCTTTTATACGCTTCCGATGTTAAGCCTCAACATTTTTATATTAAACTACCCGCCAGATTCCATGTATGAATTTTCACCAAACAAACATGTCATTACAGACTTCTTACTGTGGGTGACATCCACAGTAAGAAGTCTTCAGTCTCTCTGGCCTGTCTCTGTCCCATCGGGAAGAATTTGCAAATGATGTCCGCAATACAGGCGAGTCAGGTTTGTGTAATCCTGCAGGTCTATCCCCTGCCTCTCTTGACCGCCCGGCAGTACTTTTATTTCTCCATCCGTCATCTTGGCTGAGTGAGCACGTTACCTAAAGAGCGCGCTATGGAATGTCAGACCAAAATGATGGGTCCAGTATATATGGCCTTTATAGTTACCCGAACAAGCAACAGTAATGTCACGCAGTCTCTTTATACATGGTTTTAAAGTTCAGAAATGGAGAGGAACGCATCCAGTTAGGACACGGTGTTAGCCCACACGGGGAATTAGAACCCGCAACCTCGTGATCTAATGTCAGATGCAGTCATACCATAGTGTGCGTTGACTATTTAATCAAAGCAATTCAGCCCCCTCCACTATACAAGAATCATCCAGCAATTAATGATGACACGCACAGCAACAGAGATGCGCCTTTATTGTATCAGCAAGTGCTTAAGTGGCTTCCAGCTCACTGCTGGGTTTGAGTTAATATTATCATATCAGCATACATCAACTTACAATTAGTTTGTTTTGAAAAGTACCACGCAACAAAAGACAACCTGTTTAACATTTAATCAGATAAAGGGAAAAGATCAACCAGATTCACTCTACAGGGAGAAATTATACAGGTGGATATAGAAAACTATTATTTTGGGACAAATACGCCACATTTTCTTTACATTGGGGTTATATGTACACACAACATAATGATTTGAAAGCAAAACAAAGATTTAAAGAAAGCATATCAGTGACATGTGATATTGATTATTCTCAAAAGTTAATGTTTGCATATGTTTTATACAAAATAGAATTTTAAACAATATTTGGGGTAGTGCAAATTTTCAGGTTGTGATTACTTTCACAAGCAGTGTGTGAAAAGAAGAAACCGACTCCTATCAAATTCACAGTTTTACACATTTTGACAAAAGCAATTTGGGGCTAAAATACAAAAAATAATAATTAAACAAAAGTACTGTACATTTGTCTGGCTAAAGCCTGCTAATTCTAGATTGAAATATGCTGAACTTGTCAATGCTTTGGTCGCCTTGGAGTTTGCGCACCAGAAGCTTCCGAGGACTGTTTTACTGACGTACAGGTAAACGTTTCCTGAAAATCTGTCCTGCAGAGGTACTACGAATGTCCACTAAACTGAGTGTGGAAAAGGTATGAAAAGTCTAGTGTAAAAAGGACAGAGATCACTGAAGTCTAATCTTCTGTTAAAGTCTATTGCATATTCTGAAGGCCTTGCCTAAGATGTAGCAGGTTTCATCCACAGAGGAAAGCAAGATGAGACAAGGTGGAGTAGACACCTGCAGGGGGCAGAGAAGTGTGACGCACTGGATGTGAAAGTAAACTATAAGTAAACCTGGGGAGCCTGGAGGGATCATTAGCTAATAAAGTTGAAATATAATAAAAAAATGTACACACAAGCATCCGTTCTGGGGGAGGGGGGGGGAACGACACACACACACAAACTAACACTTACCCAATTTGCTAAGCACTTCCTGCCAAAAAACAAAACCAACAAGTAAACAATGTTGAAAATTAAAGAGTGTGTTTTTGGTTCATTCCATGTACCGGTGTACATAGACGACCACCTGCTCCACATACACCTACTCCATCACACCCCACCTGAGCATGTCTTGAGCACGGCTGGATAGCTTTGACTGATGTTGGCTTTGTGTGTTACACAGAAACATGACACCTGTGCTTTCCCACCATGCACCTGTGCTTTTCCACCATGCACAAATAGACCAACCAAGACAGCAAACAAGAGATAAAAACAACTATTTTAATTCGATTAAAGTAGAATCACACTGCAGCTTTCCTAAAACCTCTTTCTAATCTGCATCATTATTGTCATCCAGTTTCTCCAGACCAGACAGAGTGTGTCATCATGATATTGGATAAATGTCTAAGAAACAATTCTAATAAAGGTCGACAAGTCCCTGTGGATTCATAATATTTCTGATATCTGGGTGGGTCTGTGCTTCACAACACAAACAATACAACGTTAAAATCCAACTGTAAGTAAAAGCTAAAAGACCAGGGAACTGTTCTAATGACATGAAAGACACACTAGAAAGAAGCTGTCAACCTCTCACCCCAGACACAACTAAAGACAGGGTGCGGTGTGATAATACCAACGGAGTAAATATGACAATTTATTCATTTCTCTTCTGTGCTCACTAGTTTAAATTAATTCATAACTCATTCTCATAAAGGGCATTACTAATGGTCCAAAGCACTGTACATATCCAGAACTTGACTTCATGAACCTAATAAAGTCTCTGATTGGGGATGCGTTCCTGGTTTCTGTTGATATAAACACTGACATCTGTTCAGATTTCCCAAACTTAAAAACAGGAAATAAAAGATTTGGCACTGCGTAATTCCCAGAGAGTGGAGAGGATAATGCTAGCAACAAGATGATATGGGATGAGATAATAAGTACTACTAAGAAAGGGGTTTCCTAACATGGCCACACACACACACACGTGTTCACACACACACATGTACACACACACGTGTACACACAGCAGGAGGAAAACTGAGGGGTTAATATCAATGCCTTTCATTCAGATGCACCAGAGATGTTTAAATATGTATGGGTCTGAAGCTGTTTTGTTGTTGTTGCATACTTAAAATCTTTTTGTTGACAACTCCCTTACTGGTGTGCCTCCTGGTGGTCAGTGTAAACACTACAGGACGGAATGCCCTCTCAGGGAAACCATGGCAACCAGTTTGTTTTTATGCCCAGGTCTCGTTTACCTCCTTCTGATTGGCTAACGCAACACCTATCACATTCCAGCAGTAGCATGATGGGAAAACAAGAAAAACCACAAACACGGAGTTAAGGGATCAGTCACATGACTAAAACAACCCCCACCTCCCATGCAGTTTAAATTCAAACCTAGTAATGTATATAGTATCATTCTCTTTTAAAGCTTTTAGTAGTTTGGGGGCGGTGGCGGCTTAACAGCATATTTAGTAGGAAAGGGGTTTCAGAGAGCAGAGTGGCTAGGTAGTGTGGAGAGCTACATGTACTCATTCAGAAGAATCACTTGTTATGAGTTCACCCAGTAACACCAAGCTGCCAACTTCAACATAAAAACATGACTGTTTAAAACAAGGAAATCTGGAACTGCATGTCATATCAAAATACAATCACATACAATGATGGACATGGTGGGTTTAGATGGAACAAATTGAAACCAGCTTTAAAGAGTTTAGGAGGGTGGATGGGTTAGGGTTTGGGTTAGGATGGATAAAATCAGACTTCTGAGCTGAAAAAGGCACATTTTTCCCTTTTATAAAAGATGTGTAAACCTGTTTGCAGTTAGCATGTGAGAAGTTGTATCTGACTGGGGTGAACGTTTTCTACAAAAAGTAAGCTCTAAAAACCCACATGAAAAAAAGAGAAAAGCATTTGAATGTTTCCACACAGCTGCTGCCTGATGCCAGGTGTGCAACACACACAGCAGTCATTGCTGCCAGGTGTGCAACACACACAGCAGTCATTGCTGCCAGGTGCCAGGTGTGCAACACACACAGCAGTCATTCTGCTGTCAGAACCCTCCCAGAGGACAAGGGGAAGAGAGTCTACGAGTTGTGGAAAGTATTGACAGCAAGTTATAGTTATATAGAAATGACCTTTGCTCATCTAACTTTGATCTGTGAAACTGTTTAAACTATGACATATTGTAAATCGAGTAATGTAAAAAATATAATCATTACCTGTACACAGATACTTATTTGATCTACTTATAGATATCGTTATGTCAGAATCCTGAGACAACATAGATGGTTAGTTTATTTCATGGTTGATTATGTGGATTATGTAAATGAGATCCTTCCAACATGTTTCATACTGTACTGAGACCATTTAGAACATAAACACACTGTGTTCTCTCACGCTTTCTCTCTCTCACTCTACAAATCTCTGCTTCCTGTGATCTTTCAACCCCTGACCCTCCCATCTCATTGTTGCATAGTTCTCCCCACACTTTCTCCTCTCTCTCTCTCTCCACTAGTTTCTCTGCAGAATCTCTCCTCTGAGTGTGCTCCTGCCCCCGGTGGAGTGCTCCTGGTGGGTGGGGCGCTAGGGGACTTTAAGGCATTGTGTTGGGGCGCTGGGGGGTCAGAGTCATTTCTGGTGAAAGAGCAGAGGCTTCACGCTGCCAGCCTTGAACTTTGGTAACTGGTTACTGATGATCTCCGCCAGCATCTCAGGGAACTCCACACTGAGGGTCTTGTTAACGAACGTGTAGAAGCAGAAGTTCAGAAGACCGCCCACCATCTGCCGAATCACAGACAGAACATTTGTCTGACATTACTCCAACCCTGGGACAATGAATAATCCATGCTAGTCCAGGGTTAAGGTTAGACACTGTGTGTGTGTGCACATGCCTGTGTGAGTGTGCGTCTGTGCCTGTGAGTGTGTGTGTGTGTACCTCATGCATGGAGTCCAGTAGTTTGGTGAGCTGGTAGAAGCGTTGCCAGTTCTGGCTGGAGTTCTCCTCACGCTTCACGATGGCCTTGCCCAGCTCCTTGATGTAGGACATCCGGATCTCCTCAAACACCGCCTGGCTCTTCAGGCCGTCCTTTGGCACTGAGGGATAAGACACAACTGGGATTGTTGATACGACGCTGAGATGTTATTGTTGAACAACAACTGAGATAATACTATACAGACAGTCAGACAGACGTGCACACATAGACAGAGACAGATACAGACAGAGACACATACAGACAGAGAGACAGTGACAGACAGACAAAGACGCATACAGAGAGACAGAAACAGACAGACAGAGACACACAGACAGACAGAGACACAGACAGAGAGACCGACACAGACAGACAAAATGAGTCTCACCTGTGCTGAGCAGCAGGAGAACCTTCATACACAGGTACTCATCATGAGAAACCTGCAGCCTGACAAACTCACTGGAGATCTTCAGCATCTGCTCACACTGGTCTGCCATGTAAGGCAGCTTCATACGCTCCCTGAGAGACAGAGAGGGATGTAACCTACACTCATGTAACACAGACCAGGGCTTGAAATTAACTTTTTTACTTGGTGGCACTGGTAATCCCAACTTTAGAAAGTTAGGAGCACCAGTAAAAAATGTACAAGCACCCACCGAATATTAAGGACCACCACAACAAAAACATTTATGTTGTAGATGTATTTTGCATGCTGGTTAGCTCCATGTCACGTGACAACGTAGCGCAGTGACAGAAGGCTAATATTAACCAAACTAAAATCTCTGCATTAAAGGTGAAAACGTAAAGATTAAGTTTAATTGGTTATGTAACGTTGGATATAACGGTGGACCGGTTACTGTATACACATAGTAGTAGGTGTAGTAGGCTAATCAGAGAGCGTTTTGTAAACAAAATCAAAATAGGTCGCACCATAACGATTATTTGCACTCGCACAAATGCTCCCAAATATATTTTGAGGTCGCAGACACAATTTGGGGAGCATATCATATGCAACCAAAATGGTTCAGACGATGTAACCCATGGTCAAGCCCTGCAGACGGATGAAGGATGTAACCTACTAACAGAGCTAACTGAGTGACAGGACAGCTGGACTGCGTACTCATTGATGACGAGGTCAGGAGCGAAGCAGAGCATGTCTCCGTTGCACTGTTGGTAGGACCTCCAGCCAAGCCCGAAGGACATGAGGAACAGCCAGGAACACTGCAGCAGCGTCATCTGGTCGTCTAGATGAAGGTTCCGGAACCCTGGACAGACGACATCCTGAACACTCAAAACGGAACATCCTGAACACTCTACAGACAGAATATTTTGAACAGTAGCACAGAGAAAATGTACAGATGCAGGTCTGTCGGTCTGCAGGTGTATGAGGCAGGAGGGCCAGGCAGAGGGGAGCTCCTACCTGGCAGGGCCTTGGCCCACTTGACAGCAGAAATGACCTGCCGGCCTCCCAGCCGGTTCAGGGTGGTCATGAGGCGCGTGGAGGTGTCGGGCACCGTGCTGTCGTAGCCGGCATAGATGGTGTCTGGCTCAATGGCCTTGAGCAGGGACAGCATGGTGGGGATGAGCTGGGGCATGGACCGGGGTACCAGGGAGCGGGCCTCGGGCAGGGGGGGCGGGCTGAGCTCCGCTGGGGCGCTCGGCTGGATCCCCTTCAGACGGTTCAGCTTCTTGGTCTTACGAGCTGACAGAAGAAACACAGCAGTGATCACACCTTCAGAATGGGCAAATACACTTTCAATATGAAGGGGGAGGCATGGATGAGAAAGAGAGACTGAGACAGTGACAAGAGAGATCAGACAGAGAGACAGACAGACAAAGAGAGAGAGAGAGATAGACACTTACCCTCCAGGTTCATTCCTGCCACTAGACACTTCCGGAATCGGCAGGCTGGACAGTTTTTCCGTCTGATCTTGTCAATGATGCAGTCGTTCCTCCCAGCACACAGGTAATTATGTTGTCCTGGGCGGGGGAGACAGTTTAGTGTGTGAATATCAGTTAAAACTGAGTTGGCTAAGTCAGGCTGAAAATAACAACAGGATCAGACTTTAATTTAACATGTCATCGTCTATGACATGCACCAATACAATAGCTTTTTTTTTAGCAGTTGACTAAAATTGCTTACGTGTGTATACATTTACATTACATTTAGTCATTTAGCAGACGCTCTTATCCAGAGCGACTTACAGTAAGTACAGGGACATTCCCCCGAGGCAAGTAGGCTGAAGTACATGTGTTTTTATGTATGTGTGTGTTTGTGCATATTTGTTAATGTGTATGTTTATGTGGATATGCTTGTATGTACATTTCCGCATGTGTGTGTATATACATCTGTGTATTTGAACCTTCGTATGTGCGTGTACATGTGTGTGTGTGTACATGTGCGTACGTGTGTGTTAGGGGTCGACCGATATACGTTTTTCAGGACCGATACCGATTATTAAAGATTAAGTAGACCGATAACCGATACTTTGAACCGATATATATGTCTAGTGTAAAAATTAAAATTAAAAAGTCAACCTTTCGAATAAAAAAGCCCCCCGACAAAGACTCATTAAGAAACATTAATAATAACAACATAAAAAGTGCAGGGAGCATCCAGCAGCATTCTGTAAACATTTAGTAAAACTTAAAGAAGTCAATTTAAACCACAACAAGCAAGAAATGAACAAATAATGGAAAATAAATGTAATAGTTCCCTTAAGTTTTATAAGCTAATAAAATGGGTAACAATTAATCCCAATCCAGCAGCACCAGGTTGTGGTGCAGAAAGCAGAAATAATAAATATATAAATACAAATATTTATTTATAGTTTTTGAAAATGATCGATATCGATAACCATAAAGATTCTTAATATCGGTGCCAATAATCAGTCGACCCCTAGAGTGTGTACATGTGTGTGTATGTGTGCGTACGTGTGTGTGTGTGTACATGCGTGTGTACGTGCACGTGTGTGTGCTTGCAGTGTCCCACCTCTTGCGACCATACCTTCCACAGCTCTCTTGAAGAAGACCTTGCAACTGCCGCAGGTGAGCACCCCATAGTGGCAGCCCGACGCCTCGTCTGAGCACACCAGGCAGACCTTGGTGCCACTGGCCTTGCTCTGGGACACAGAACCAGCGCCCCCCTCCTGCCTGGAAGTGGAACTGCAAAGAGAAGAGGCAGGTTAGGATCAGAGTCATAGACTGTTCAAGTGCTCATTGTTTTGATCAGTTTGTTATTAATTGGTTATTTCACAATATAAAAAAGGGGTTAGTGTGTGCTCGTCATTGGGTCTGGCGAGTGTATGGGTGGCTCCACCACCCGATCACCTCTGCACAGACTGGCTCCAAATGACATCACCACAGCAAGAGGGCAGAACCCGTATCCGGGATATTTTGGCTTCATTTTTGTGCAGTGGGAGGAAGCAGAGACGCATCGTCCATTCTGTTTACAGTCTATGATCAGGGCTCTATAAAGGGAATTGGGCACCCTTTACATCTGACATTTTATTTATCAGACACTTTTAGCCAAAGTACAGTAAAAAGTCAAGGATGAGAAGTGAGTGGTTTTCATAGTAGAACACGTTTGGTACAGGGGACAAACACCACAGTGCAGCAGTCAGGGTTCATACACATTTTGACCAATGGATTTCCATGACTTTAAACCAAATTTCCATGACCAAACATTTTGTGAAATCTCGGTGTATACATGAAAAAGTGATCAAATGTAGTATTTAAACTAACAATGAGAATTCGAAGGCATACAGTATACCTTCAATGAATGAGAGACAATAGTTTGATTAAAAGAATAAACATTTATAAATATACTCTGGTTGACAGGCATTCACATCTGTAACATCTGACCCATCAATAAGAGCTTTAGTATGCAGTAGCATCCAGCTAGTGCATACTAAAGCTCTTACTGATGTGTCAGATGTGTGCAGTAGCATCCAGCTAGTGCACACATTGATTTCCCTTTTTTAGTGCAAAATGTAACAAAACGTTGAGTTGGCAACTAACTCTTTGACCATTAATCAACAAAAACAATTTCACCCTTTAAACAGGTTTATAAAACAACATTCGCATAACAAGTGCTTTCTTTTTGTGTTTGACGCACACGCACACGCACACATTGCTAACCATATCGGTTATCGACGACTGCTTGGCCAAAGAGAGAGACGTGCTGCTCGGCGTAGCAGTTGCCCTGGCTGTGGTGAGAAAGCCGGTGATGGGGTTTGATTTAGCTTCGCTAGCAGCAGCGCTCTGGTGTTTGATTCCTTTAGCATGGCTCGTTAATGCCGCCTCTCCCATGTTTGATATGTCAAAAGTTTTGCCACCACATATCCTACATTTAGCTCGTCCCGGGTCTTTGTCTGGTGTAACCCATGACATGTACTTTTCACTTCGTAACCAAGCATTGTTAAACCTACACTTTCCTGGCATTTTGAATTATCCTGTGGGCTTCACTGAGTTACTGTTGCTATGGCCACCAAACGTTTCAGTTAGTATAAGAGCGTGTGCCTGCTTATATTTTGAGAGTATTTCTTTTAAAAGCATATTCATTATTTAAAACTCAGCGTAAATGAACGACATGAAAATATGAATATAAAAAATGTCCATGACTTCTCCAAAACTTTTGAGATTTTATTTTTTTCCATGACTTTTCCAGGCCTGGAAATAACCATTTTAAAATTCCATGACTTTTCCAGGTTTTTAATGACCGTACGAACCCTGAGCAGTGTTCCCCCCCAACATTGAAAATGTCCATGATTCTCAATAACGACAGCTACCCACGCTGTATACTGTTTGAATGGACTTTTAAAAGGTCTATGAAATGAATGCATCAATCCCCTGGGATGCTCCAACTGGCCACTAGATGGCGCCTGGCTTTGCTGCAGTCCTGCACCACAGGTCCTGCCTCCTATTTCAGCCTCAGCAGCAGCAACAACACTCACACAGAGAGGGCAAGGACTGTACCATCTACCAGGTTAATTCTGTACCATCTACCAGGGCTAGGACTGTACCATCTACCAGGTTAATTCTGTACCATCTACCAGGGCTAGGACTGTACCATCTACCAGGTTAATTCTGTACCATCTACCAGGGCTAGGACTGTACCATCTACCAGGTTAATTCTGTACCATCTACCAGGGCTAGGACTGTACCATCTACCAGGTTACGGCTGTACCATCTACCAGGGAGTCAGAGGGCTGAGCGGTTAGAGAATCGGGCTATTATTCAGAAGGTTGCCAGTTCGATTCACGGCCATGCAAAATTACGTTGTGTCCTTGGGAAAGGCACTTCACCCTACTTGCCTCTGGGGGAATGTCCCTGTACTTACTGTAAGTCGCTCTGGATAAGAGCATCTGCTAAATGACTAAATGTAAATGTACCAGGGTTAGCATTGTACAATCTACCAGGGTAAAGGCTGTACCATCTACCAGGCCCTACAACACAACCAGAGAGGGTTAGGATTATACGAGGCCCTAAACACCAACACAAACATCTGTCTGTCTCAGCCAGCATTACTGTCTGCCTGTCTGTTCCTCACTTTGCCAGCGTGTCCATCTGTCTCTGTCTTTCTCTTCCTGTCCCTGGTTTTTGTACCCAATGGTCTGCTTATTTTCCACACCATCTGTCACCACCTGTCTGTCCTTCATCGGCTACATAAACATACATGCACAGATCAAATCTGCATTGAACTGCGGTAGGTGATGGCTCTGCAACACCCCTCACCACCACCCACTACACATTAACCACTCACCACCACCCCACTAACCCTAACCCCTCACCACCACCCCACTATACATTAACCCCTCACCACCACCCACTAACCCTAACCCCTCACCACCACCCCACTATACATTAACCCCTCACACCACCACCCCACTATACATTAACCCAGCCACCACCCACTAACCCTAACCCCTCACCCCCACCCCACTATACATTAACCCCTCACACCACCACCCCACTATACATTAACCACTCACCACCACCCACTAACCCTAACCACCACCCACTATACATTAACCCCTCACCACCACCCACTAACCCTAACCACCACCCACTATACATTAACCCCTCACCACCACCCCACTATACATTAACCACTCACCACTCACCACCACCCACTAACCCTAACCACCACCCACTATACATTAACCCCTCACCACCACCCACTAACCCTAACCCCTCACACACCACACACTAACCCTAACCCCTCACACCACCCACTACACATTAATCCCTCACACACCACCCACTAACCCTAACACCACCCACTACACATTAACCACTCACCACTAACCCTAACCCCTCACACACCACCCACTACACATTAACCCCTCACACACCAACCACTACACATTAACCCCTCACACACCACCCACTACACACTAACCCCTCACACACCACCCACTACACATTAACCACTCACCACCACCCACTAACCCTAACCCCTCACACCACCCACTACACATTAACCCCCTCACCACCACCCACTACCCCAAATCTCTCACCACCACCCACTATCCCTCACCACCACCCATTAAATGTGTGTGATCTCATCTGAGAGTGATGTCATAATGAGGGAGGCTTCCAATTGGTGAACTGGGATTGAGGCTGAAGGTATAAGGACAGCTTTGTTAAATCCTATTACTGCACCAGCAGTGTTTGGTCTCTACTCAACCCCCAACACAACACTCAATTTGCTACGCCTATGTTAAACAACTTAGCAGGTACATTAAGACAGGCGGCTACTAAAATGTGTACACCAGTAGGGCTGGGCGGTATGGCCTAAATGTATATCACTAGGGATGGGACGTATGGCACTGTCGCATTGATGCTTGTGTCGCAAAACCAATACGTACAGTTTCGTAAAAGTGTTTGAGCTTGTATCAAATTACGATAACCACGTGATTGATGACTTTCAATTAGAGCCCGACCGATAAAGGATTTTTAAGGCCGATACCGATACAAATATTTGGTGAATCCGATATTCCGATATCGGCCATTATAAAAAAATATTTTAAAAATCCAGAAACGCGTAACAAAACAAACTGATTTCCCTAACAGTAGTTATTTGTAGTTTACATTTAGCCACTTTTAGCAGAAGTTCTTATCCAGAGCGACTAAGTACAGGGACATTCCACGAGGCAAGTAGGGTTAAGTGCCTTCCCAAGGACACAGTCATTTGACATGGCCAGAAATATTTCCTCACTAAAATAATATGTTAATGCAGTTTCTGATAAATACAATTTATAAAAATACAAACTTAAGATATGAAACTTAAAGTCCTTTGAAAAAAAAAAATGAAAAAAATAACCCCATTAATATTCATTAGGGTTGCAAAGGGGCTGAAACTTTCCGGAAAATTTCTGGAATGTTTCCATGGGAATAAAAAAAACAAAAAAAAAAACGTGCCAACGTTTTTTGCAAAAGCATATAACAGGGAACTTCAATGTAGTTGAGAACAAGACTATGCACGCCTAGCTCAGCTGGACCCTGAATGCAGCTGGTTGGGAACATTGTCTGCCAGAAACATAAACCTAAACGTAAAACGTTCTGTTGTTTTTGAACGTCTTTGTCATCAGTGTTGCGTCTGAACGTTTCAGCCCTATGCCTGGCAAGTGTGAGAGCGCCGAATTGCATAGAGGCCAAGAGCGGTATTGCAGACAGAGATTTCAATTATAGCTCGCAACATATTGAAAGACATTTTTGGAGTTGTGAACTTTTTAGTTAAAACATTTTAACTATGAACTGAACTAGTTAATGTAGAAAGTGAACTTTCCCAACACTGTCATTACCTAGCATATTGATTACTTGGTAAACTGAAGCCATGTTCATTTTAATACCAAGTTTATTTGTATACAGTAGACTAACTTTTTATAGCAGTGAGAGTAGGATGTATGTCCACACAAAAGTTGTATTATAAATGTTTGCATGCATGTCTGCTTATGACAAGGTAAATACAGTTAAATTACCCCAACATTTCCAGTTTATTCTTGTTAATTCCCATATATTCCCGTGGAAAGTTTCCAACTTTGAATATTCCCGGAATTTTGCAACCCTAATATTCATTTATCGGCCATTATAAATGCCGATACCGATAGTTTGGAAAATGCCCAATATCGGCCGATAATATCGGCCCGCCGATATATCGGTCGGGCTCTACTTTCAATGCTTTAAACGTCACAAACTGGTTCGAAGTTTTGCCGCTCTTCTGAACCAGAGCCATAGAGGGAACAAAGCCACCGCTTCTTGTTAAAGACAAATCACACATTGCCAGAGAAGCAGCACCTCAAACCAACATGACTCCAGGCATCGCTCGAGTTTCTTCCATCGGTCATTATTATTTAATGGAGAGCAGAATGTAAACACGTAGTTATGCAATGTCTAGTCTCGTAGCCCGACCCATCCTGACACTTGGTTATAGCTTGGGGGGAGGGCAGGTTTCTCTACGGAGCCGGCAGCTTCGTCAACAGGGGATGGTTAGGCTGGTGCTAGATTGGCTCAGCCAGAGGATACCAGCAGCAGCGTCTGTCCAGAAGCTTATAAATAGTTTGGTACAGACCAGGGACCGCTAACAATTTCATACCGGTTCTCAAAACCCATCCCTATGCATAGGTCCCATCGCACAACCCCACAAACACACACACACACAGCAACACACACACCAACTCACACATGTCAATACCAACCCATTCTGACTGGTCAAACTGGGATCAGATGAGCACTACTGATCCACCCTCCATCAGCATGCAGTCTTACTGGCTGGTCTCCATTTAACTCAGAATGTCTGTTTTCAGTCAGGCATTATGAAACATTTCTCACGAAACAAAAGAAAACATTCTGGTTTCCTGGGTTAGCTCAGAGAGAAGGGACCAGGAGGAACAGTGCTTGGTGCTGCAGTATACAGAGCCTCTATGCTCTCCTGCTGATGCTGCTAACCTGATCCTGCTCTCCTGCAAACAAACCAATCCAAAATATCCAGCATAAAATGTAGTTAAGTAACCTTGAGTTTTCCCTCCTTCCCCCCGACACACACCAGGCCAGGCCAGAGAGCCACCTCTAGGAGGACCAGAAGGAAATGTGTCTTTCCCAAGTTACTATGAAAATAGAAAAGAGGAACTGATCTATTGAGTTTTTAAAATGCCTAATCTACTCTGCTGTGAGGAAAGATTAGAGTAGGAGCAGAATAGAGTACAGTAGAGTAGGCTGCTTTCCTCACAGTAGAGTACAGCAGAGTAGAGTAGGAAAACAGTCTACTGTGAGGAAAGCAGGTCAGACGAGAGGTGTTAGCAGTGTTGTGGTTGGAGAAGCCACGCAACACGGGGGCGTGCACAAGACATTTCCTACACAACACACGTTTTCCTACACACCATCCAGCACCCTCCTGACATCACACACATTCACAACACCTACACAACACATGCACACACAACCGCATCAAGGGGATTTACATCTCTGAGGTTGACTGCCTTGTTGCCACTGGCTACGGGGAAAGAAGGGAGGCAGAGATGAGAGGATGTTTTTAGAGCAAGCCAATCAAAATCATATAACCAACAATACAAAGTAAAATAATTAATAATAAGTGCAACAAACGTGCAAGTACAAATTTAACTACTTTCCATACATCTCCGAACCCGATCACACATCTCCACACATCTCCTCACATCTCCACTAGAGCTGAACGATTAATTGCATTTGCGATAATATCGCGATGTGACAAAACAAGATTTTGTAATCACAAAGGCTGTGATTTTACTTTGGTCACGTGACACGAGAGTAACGCAGTTTGCAGACGAAGGATCAACTTTGCACATTACACTTTACCTTGACCTGTACGATGGCCTCAGGCTCGAGAGAACATATTTTACAATTAGCTTATTTTCCTAAATCGTTCAGCCCTAATATCCTCACATCTCCAAACCTGACCACAGATCTACACACCCAACCACACATCTCCAAACCTGACCACACATCTCCACACATCCCCTCACATCTCCAAACCTGACCACACATCTCCAAACCTGACCACACATCTCCAAACCTGACCACACATCTCCACACATCCCCTCACATCTCCAAACCTGACCACACATCTCCACCAACTCCCCCACAACCTTCAACAGAATGACCAGACATCTGGGAGCCACAGGTGGGACAGGGTTAGGGTTTCCATTGCGTGAGACCTGAAAGAGTTACTTCCTTTATCTGAAGTCCTCATCAAAAGCACAAATAACTGCAAGATGATGACATCTTTAATCTTGATGTCATCTTTTGTTTAAAATGTAAGATGCCAGTACAGTATGTCTGTAATATGTGCACATTGTGCAGTGATGTGTATGTAGGGCTCAAAATTAACTTAAATACTAAAAAAAAAAATGTTGCTTTTTAACTTTGCTCCCAAATTTAAAAGTTAGGAAAGCAAACATTGAACCCACTGACATTTTATTTCTTGTCTTTTCAGCTCATCAAATTTTTTGCATGAGTTAGCTGCCTGTCACATGACAATGGAGTGCAGTGCCATGGAGTAGTTGACAGCTAATTTTAACCAATCTAAAATCTGTATTAAAGTTAAGAACGTAAAGATTAAGTTAAATTGGTTGGATAGAACGGTAGACCGGTCACTGTATCAGCTCACAGCAGGCATTGTACAGTAGGCTAATTAGCAGGTCGCACCATAATGATTATTTGCACCTGCACAAATGCTTTCAAATATATTTGAGGTCGCACAGATACAATTTCGGGAGCGTATGCAACAAAAAGGTCGCAATTTCAAGCCCTGGTATGCACGGATCATAGAAGAAACGTTTCCATCTGTGTGAACAACAATAAGCTTTTGCAGGCAAACAACTGGCTGTTTGTTCCTCTGTCCACTCTGGCAGGAAGAACCAGGACATCTCCTAACCCTAACCACCCTGGCAGAAAGAACCAGGACATCTTCTAACCCTAACCATTCATAACGCTGAAGCAGCTGTACGTGTCAGAGCTAAGCCCTTGGAGCTTCCAGCATCTCAAAGCCAAGTGTGACTGGTGGACAAAGAGCTCCTTATATGCTATTTGACAAAAAGGTTTCTATTAATATCATGTGCATGTTTATGAGCAATTTATCCTTTTTAGATTGTGGCTACATAAAAAATATATGAATTTAAACCAGGGCTTCAAGAAGTGAAGAGCAATATATTTAAACATCCCTGCAGCTCCTGCACCCTTTCACAGCATGTGTTCCTCATTTTGTGCACCCTTCCTGCAGCTAACCAGACTTGTAGCCAGGAGAGGACAGCTAACCAGACCTGTAGCTAGGAGGACAGCTAACCAGACTTGTAGCCAGGAGAGGACAGCTAACCAGACCTGTTGCCAGGAGGACAGCTAACCAGACCTGTAGCCAGGAGGACAGCTAACCAGACCTGTAGCCAGGAGGACAGCTAATCAGACCTGTAGCCAGGAGGACAGCTAACCAGACCTGTAGCCAGGAGGACAGCTAACCAGACCTGTAGCCAGGAGGACAGCTAACCAGACTTGTAGCCAGGAGAGGACAGCTAATCAGACCTGTAGCCAGTAGGACAGCTAACCAGACCTGTAGCCAGGAGGACAGCTAACCAGACCTGTAGCCAGGAGGACAGCTAACCAGACCTGTAGCCAGGGGGACAGCTAACCAGACTTGTAGCCAGGAGGACAGTTAACCAGACCTGTAGCCAGGAGGACAGCTAACCAGACCTGTAGCCAGGAGGACAGCTAACCAGACTTGTAGCCAGGAGAGGAAGAACCAGTCCAACTGTCTGGTTCTGACATGCTGAGTCACAGCAGGAAGGAGGATAAGGAGGGAGACAAAACAGCAGTGTGTGTGTCGTATGTGTGTGTTTGAGTGAGTATGTGACAGTGGTGTGTGTGTATGTGGTGTGGGAGTGAGTGCGTGTGACTGTATGTGGTGTGTTTGGTGTTTGAGTGTACAGGGTGTGTATGTGTACATGGTGTGTGAGTGTGTGTACATGGTGTGTGAGTGTATGTGGTGTGTGTACAGGGTGTGTGAGAGGGAGCAGCATGTCCGTGTGAAGAGGCAGAGGAGGAGGTGACTTGAGGCCTACCTGACAGAGGACGAGAAATCAGCCGCAAGCTGCTAAATGTCACAGGTCGAGTCCAACAGACGCATGCAAACCCTACTCCCAATAATCTCTAACACACACACACCTCAAGACCACAAAGAGAGTGTGAAATTAGACCCACATGAGAATTGAGTATGAGGCCTATCCTTTTTTTCACCAATCTGTTCTGTCTCCATAAAATGAAGGCTGAATTGCACCAACATGAACTGTCTGGTGTTGTAACACACCGCCATCACAACACTACACCCACAACACCAACCTTCACCCCATCATTGCACTGAAACCTCAATCCAACTACTGAAACTTCAACCGCCAGAATAACCACAATTTTAATTTGGCGTGAAGATTAAATATGTATGCAGGACATCTGCATTTATGGTCACAATATGTTTATGTCAATTAACTAACCCTAACCCAATTAACTTGACCCCAAAACACTTCTCATTTGACAGGGAACTGCATGGCTGGAGTTGGTGTTTGTGTCCTATCTGGATAACTAGTGATGATGATAAGTACAAGATGTTGAATGAGGTTTGATTTAGAGTTGATGCCCAGTAGTTAGGCATGCCCCAACATGCCCTCTCCTCATAGAGAGAAACGTTAGTCTGACCACCTGGCCAGGGAAGTAATGTCTCTGAAACGGCTACCAACCAAGTTTAGGCTTGCCAGTTTTCAAATGCAAAACATTGGCTATTTCTTGATGTATGCTTTTATGACCAACATATACAGACAAGCTAGATAAGCTATGTTTGATGTCAGTTTGCAGCTAATTTGTAGAGAAGGCACTTAATAATTTCTACATTTAATAAAAAATGTAATAAAAAAAAGTGCTTGTTGTATCGGTCTTAACAAATGGTATTGCTGCACCTCTAGTTTTCAGTTTTTCACATTCTGTGGTTTTTAGTGATGGGCATTCCAGCTCTTTTCAGTGAGCCGGCTCGTTTGACTCGGCTCACTGAAAAGAGCCGGCTCATTTGGCTCCCAAACGGCTCTTTAAAAATATTTTTTATTTGTAACTATGACTTTTACTATATTAGGTGTGAAAACAATTCTAATTGAATTATTAAATGAAATCATACTCTACCTTAACCACAATGTCTTTAAAAATGCATTGATTTGTTATGGCTCTCCTCCCAGTTTCGACTACTCGTCTAACTGAGTGTGAGTTGGCTCGGCTCTCCCTCATGCAGTATAATTGGTTGACACTGCGTATATGATTGACAGCAACAGAATGTGAGGCTGATCAGACAGTCGAAACGAATGTGTGTGCGCCTTTAGGCCTGTATAATAATTGTTTTGTTGTTCTTTGAATTAGTCAATTATTTTAAATACAATTAAAATCATTCATTATTTAATTATTACATAATCATTTAATTTCTATAGGCTATATTAATCTATTAAAAATATAGTTGGCTCTTCAGATATGCGATCCAGCTCCCGACGTTCACCTACATGAGCCGGCTCTTAGAGCCTGCTCATTCGCGAACAACCCATCATTAGTGGTGTTAGTTTTACAGTAACTGTGGACGGTCCAAGCTCTGAAGAAGCAGCACCTAGCAGAGACAAAACGTGCAACACACACCTTACAAGGCCTATTCTTTCATCGAATAAAGCTTGACATCCCCTCCTCTGCTCCGACCAGGACTTAAGTCTGCCCTCACACCTCGCCCATGGTTAGCAGAGTCGCTACACTGGTTAGCAGAGTCGCTACACTGGTTAGCACAGTCGCTACACTGGTTAGCACAGTCGCTACACTGGTTAGCACAGTCGCTACACTGGTTAG
Source organism: Thaleichthys pacificus (assembly GCA_023658055.1). NCBI lineage: Eukaryota > Metazoa > Chordata > Actinopteri > Osmeriformes > Osmeridae > Thaleichthys > Thaleichthys pacificus. The sequence continues at coordinate 17,978,171 of CM042855.1, forward strand.
TACAGTCGCTACACTGGTTAGCACAGTCGCTACACTGGTTAGTACAGTCGCTACACTGGTTAGTACAGTCGCTACACTGGTTAGTACAGTCGCTACACTGGTTAGCAGAGTGTCTCCCTCCAGTTTATCTTTAGAATAAAGCAAAGGGAGGATATGCCAAAATGAACTCTCTGGCTCTTAAAGAATGGATATTTCTCACAAGCTAGACAGAAAAAGCGCAACTAGCTTGAATCTTCATTGTTGCCATAGGGACGAGTGGTTAAAAACAGGTAGCACTGTTGATTATGTCAACTGTCTGCATAGAGGCTGGAATTCCCCTTCAGCAATACACACACCAGCCTAGCCATGGTGCCATGCCGCTCTTCACAAACTTAATTATTTTCTGACTGTTCAGAAGTTGCAGCAAGACACAATTTATTCACATGACCTAGTTTCTATACCCATTTGTGGAGGCAATAGCTAGCTCTACTGGAAAGATAAGGCAGGATAACAGTTGGCAATCTACCCAACACGGAACTGTAGCTGGAACTACAATAGGCCTATTTCATTCTGCACACAAGGCACACACAAACACAGAGATTTGGTGCATGTTGATACAAGCCAGTTTAGGACAGAGCTGCAGCCTACCTTCACAGCTTTGGATAAAAGCATCTGCTAAATGAATACATGTAAATCTGAATTGCCTTCCATCTCCCTCCAGGGCTGGCTAGCAATGCCCCTTTCCAGATCCACACCACCTCCTGCCCCCTGGCCCAGCCCACACCTCCTGACCGCTTGTGTTTACTAAGAACATTCCTTACCTGGAGAAGCCAGCCGAGAAGGAGGCGGGGGAGCTGGAGAAGCCATCTCCCCTCTGCATTCCTGAGGCGTCCACGTAGCCCGGCGTCCGGTTGCTCCAGGCTTCCCCGATGGTCGTCAGTGCAGGGTAGAGGCTGAACCCGGGCTTCTGGTCCTTGTGAGTGCCTCCACTGCTGGAGCTGGAGCTGGAGGCCGGGCTGGAGGAGCTCACCCCGAAGTGGTAGCTCTGCCCGCTGGAGGTGCTTACCCCACAGATGGAGATGGGGCTGGGGAGGCCGGAGGAGGACGACGAGGTGGAGCCACTGCTCATCTGGCAGTAGCTGCGCCCAGCAGATGTCTTCTCCTGCTTGATCACCCCTGGGGTGCACAGCTGCAGGAAACCAGCATCCTTCTCCTTCTTCACCACCAGGGCAGCGCTGAGCGTGGGCGTGGTGGAAGTGGATGTGCTTGAGTTGGACTCATCCTGAGAAGGTGTGAGGCTGCTGCCGTTCAGGCCAGAGGAGCCGCCCCCTCCTCCAGGCCCAGCCAGGGAGGGCTTACTGTCCCTCTCAGAGCTCAGCTCCCCCATCAGGGAGTCGTCGTCCCCCAGGGTGGAGAGGAACGCATCGTCCCCTACATAGAAGTCTGAGGGCGAGCCGGTTAACTCAAAGTCCTGGAGCAGGTCCAGGGTGTTGTCGTTGAACAGCTTCTGGCTCACGTCAACGTCCCTGTGCCCGAAGGCGTCGTGATCCAGGTCCATGGGGTCTCCTTTATCCATGGAGAAGTCCTCAGTCTTCAAGAACAGGCTGGGGTCGGATCCCCCTATCAGAGACTCCATGGAGGGGGAGGCACTGGTGAGGTCAGCAATGCTAGCCTCCAGCCGGGAGAAGTTCTCCCCGGCAGCACAGAGACCCAGGGAGCTTGAGGCATGGCTCTGAGCCTGCTGTGGGGGAAACTGCAGCTGCTGCTGGGGCCGCTGCCCCTTGAGCTCCAAGTCTTCCACGTAGAGGCCGACGGAGGCTGTGACAGAGCCTGTGGTGAGCTCCTCTGGGGGGGGACTGGTGCTGAGGCCGTTGAGCACGTCTCCGGGCTGCATGAGAAGGCTGGACGGAAGCCCCACAGACGTGGCGGAGGCTACGGACATAGCACTGCGAGGAGCGACTCTCAGTGGGGCTCCCTCGGCAGGGCTCTCTCTGTACACCAGCGTGCTCAGATGGGCATCTCTGGTACTCTTTCTCCTCTTTACTCCTCCTTCATCCATCTTTTGGTCCTAATTGTTTGAGAGAACAAGACAAAGAGAGAAGGTGAGAGTTTGAGAGAGAACCAATTAGCAGATAAAAACACAGCATCCTGTGAATTGCTCACTGTTTACGCACGTAAAGTGGCTGACGGTAGGTTTTGTTGTAATGACAGCAGGAAAACAAATGTACCAATATTGACACAAACGTATCTTAATCTGAAACTCAGATTACCTCAACAAAAAAGCATAGGCAAGCAACAAAAATTATTTGATGACCTATCCTCCAGCAAAAATGTGCTACTAGCACATGATCACTTAGATAAATAACATCTAATAGCTTAATACATTCAAGAATATCTTTATGGCGTGAATTAATGGCGATGGGTGTAGGAGGAAGCTAACCCATCTGGCCAAAATTGATTACTGAAACCTTTTAAATTAGACTAGCAAAACTGCACTGCCATAATGTAGTCAAAAAGAGATCTGTAGACTATATGACGTACTTAAATATCTAATCGAGCTATATTTCTGTCTAAATTCCAAAGAGGAAACTAGCACTACTGGTACGGTTAGATTACAAATTTAGTTTGAAAATGTAGACAGGCATACGATTTATAATTATTTGGCAAGCTAGCTAATGATGTTTAAGTAAAAGTATTATTAGGCCCCGCTTCTGTGAGCACCAATGCGCGCCCTGTAGCCAAGCTAGCATATTTGGCTAGCTAGCTAACTTGGAACTATCGTTCCCTATTTAGATACGTCATTTTTTCACACAAACCCAAGGGCAAGTTAGTAAAATAAACTAAAAGTATGAAGCTAGCTGCTTGTTAATGCGATGATAATTTGTCACCAATATTTGCCCAACATGTCAACAAGCAAAACTAACTGGCTAAACGTCAACGTCATTAATAATACTGTACTAGTAGCCAGTAGTCTAGTAGTGCACTATTTCCTGCATGCTAGCTAGCTAGCTAGCTAGCTAGCCCTAGCTGCTGCGACAACGCTAGCTTGCCACAACGTTAGCTAGGAGCTATATGCTCCCTAAACAAATTACTTTGACAAGTTCCCCCCAAATGTCGCTGCAGTGAATGTAGGCTAGCTAGCTAACTAATGTACATTCAGTCAAGTTGCTTAACTAGATAGCTACCTTTTAGCTGGTGCTTATAATTTGAAAACAGAAACGCAAAATGCATACAACATTGAATGTATGGAATCGTTAATTTAGAGAAAAAAACAATCGTTTGCATTTGCCTACCCGTCAAACGATTGGTAGTTGATGCGAGTCCATGCATCGTCTGACATTGTTTTGGTTATGGACTACTTAATGCTAGCTATTAGCAGAACCAAACTGCGTGTTTATTTGCAGATCCTCGGTATAAGATAAGATTGGACAGCTATTATCTAAGTAAAATCCTTTAATCCGCGTCGAGGAAATCGACAGCAAAATGCATACGAAATGCAAAGAATTAGCTAACTACTCAAGTAGCCTGCATGCTATGACACGGTTCATAGCCAAGAGAAAAGTAGGCGCTAACCTCTAGGAAAAACATACAAAATGGAGATCTGACAGCACGGCCCGAGCGCTGGGCTTGACCTGTCACATCCTGCATGCTGCAACGCCCTCTTTCGACAAAGAGAAACACTGTAGTTGCGTTGGCTCTCTGCAAATTTTACAGATGGTAAACATGCCACATCGCCCCCATTCTACAGCATAAGAGGTCAGACCACAAACTTATTTTTCTTTCAGATCAAACGAAGGCCTACGATGTTGCGAGGAATGGACTGTTAGTAATGCAACACGTTTTGAACAGGCTTTAAACTGTATTTTTTCTGATATTTTATCAAATAAGCTTTCTTCCTTTTCTGTCTTGACTTTGAAAAGTACATATAATTTTATACCACCTTGAAATGTTTTTCACACACAATAATGTAGTTTTTCAGCAATAACAAAGATAAATCTCAATCTTTCTTAAACTTTCCATGAGGTATGAAAAGTGAAAAGAGAGGATTGGAGAGAGGAGGAGAGGGGAGAGGAGAACAGAGAGACTTAAACAGAGTAGAGTAAAGCATAGTAGAGAACAATAGAGTACAGTAGAGTATAGTAGAGTTCTCATCAAGTACATCATTGCATCAATGATGCAAAACATTTTTGTGAAATTTATTTTTTTAAATATTTTTCTTGTTGCCTTCTGCTTGATCCATGGAAGCTTTGTAGACTATCTTACGTTTGTTCTGCGTGATAGCCGGGAAATGAAAAACCACCAAATTACAGATTAAAACCAAAGTAACAAGCTTGGCTTGAAAATGAAAGAAGTAGAAACTAAAGATATATATTTTTTTTTTTATGTAAGGAGTAAAAGTAAAAGATTGTCAGAAAATGTATAGTGAAGTAAAGTACTGATACCAGTAACAAAGTATTTGTACTTCGTTACTTCCCAACTCTGGTATTGAGACATTAAGACTTTTCACAACCTCATGCTATATTCCATACCATGTCAGCCTCCATTGTTGTTTTGAATGCATTCTTTATTTATGTCATTATGCACCATTATATTTGTGAGTAGCCTTGATTCAGATTAGAACACTGTCATTTGAAGCTGAAAACCCCTGGAACCCCTGGTGTGTGTGTGTGTGTGTGTGTGTGTGTGTGTGTGTGTGTGTGTGTGTGGTTGTGAGCTATCACATTGCACTTGGATTTTAGGCTTTGTAAAAACTGGAAGATCTTGCACTGGTTAGGGTTAACATTGCCCCCTAGTGGCAGATATGACCGACAACAAATGGACTACTCCACATGCACAACTCATAATCATTGGACTCAAAACCATGTGTCTGACAAAATCCAATTACTTCATACTAATTTACTTTCCCTGTCAGTGAGACACTGCTGTAATTGAACTAATATTTTCAGTTGATAGCATTGGAGGAAGGCCATCACAATGCGGGTACACTGTTGCTCACACCAAATGTATTTTTTATATAACGGGACATATTGTGACTAATAGGAGATGTTAAACTGGGTTTTTTTTATCTGAGGATGAAAACGAATGAGACAGCATATACAGTACATGCAGCACATTGGTTTCATACGGGTATGCAGCAGGGGCGTAGCCACAATTTGTTCTAAGGCCTACCCAAAAACGCATTACCCGCATACCCAAAACATTATGCACCGGGTGCAGATTGCAAAGTAAATAAGTTAAAAAAACTGAAAAGATGCCTATCCATATTTTTCTAGGCCTACCCAAACAGATTATTTTGGCTACGCCCCTGGTATGCAGATAGGCAAGTTAGTTCGTTTTTTTCATAAGTGGCAGAAATATGCCAAGGAACATCCTCTCTGTGTATTGCTTTGCTGATAACCCTGGCCCCAGTGGCGGTTCTAGACAAGGGGCACTGGCCCCTGTAGGCCCCCGTGTAGAACCGCCCCTGCCTGGCCCCCAAGAACAACTTCGGTCTTCATATGGTATGTCGGTAATTATGCTGACCTGCCAATGTTGTGCAGGACTGAGGCAGCTGTCACAATGCAAATGGCACCACAGCAACATCAAACACAAATAAATTCAGATCCATTTGGGTTCCTTTGTTTATTCAGAAAATGAGATTAAAGACACAGCTAAAAGGGGGATGATAATCCACCCGCAGTGTTCTGCAAACTAAACAAGTAGGCCAGTACAACAGCAGTTTGAATAATTGAGAGGATGAAATCTCATTTTACAGGGGCTTGGAGTGAGCGGCTCTGTAACTAAAGCCCGCAACCCACTCAGTAACCCCGCTGCTTAGCAACCCCTCTCCAGAACAATGCTGCAAATTTGCAGCATGGCCGCAGCTTCCCCGAGACGCTATAGGGCTGCTCTGACACCACCAAGACCTTATCTTCACATAAACGATGTTTAACAGCTATTCTGTTATGAATCTCAGATCGAGGTTTAGGTGTCCCAACACAGGAGGCCAAAAGACACTGCTGGTGCAGAGTCATGATTTTACACAGTGATTGAAGCCTGTGTTGTAAGGCTAATTGCTTTGAGGGTTGGATTAAATGCACATATTCTCTACAAAAACACGCTACAGACATTTATTGTGCATAAATTCACTGCTAATGAAAAGAAGATTTGCATATTGGTGTTCAGTTATGATGTGTATCCAATCTGGTGTATTGCCCCCTCCCAAATTCCTAAATAAATATATATGTATAAAAATAAATAAATGTGGTATTAGGAAATAAAAGTCCCATGAAATAAATAAATGTTGTCTTTACTAAAACGTCATTTTGAAATAATTAGGTAATTATTCATTATTAATTAGGTAAATGGATTCAGCTATATAATTATATGATGCTATATTTATATATTTATTGCCATCTTTTTTTAATTTAAGAATTTATTTCATTGCCATATTTATTTATGTATTTATCTATTTATTTACCTATCTATTTATTTATTTAATTCTGACTAACTCGGCGTTCCATAGCTACCTGGCTGTCCATGAAGAGGAAAGGTCACATTCGTAAGATCACAGCTAGCCAAATCCAAGCGCATTTTTATTACTTCAGTGGAAATACCCCCACAATAGTTAGTGATAGGCTGATCCAATATGAGAACATTGGCCCTCTAATATTCGATTCTACTGTTTTGTTGTCATGCCTATATTAAGCCTTTACATTAAAACCGATACAAATGGCCTATCTATGAGGAAAAAAACTCCACGTTTTCACGTAATTTTCCTTTAAGATGATGTAAGACGTTACTAGCTAGGAGGGTTTCTCGCACCGCTGGATCAACATCATTTCGACCGTCTTTACGCCGTGCCAGTCTGATAGTCACCGTTCAGTGGTTTGGAGTTTGGAGAGATGGGCGCGCGCTGGAATCCCATTTTTAATCTGGTGGTATTCCCGCGCGATAGCCTGTAGGCTACGTGGACAGCAAAACACAGCTGTTTGATCTAAACTGATTAATGCTCTTCGAGGTCAATTGGACTGTAAATATCTGCGGGAAGGACATTACGCACCACATGTCATCCTAAACAGTAGCATCGACATCTCTTTAACAGACGGGTTGTAGAAAGTAGTTGATTAGTGTAGCAGGCCGAGAAGAGAAGAGGATTACTTTCATGGACCAGCATCAATGGCAGGCACTGGACATAAATATAAAGTGTAGCGCGAAGCGCTTTAGTTTCGATGGCATGCACTGTGGTCAAACATTTACGCATTCAGTCAACCGGAGGATTTAGCTCTTGAAATGTGTGCGATATATATAGGGCATTAGCCAAGGCATCAAGGAAATGAACCCTGGGAATTAAACTTTTTGGATAATCTCTTTTGCGTGACTTAAACCTGGTTTCGCGCTTTAACTAAGAATGGCACTGAGCGAGAATGGCCGAACCCAGCCGGCTAAAGAGCAGGGTTCGGTCCAGTCGGACGTTGTTGAACTGAATGTGGGAGGACAGGTGTATTATACTCGCTTTGGTACTTTAACAAGCATCCCGAATTCTTTACTCGGAAAATTGTTCTCTAACAAGAAAGGTTCATCGAACGACATTGCAAGGGACCTTAGAGGACGATACTTCATCGACAGAGATGGTTTTCTGTTTCGGTATGTTTTGGATTACATTCGAGATAAACAAGTCGTTCTTCCCGATCACTTCCCTGAGAGAGGACGGCTGCGAAGAGAGGCGGAATACTTTCAGCTGCCCGAATTGGTCAAATTTTTGACCTCCGATGAATCTAAACATTTTCCTGATGATTACAGTGATTTCGATGACAACAGCGACCAGATATTTTCTCCGTATGCCCTGGACCGGAGGTACGGCTACATAACAGTCGGGTTCAAAGGACATTGTAACACGGGTAGAGAAATTCAGACTGATTCCAAAGCCAAGAAAGTTCCAAGAATCTTTATTAGCGGCAGGGTTGGTTTGGCTAAAGAAGTGTTTGGAGACACGCTAAATCAGGGCCATGACGTGGACAGGCCACCGGACCGGTATTCCTCTCGGTCCTATCTCAGATTCCGGCACATGGAAAGAGCGTTTGATATGCTCTCAGATAACGGTTTCCACGTCGTTGCCTGCTGCTCCTCTCTGACGTCGTCCTCTCTCAGTCATTACACAGACGAAAAGGTCTGGTCCAACTGCACGCAGTACGTCTTCTACCGTAAGTGAAACTTATGTTCACTCTCACATCAAACCTTCAGACCGTAGTTTTTTAATGAGCAGGATGACGTTGTGCTCGAGGGAAAATTCTCCAGAGCAATTTAAAAAATGCTACATAATCGCTGCGCAGGGCACTTGCACGTGAACCGACCATGAAAAGGCAGTTGTATGGAGTCCTGCTTTCTCTCCGCATATACCGTTCAGGTCAGCTCTTCGGCTGCCTACCTTGTGCTAGCACTGCCAGGCCGCTGTGCTGCTACTCACTCATCAGCCTAACTATCTATGACTACCTGCAGCCTGTCAGCCCAAGGGCATGGCGACATGAATAATATACAGCAGCAGAAGCAATGCAGGTCTCCACATCCCATATTGAACCCTCCACTTAAACCAGCAGGGCTGATGCTGAAGAAATGAATCAGTCTCCAGTTTTACCCACAGATTAAAAATAAATTTGTGTGTGTGTGTGAGGGGGGTCGCCCGGTGTATGCCCGGGGGGGGGGGGGGTTCCATGTCAGACCGGGGGGTTCAAAATAATTCCTTCGTTAATAATTCGTTACACAGAACCTTATTATATTAAATAATATTAATAAAAAGTGAATCACACGCCCAACCTAAAATACACACATTTAACACCCTATACAAAATTCACACCCCATTCAAGTCCTATCTGCCAGAAACGTAAGAATAGAAATGAGTTCCCTTATCCTGAGACCCGCTTTCTTACCTGCCTGTTTCTACATCTGTTTGTCCACCTCACCTGTTGCTTCAGCTGGCTCTCTCACAGCAGCATGTTGGATGCAGTCCTCCTCTCCTACTCTTTCTTCAATGCCTAACGAATCTATCTCTTTCTCTCCCTGACCCTGTCCTTCTGCTTGAGCAGCACTGGTTGAAGCCTGAAAATATTTCTGGGGAAATTGTGGGGTGTAGTAGTTACTGCAGCTACCTACCTCTACAATTTACCGGGGCTAGGTCTGAATCTAGGAGAAAAACGGAGCTGCCAGCTGTAGGTATATGCAGGTAGCAACGCTACTGTAGTGCTAAATAACTATTTAGCTGGTCGGCTCCATGACGCCGGTATGTAGTAGGGCACGTGAGATTGCTCACCAAAAGAACAAAGAGGAACCCACTTGTCTAGCAGATTAAGACATGTTCATAGGTACCTAGCGAAAAGTAACCTCAACTTTCCTAGACTTTTAGCTACGGTACTAATGCTGAGGGCTCGCTGATATCGCTGTCTGTCTAGAACGGCATATGCGTCATTGCTAACGTGTGCTGACGCTGTATGTGAGAGAGACCCCTGAACGAACACGCTGAGTGTTTTAAATAGCGTAAACAAAATTTAAAAAAGAATAACGAAACGCAATATGTGGCAGCCGGTGTTGATTCTGTGGCGCACCGCCACAAATTAGTCTGTGTGGGAAACACTGAGTCTCTGCATGCAGGGATCAGATTGTTTATCTCAGGTACAAGCGACACAGTCTGCTACCACACTGTGTCCCCACTGTCCCTACATCCCCCATGCCAAGAGCAGCAGTAGCTGGCCACCAAGGGCTGGTGGAGGGGGAACTCCAGGATTGCTGTCAAGTGAGTGACTTGTGACCCTGATGGAGTTGGAATAATGTGTCAAGAAGGCATCAAGAGGAAGATGGAGAGGCCAGGAAAGCAGGAAAGGGAGTGAAGGACGGAAGAGAGACAGAAGAGAGAAGAGGAAGGAGATACGTTACAGTATAGGAAGAAGAAAGGAGATGGAGAGGTAAAGAGAGTAGGTGATGAACTGCTGGACGATAATGAAAACTGAACCTGAACCCTAGCGTCCTCCAATAGATGGTTGGATGGATGTTGGGATATGGGAGGAGGAGAGAGAGGGGGGGAGTGGAGGTAAAGAGAGAGAAAGAGAGGGGGGGAGTAGAGGTAAAAAAAGGAGGTGGAATGGAAAGAGAGCGGGAGCAGACAGACAGAGGAGTAGTGGAGGTAGAGAGAGACAGAAGGAGAGAGGGGGAGTGGAGGTAGAGAGAGACAGAAAGAGACGGGGAGTGGAGGTAGAGAGAGACAGAAGGAGAGAGGGGGAGTGGAGGTAGAGAGAGACAGAAGGAGAGAGGGGGAGTGGAGGTAGAGAGAGACAGAAGGAGAGAGGGGGAGTGGAGGTAGAGAGAGACAGAAGGAGAGAGGGGGAGTGGAGGTAGAGAGAGACAGAAAGAGAGAGGGGGAGTGGAGGTAGAGAGAGACAGAAAGAGACGGGAGTGGAGGTAGAGAGAGACAGAAAGAGACGGGGAGTGGAGGTAGAGAGAGACAGAAGGAGAGAGGGGGAGTGGAGGTAGAGAGAGACAGAAAGAGACGGGGAGTGGAGGTAGAGAGAGACAGAAGGAGAGAGGGGGAGTGGAGGTAGAGAGAGAGAGGGGGAGTGGAGGTAGAGAGAGACAGAAAGAGACGGGAGTGGAGGTAGAGAGAGACAGAAGGAGAGAGGGGGAGTGGAGGTAGAGAGAGACAGAAGGAGAGAGGGGGAGTGGAGGTCGACGTTCCCTTTTCGTCTCAGAGTGAAGCAAATTGTAAAGTCAGCTAGGCAAAAATCCATCGACCCTGAATCTCATCTTCACCAATTAGAGAGAGAAGAGATCGAGAGGGGGAGTGGAGATAGAGGAGTGAAAGAATCTCATCTACACCAATTAGCAGCTGCAGATGCTGTAAGCTGTCATGTCTGCACCTCTGTGTTGACTCCCACCTGACCCCCACCTGACTCCCACTTGTGTTGCCCCTCCTTATCAACTGGGTTTACTGTGAAGCTGAGATTATTTGCATCATCGATCAGTTACCGAGCCTCTGAATGAAGTTTCTATCCATCAGTGATGTCACGGCCCCATGGAGGCCACAGCAACCAGGAGGCCACGACAACAGAGGCTAAACATCCTGTTGGTGTAACCCTGACCCTGTCTCTTCTGAAAGAGGGATATGGGGTAGAGAAAGAGAGAAGTGGACACAGAGAGGAATGGAAGGAGCAGGATGGAGAGATTGTTATTCCTACTGAAAAAGGTGACTGTTGCACTGAGCTAACCCTAACAGACCAGGTTCTAACCCAACCCTAATCTCATCTCACTTTCTCTATCCCTCTCCAACCATCTCTCTCCCCTATCTCCGTCTTCTCTCTCCCCATCTTCCTCTCTCACTAGCTCTTCCCCTCCCTCTCTCCTCTCTCTCTGTCAGTCTGTCTGTCTGTGAGGACAGCTGAGCCCTAGAGTGTTGAGCAGTTCCCCTCTCCTGTGCTTGCAAGGACACTCTGGCCTCATTTCAGAGTTAAAAAGCAGATAAACAACAGCACTGTAGAGTGCTACTAGGAGGAAGCATCTGGAACAGTCTGAGGAGAAGGAGACAGGAGGAGGAGACAGGGGGGACGGAGGAGACAGGATGAGGAGACAGGATGAGGAGACAGGAGGAGGAGACAGGAGGAGGAGACAGGAGGAGGAGGAGACAGGATGAGGAGACAGGAGGAGGAGACAGGATGAGGAGACAGGAGGAGACAGGAGGAGGAGACAGGATGAGGAGACAGGAGGAGGAGACAGGGGGAGGAGACAGGATGAGGAGACAGGAGGAGGAGACAGGAGGAGGAGACAGGAGGAGGAGACAGGGGGACAGAGGAGGGATGTTTTGATCCTTGGAGTACATACAGTAGTAGACTAGATTGAACACAGAGATTCCTTGCGTTAGTAGATAGATCCAGTCGTGTAGTGTAGCGCACACACTGTGGTGTAGTGTAGTTACATCTTGAACACAGACCATGTAGGAGCCGTGTGTGATGAGACCATGTAGGAGCCGTGTGTGATGAGACCATGTAGGAGCCGTGTGTAATGAGACCATGTAGGAGCCGTGTGTGATGAGACCATGTAGGAGCCGTGTGTAATGAGACCATGTAGGAGCCATGTGTGATGAGACCATGTAGGAGCCGTGTGTGATGAGACCATGTAGGAGCCGTGTGTGATGAGACCATGTAGGAGCCGTGTGTAATGAGACCATGTAGGAGCCGTGTGTGATGAGACCATGTAGGAGCCGTGTGTAATGAGACCATGTAGGAGCCGTGTGTGATGAGACCATGTAGGAGCCGTGTGTGATGAGACCATGTAGAAGCCGTGTGTAATGAGACCATGTAGGAGCCATGTGTGATGAGACCATGTAGGAGCCATGTGTGATGAGTTGAGCCACACAGGCAAGTAGTGGACATGTCCCAAACTTCAGACATGCTGACATTTGCATGCTAGCATGTGTCATAGTCAAACACCCTCAATCTGCACAAGTGTCTATGTACTGTGGAAAATCCCCCCTCTCTTTCTATAATTGTCTCTCCCCTTCCTCTCCCTCCCTCCTCCCCCCCTCTCTCCCTCTCTTTTTCCCTCCATCTTCCTCCCTCTATTTTAATCTTCCTCCTTTTCTCTCTCTTTATGACTCTTATTCTTTCTGGAAAATATTAAGCTTTGCATTTGGATCTGTCTGTCTGTCTATCTCTCTCCCTCCCTCTCCTCTCCTCTCCTCTCCTCTCTCCCTCTTTGTCCCTCCCTCTACTCAATCCCTCTCCTCCCTCCATCTCTGTCTTGCTGTAATATTGATGAGCTCCCAAAGCATCGGTAGAGAGATGTTCTGCTGTGAGATCCCCAGACATCCTCTAAGGGACTATGATAAACATGAGGCTCCAACTAACACAACCAGTACCTTCCTGAAGAGATGCTGTGGTCCCTACACACTCAATACAGCAGGGACAAGAGTGGGTTCATGGAGGGGATTTAACCCAGGTCTTCTCTGTACCAAGCCAGGTATTATCCACTAGCACAAGAAACCTCCAGTCTCAGCATGGCCACTAGACCACCTCTGCTGAGTACTCAAACACATTCAGAGTCAAGGATTGCTATCACAGCACCAAGCTATACATAGCAACCTTGGTTCAAGCCAACAACAGCACACGGAAACACAATGTCTGACTCATGAATCATTTGTCTGGTATTTCAGAAGCTCATTTCAGAAGCTCAGAAGCTCATTTATTTTCCATGCTTGAGCTTGAGCTTGGCTGTTGCTAGTTGAGTTGTTGGGGTGAATAAGATGGAACATTCTGCTACCGTCAGTACATTACCACTCATTTTCCTCCTGTGTCTTGAAACTTTTATGATGCTATTACTGGGTTTGGGCCGGGCTTCTCTGGAGACACAGAGAAGCTCCCCCTCTCTCTCTCCTCCCTCCATCCCTCTCTCTCCCCCTCTTTCCTCCCTCCATCCCTCTCTCTCCCCCTCTCTCCTCCCTCCCTCCATCCCTCTCTCTCTCCTTCCGCCATCCCGCTCCCTGTGTCTGTAGTTGTAGGAGCCGAATCCATCAATGGCGTCTTACATACATGTCGTTCTTGTCGAAAAGTCCAGGGGGTAGTGTAGGTTTGGATTTCAGCAACAGAATCTGGTTTGGGGTAAGGGGCTCTAGGTCCTGTGGGTCCCTAGAGACGGTAGTGATTGGGCGGCTGTTCAGAATGGCCTCTACTTCACATGAGACGGTTTGCAGTCCCTCTTCATCCAGAGTCTGTTGTCTCAGAACAGAATGGAGCACCTGTTTTACGGAACAAATAATCCGCTCCCACACCCCTCCATGGTGGGATGCTCCAGGGGGGTCTCCACTGTACGCCCTTTTGTAGTATTGGTCCATGTATTTGGTTCTGATTTAGAAATGAGAGGGCTTCCCTTGGCTCTCTCTCAGCCCCAACAAAATTGGTTCCATTGTCAAATCTCATACATTTCACTTGCCCTTATCTACTAATGAAACGCCTTAGGGCATTGATACACGAGTTGGTGTCGAGGGAGTTGGCTACTTCAATATGCACAGCCCTACTGGTCATGCATGTGAATAACATGCCGTATCTTTTTACAGTTTTTCTCAATTGCTAAGACACATTTCTTGAATGTGTACTGTGTTTTCTCCAAACTCTAAACACACATCTTCATACTTACACTGTTTTGGCCAAACCCTTGACTTTTGACCCAAAATCAAACACTGTAGTCAAAACCATATTTTCTGTCGTATAAACCTAATTTTGCATTCAAAATACACACAAAGCCCTAAAATAAATTAAACCTTCTGAATACCCTTTACACACTGCTGGGAGGAATTGAAAACACTAATATAAAAAGGTTTTCAAGAACCATTGACTATAACATGTCCCTGAATTTTAGATATGTTCCACCTCATGAGTTTGACATGATGTAAATCATAAAACTCACAAATACTGCAATTATCCTTCTTACAGGCTGTTTATTTTCGATTTACATTATACAGCAATTGCATTTTGAGCTCATGTTACTGTAGTGGTCACAGTATGCAAATAGTAGTACTGTTAGTCAACAACACAAATGTATTGCTGTAAATTGTAATTTGGGGAACAAAGGCTAAGAAAACAAGGAAATAAACAAATAATTTTCACCTGGGTAACAGGGCTTGATTACGCAACAGTGCTGTTCATTCTGGGTCAGCATCCTGTCTCTGACCAGGGTCAGGCCAGAGATTTTCCTCAACATCACAGGCAATGTTTTTTCTCTAGCCAAACAGCAGGGAAAATGCCCTTGAATGCCTGAGCCATGAATGAACCTGAGAAATGTGTCAAAAAGGGTAACTTGTGTTAAAAGATGGGGTACGTGGTCTTTCTGCTGGGATTTGGCAAAATGGTTTTGTGAGGATGGCTTATTACCATTTGTGTGCGTTAGCAATAGAGGAAAAACTGTAATAAGGTGCGTCCTCTCTTAATTTCACTAGAGCCTAAATAATCAACACCCACATTTGAAAATGCAGGCAGGTCTGGCTGCAGCCTTTCCTGCGGTAGGTCAGCCATCTTATGCTCTCCCATTTTGGCTCTGTGCCGCCTGCACACAACACATTCATTTAGTGTCCACAGGTGTAGTAGGGCTGCTTCCTCCCCTGGGGAAGTGTTGCTGATTGAGTGATGTCTGTGGATGTTCTCTGACCATATTTTAATTGCTTGATTCTATGTTGGGTTAGTGTTTAGTCAACTATTGTTGCCTGCAACAGACAAATACTGAACATTGAAAAAGGAAGTACATTGTTTATATTTGACATCCCTCCCTCCCGTTTCTTCCTCCCTCACTCCCCCTTCCTCTCTTCCTTCTTTCCTTCCCTTCTTTTCCTCCTTTCCTGGCTCCTTCTTGCGTGTGTGTGTATGATGTGTGTGCATATGTGTGTGTGTGTGTCAGGCGGGCCCTCCAGATGGTCGTCCTCACACTGCGACTGCTGCAGCCGGGGCCGTGAGCGAGAGAGCGGCACTTCTGTTAACGAGCTGTCTACTTCTTGCTCTGAGACCCAATCAGAGGCCAGCTCTCCTCAGGGGACGGTGATCTGCCGGCCCCCAGTCAGTGCTCACATGCTGGACCGGACAGGCCCCGCCCACACACTGGACCGGACAGGCCCCGCCCACGTGGCCGCGCAGGTGGAGCTCATGCGGCACCAGACGGACCTCCTCCGCGTGCGCACCATGGGTCTCCGCCAGCGGGAGCCTGCCAAGAGGAAAGGGAGGGACAAGCTGACGCCCGAGCAGGAAATGGAGAAGTGCATCCAGGACTTTCACAGGATACGCATCCCGGAGCACTTCCCAGAGCGGAAGCACATGTGGCAGTCTGAACTGCTGATGAAGTACAGACTCTGAAGGAGGCAGGGGGGGTGGAGTATTTAGATCCTGGTAGAGAGACACTAAAAAGATGCACAGAGAGAATGAAAGAGAGGGAAAGGAGTATGAGGTGAGTCAGGGCACCATGCTGCTGCATGCAGGGTGACTAGTTACTGCACTGACTGCACATACTGCACTGACTGCACATACTGCACTGACTGCACATACTGCACTGACTGCACATAGGTCAGCTCTTCTACATGCTGGATAGAGTGATGAACAGCATGCAGAACAGAACATTAATGGTGTCATGGTTAGTTGGCCGAGCTAAAGGCTCTCTAACCCTAACCCTAACCTTGATCGCACCTGACCCCAACCCTGACCCTCACCTTGACCCCAACCCTGACCCCTACCCTGACCCAACCCTGACCCCTATCTTGACTCCAACTCTACCCCCAACCCTGACCCCTATCTTGACTCCAACTCTACCCCCAACCCTGACCCCAACCCTGACCCCTATCTTGACTCCAACTCTAACCCTAACCCTGACCCCTATCTTGACTCCAACTCTACCCCCAACCCTGACCCCTATCTTGACTCCAACCCTGACCCCAACCCTGACCCCTATCTTGACTCCAACTCTACCCCCAACCCTGACCCCTATCTTGACTCCAACCCTAACCCAACCCTGACCCCTATCTTGACTCCAACTCTGTCTACCCCCAACCCTGACCCCTATCTTGACTCCAACCCTAACCCAACCCCTGTGCTTGTTGTTGGACGACTGTCATCCCTCTTCAGGCCTGGTTGAAGACTAAGGCCGAATCCCAATACTCTGTCTTACCCCTACCCCTTACCCCTAGCCCTTAGTTTTGCGCGTTCCCGTGAGAGTAAGTGGTGTCCCAATACTCTTTTTGATCGAGGGGTAGGGCTAAGACGAAGGGGTATACACCCCTTAAAACCAAGTGAGCTCGGGAGCTTACTTGAGACCAAGGGGTATGTTGATACTGCGCTACCTGCAACAATGGTGGACAGATCATCCAGAGCCCCATAAATGTAATATTTTCGGCTTAAATAATTGATTATTTAAGCCGAAGGGGTAGGGGTAAACTAGTGGTAAGGGGTAGGGGTAAGACAGAGTATTGGGATTCGGCCTAACACCTGTACACTCCCTGATGCTGTCAGACTCATGGCCTTGATTTAGACCATACAGCACAATATAACTCAATTATCCCAAATGAGCAAAACTCCTGCACTGCATGTCATTTCTCCTCTGTAGCAAACGGACATCAAATGAAAACAAAACATCAATATATATGCAATTTGTGTGTTTAGAGGAATCAACCAGCACCATCTAGGTGACTGAAGCAAAACTACAATGAGGAAAGCACTGCCTGGTTCTTTTTTTGCTTTTACAAACAATATTTGTCCACCCTTGTCCTTATGTGTAGAACGTAGCTGAGATGTTGTGAGTAGGTCAAGCTGATGGGTACTGAACTCTGTTCATACGTATGTATAGAAAAAAAACTATTAAATGAGTTGAAAGTGTAACAATAATTGTTTTACTGACTCTTCAGATTTTGGAACAGGAAGTGATCATTGTGCACCAAATGAATAGTTTGAATCAGAATCAGAATCAGAATTGGATTTAGTTTGGTTAAAATAGGTAAAGCTATGTGAAAACTGTTGAAGTGAAAGTGTAGTTTTAAACCAATCCTTCTTATTGTTTTCCTTATTTTCAGAAGGAGTCTTGAGACAGTAGTCAAATCAAATCAAAATCAATTTGTATAGCCATTTTTACAAGCAATGTCACAGAGGGCCTCACATATGCCCATATAACTGCCCCTCAACCAATCTAAACCCTCAAGGAAAACAAGGAAAAACTCCCAGAAAAAAACTCACTAGAGGAGAAAAAATGTAAGAAACCTTGGGAGGAGCAATTCAGTGAAGGATCCCCTCCTCCAGAGACGGTTGGTGAAAGAGAGGAGCAGAACACAGGCTTAACATAGTCATACAGCAGGGAAGTGTCAATGGGTGTTGAAACACCAAAACCCAGTGTTCAACTTGGGTCAGTTGGTAAATGTCAGTTTAAGCAGAGGTAGCCACAGGCTGGGGACTGTGATTGGTGCAGCATCACAGGCAGGGGGGTGAGGGAAGGGACCGGGAACTCGCTGTCATCCGTCAGGGAGACTGGTGTCCACTGGGCGACTAGATCCAGCTTTGGCAGACCGTCACAGATCAATGTCCACTGGCAACCAGGTCCAGCGTTGACCAACCCAGGCAGATGCTCACAGCTCAAACCCCTCACACCACAGGGGATGTGTGGAGAGGGGACAGAGAGAGGAGAGCAGAAATTAGAGAATGCCAGGAGCAACTAACAGTTACAGTAATATTAGAATGAGATCCCCACTGGTCAAGTGTGGACTAGTGCAGCAATTTAGCAAAAAGGGTATTTGATGCAGCTCTAGACATTAAGATAGTGCCAGCCCCCCTCGGTTGGAACATGAAATCTGTTCCAGGCAAGAGAAACTCTAAAATACGAATAAGAAGCCCCGTCCCCCGTCCCCTCCAACTAGTAACATAAACAAGAACAGGAACAATATACAGTAACAGGTTTACTTTATTTGTAAAATCAAGATGGGGCAACATGAACATATAGAAGCTTTATTTGTAATTTTAAAGTTATATATGATACATACAGACAAACACACACTTCAGGTTTACATTGAAAAGACACACTCTTTAGCAGTCGTAGAACTGACTAAACAAACATTTTTTTTACCTAATTTTGAATGTCGAAACGGTATCAGCCTCCTTAATTGAGATAGGTCATTTGTTCCAGAGAAGAGGTGCTCTATATGAAAACGCCCTGCCTCCAGCAGTTTTTTTTATAAATTTGGGGAACCACCAGATAGCCGGCATCTTGAGATCTTAGTGTCCTTACGGGGTGATAGGGTGCAAGAAGACCAGAGAGGTATAGTGGTGCCAATCCATGCAGAGATTTGTAAGTTAGTAATAGAACTTGGAAATCAGCTCTGGCTTGGATAGGGAGCCAGTGTAAAGAGACAAGACTAGATGTTATGTGATCATACTTTCTGGTTCTGGTCAATAGTTTAGCAGTAGCATTTTGCACCCGCTGTAAATCTTTTAAGTAGGTACTTGGGAGGCCAGAGAATAATACATTGCAGTAGTCCAGTTGGGATGTAACAAATGCATGTATTAGTTTTTCAGCATCATCCTTTGAGAGGACATTTCTTATTTTGGCTATGTTACGTAGATGGAAAAATGCAGTTTTTAGTTTAGTTACTTAGATCCTTCCTTTCTTTTTTACATTACAATGTGTATCTCCTCTTCACAAGGAAACGTGAAGACCAACGACTAGCTGAGCATCAAGAAACATTTATAGAAAGCACTATTTTTAGCAAAAACGGATTCTGCAGCCACATTGAAACAAGAGAAGGGGGATGCTAGGGGGAGGAAGAGAAGGCTGGGGGGAGAAATAGAAAAAGGAGGAGAAGGAGGCTAGGAGGTTTGGGAGAGAGGAGGAGAAGGAGGGTGGGAAGAGGAGGGTGGGAGAGAAAAGTAGAAGGAGGCTGGGAGGAAGAGGAGAAGGAGGCTAGGGGAAGCTGGGAGGAGGACAAGAAGAAGGAGGAGGAGAAGGAGGAGGCTGGGAAGAGAAGGCTAGGAGGGGAGGAGTCTGGGAGGAGAAGAAGGAGCAGGCCGGGAGGAGAAGGCTAGGAGGGGAGGAGTCTGGGAGGAGGAGAAGGAGGAGGCCGGGAGGAGGAGGAGACTATGAAGAGGAGGAGGCTGGGAGGAGGATTCTGGAGGCTGGAGGAGCCACTGCCGCAGCAACCAGAGTAAGCAGCTGTGATGATTGATGATGCAGAGTCTTGGCACTGCCAATGTCCTCCAACTGAAAGTTAAGCTTCTCAGAGTCTCCACGGTGACGAAGTAGAAGCACCTGCCTCTGAATGGAGCCTTATAATCCAGGCCACAAAGGAGCAACAATCCTCATACTATAAATGCAGCATAAGCAGAACATTTCTTTAAGTCGTAGCTTTCTTGCAGCTCAGTTTTAGACTTGTATTAATGTTTAGGTAGTAACTATAGGAACCAAACAGTGTGGGATTGAAGGGGGGTAGATCTCCTGAATCTTGGTGAGAGTGTAAAACTGCTTTTGAAAAATGATAATGGACCTTTTCTTCCCCTCTGCTGACAGTCCTGTCTCCTTCCCTCTTCACCCCTCCTACACACAGCCCCTGCTACACACACATCCCCTGCTACACACAGCCCCTCCTACACACACAGCCCCTGCTACACACACAGCCCCTGCTACACACACAGCCCCTGCTACACACACAGCCCCTGCTACACACAGCCCCTCCTACACACACAGCCCCTGCTACACACACAGCCCCTGCTACACACACAGCCCCTGCTACACACAGCCCCTCCTACACACACAGCCCCTGCTACACACAGCCCCTGCTACACACACAGCCCCTGCTACACACACAGCCCCTGCTACACACAGCCCCTCCTACACACACAGCCCCTGCTACACACACAGCCCCTGCTACACACACAGCCCCTGCTACACACAGCCCCTGCTACACACACAGCCCCTGCTACACACAGCCCCTGCTACACACACAGCCCCTGCTACACACAGCCCCTCCTACACACACAGCCCCTGCTACACACACAGCCCCTGCTACACACACAGCCCCTGCTACACACACAGCCCCTCCTACACACAGCCCCTCCTACACACACAGCCCCTGCTACACACACAGCCCCTGCTACACACACAGCCCCTGCTACACACACAGCCCCTGCTACACACAGCCCCTGCTACACACACAGCCCCTGCTACACACACAGCCCCTGCTACACACAGCCCCTCCTACACACACAGCCCCTGCTACACACACAGCCCCTGCTACACACACAGCCCCTGCTACACACAGCCCCTGCCTCAGCTGGATGCCTCACTGGGAAACATAGCACCTCTCCTCCACCGCTAAAAGCAGATACATTTAATCTCTCCCCCACTTTCTACCTCTCTCCATGATCTGAATCCTTGAGAGCTGATGAGAAATCGATTTATCAGATTTCACATATCAAGTGTTATCATATTGGCGTATCCAGGCACCAAAGCCTCAGATCAACCTTAGATCCTTTTCCCCTGGCAATAATACTGCCCCTCCCATCCAAGCTGCCCTATCCCACAAACTCAACTGACCCTTTCCAGGCACACCCTCAGACGACAGGATCAATTACCCTTCTGATCAATACTGTTTCTCATAAACAGGCTCTCCTCACACACACACATTCTTCCACACGCACAAACACACACACACTCATAGACACACACACACTCATAGACACACCAGCTACCCCAACATCCGGTCTGGTATAAAACCTTAAGTTTTAGGTTCTAGAATCTAGATAATAAGGTGCTCTTCAGAACCCTACATGGTTCTTGCTAACCTGAAATTGTTTCTTAAACAAAGGTGACCTCAACCAGACAAATGTGTTCAGTAGATAAAGTTCACAAATAAAATCACAAAGGGATTTATATTCCTTGTCTTCCTAGTAGAGTTGCAACCATTTTAAATCTCTTTATGTGGTTTTCTCCCCTGTGTGTTCCCACAGTACCAGACCAGTCTGCTGACAGCTCAGGTCTGCTGCCCCAAGGAGCTGCCAGCTCCACATCCAGCTACAGAGGAAACTACATCATGCATTTATTTACAGGGTCGGGAATAAAACATCTAAATCCTGACTAGGAGAGTGAAGAAGTCTACTAGCAGCCTGCCTGAAGCACATCTACAGAAATAACCCCAACATACAAACTCTGCTCCCGTCAATCATTTCATTTAGGTGGTTGTTGCTCCTCAGCCTATGCAGGGGAAGTTAGGGTTGGTGTGGATGGCTGACAAACGGTAAACACATACAATAACTGACTCTCTCCTGGTGCTGGGAGGAGGAGACGGACTCTCTCCTGGTGCTGGGAGGAGGAGACTGACTCTCCTGGTGCTGGGAGGAGGAGACTGACTCTCTCCTGGTGCTGGGAGGAGGAGACTGACTCTCTCCTAGTGCTGGGAGGAGGAGACTGACTCTCTCCTGGTGCTGGGAGGAGGAGACTGACTCTCTCCTGGTGCTGGGAGGAGGAGACTGACTCTCTCCTGGTGCTGGGAGGAGGAGACTGACTCTCCAGTAAATGTCACAATATCCATCTTTCATATCTGTCCACATTTAAGGAAGCTTTAGGATGTTAGGATTGTGAGCCAGTATTCTAGTCAGACAGTCTAATTAACCAGGCGTGTTACCCAGGGTAGTTAACTAGGCCAGTGAGCAGCTAAATGCTGCAGTGTAAATCCTCCAGAGCAGAGCACTGTGTATCTGCCCGCACAGCAGACAGAGGAACCCTTGCCTACATTAATCTCCATTGCTGCGTGTCTCAGGTAGGAGACCTGGAGTGGTAAGAGTGGTCCTAGATTACTCCCATCTCACAG
This sequence comes from Thaleichthys pacificus, assembly GCA_023658055.1. NCBI lineage: Eukaryota > Metazoa > Chordata > Actinopteri > Osmeriformes > Osmeridae > Thaleichthys > Thaleichthys pacificus. The sequence goes on from CM042855.1 coordinate 18,000,483, forward strand.
TCTCATTTAGCCACCTGTCACCAGACATTACGCAAGCGCCCAGAGGAGACACAAAACAAGTGATGTGTAACATACAGCCTCCTACAACCTGTAGTACTGGTGGATGTTTAACCTACAACCTGTAGTACTGGTGGATGTTTAACCTACAACCTGTAGTACTGGTGGATGTTTAACCTACAGCCTGTAGTACTGGTGGATGTTTAACCTACAACCTGTAGTACTGGTGGATGTTTAACCTACAGCCTGTAGTACTGGTGGATGTTTAACCTACAGCCTGCAGTACTGGTGGATGTTTAACCTACAGCCTGCAGTACTGGTGGATGTTTAACCTACAGCCTGCAGTACTGGTGGATGTTTAACCTACAGCCTGCAGTACTGGTGGATGTTTAACCTACAGCCTGCAGTACTGGTGGATGTTTAACCTACAGCCTGCAGTACTGGTGGATGTTTAACCTACAGCCTGCAGTACTGGTGAATGTTTAACCTACAGCCTGCAGTACTGGTGGATGTTTAACCTACAGCCTGTAGTACTGGTGGATGTTTAACCTACAGCCTGCAGTACTGGTGGATGTTTAACATACAGCCTGTAGTACTGGTGGATGTTTATCCTACAGCCTGTAGTACTGGTGGATGTTTATCCTACAGCCTGTAGTACTGGTGGATGTTTAACCTACAGCCTGCAGTACTGGTGGATGTTTAACCTACAGCCTGTAGTACTGGTGGATGTTTAACCTACAGCCTGTAACACTGGTGGATGTTTAACCTACAGCCTGCAGTACTGGTGGATGTTTAACCTACAGCCTGCAGTACTGGTGGATGTTTAACCTACAGCCTGCAGTACTGGTGGATGTTTAACCTACAGCCTGCAGTACTGGTGGATGTTTAACCTACAGCCTGCAGTACTGGTGGATGTTTAACCTACAGCCTGTAGTACTGGTGGATGTTTAACCTACAGCCTGCAGTACTGGTGGATGTTTAACCTACAGCCTGTAGTACTGGTGGATGTTTAACCTACAGCCTGCAGTACTGGTGGATGTTTAACCTACAGCCTGCAGTACTGGTGGATGTTTAACCTACAGCCTGCAGTACTGGTGGATGTTTAACCTACAGCCTGCAGTACTGGTGAATGTTTAACCTACAGCCTGCAGTACTGGTGGATGTTTAACCTACAGCCTGCAGTACTGGTGGATGTTTAACCTACAGCCTGTAGTACTGGTGGATGTTTAACCTACAGCCTGCAGTACTGGTGGATGTTTAACCTACAGCCTGCAGTACTGGTGGATGGGAGAGCAGTGCAGAGCAAAGGAGAGGACAGGAGAGCAGAAGAGACGGACTAAATGCAAGAGAGGTCGAGTATCAGAGAAAACTCATTCAAGGATTGAAACTGATCTAAACCTATGTCCATCACCATCATCTCTCAGGGGAAAAGGATAGAAATGTTCATTGGGATGAGAGACTGTGATTTGACACACATCTATGGAATCATAGGGATTTAACCTGTTTTCAACATAACATTCCAGAGGGGTTATGGGATGGATGATCATTAAACATGTAAGAATGCTCTTGTCAGTGCTAACAGCCTTTTATCCTACCAACTTTTCCTTTGTTGTAACGTAACTGATGAGCCACGTTACCATCTCTCTTTGTTACTTTCTCTCTTTCTCTTTCACTCTCCCTCTTATTCTTTACTCTGTCCCTCTCTAACTCCTTACTCTCTCACACACTCACACACACTTATGTAACAATTAAGAGTGTTGCCCCTAAGGAGATAAATAGGTTTACCATACTTATTTATCATATCAGTTTGTAAGAGACACTGAGATTAGGTACTGTAGTACAGGCGAAAACACTAAAAAGTATCGTAGAAGCATTGAACTGGCGAGGAGTGAATGGAAAGCCTGGGTTGATGAGAGGATGAGCAGCAGGTGTGCACAGTTAACCAACACCTGACAAAACACAAGATAGACAAACAGAGAAACAGAAAACGTTGTCCCCGGCAAGCTCGGGTATGTAACACATTCACTAAGTTAGCAGCAAGACAGCATCCTCAATAAAATGGGACATCCAGACAGGGTCCTCGTGGAGTGTGTGACAGTGTGGATATTCTGAGATGGACCTCCCAGCCCTGCCCTGGGGACAGCTCCTCAGACACACACACACACACCATCACACACACACACACACCATCACACACACACCATGAATAATATACCATGTACACACACACACCATCATACACACTCCATTAATAATCTACCATGTACATGCACACACACACACACCATCACACAACATGAATAATCTACCATGTTAGGACCTCACACACACACATAAACACGCACACAAACATAAACATGCACACACTAACCCTATTCCTGACCCTGGGCTTCTCTTATGCTATTGTCTTTTTGAATCACATTGTAAGCCATTCTGTTTTTTTGTCTGAATTGTTTGTGTTGATTGTTGATTATGACCTTATTTACTTCTGGCTGTGCTACAAATTGTAATAATAAAGATTAACTTTACCTACTCCCGTACTCAGGCCAGTATACATGCAAATACATTTTCCTGAGAGGAATGCAGTCCAGTTCATACATACATTTAATTAGGTGAAACAATAGTTGGGATCCTTATTTCTCTCTCACTCGCCTCTCTGTCTTTTTTCTCACACTCTCCTTCTTTTTATAAGCCATATATTTTAAGAATTCTCCAAGTTCTGATGACTACACAGCATTTAAAACATTCATGTTACTTTAAAATATTTAAATGGATGTCCTGAACTTTGAGTACCTAGCCAATACACCTAAATGATTTATCTATGGGATATAAGAAAGAGAATTAGAGTCTTAGAATAAAGTGTACAAATTAAATGGCTTCAATTAATAGAAATGTTATGAAAATAATGAAATATATAACTCTTTACAATTAAGAGATTAATGCTAATTTTAAAATGTTGTAATATTTTCATCAGCATTGATTTATTTTTAAAACATTCCTCCATACCAAAACCAATCCATGACCTAGTACATATTAACCCTAAACATTCATCACCTTACATATAGAGTGTGTGTGTGTGTGTGTGAGCAGTGAGAGTAGTGTGTGTATGTGTGAGTGGTGAGAGTAGTGTGTGTGTGTGTGTGTGTGCGTGTGTGTGTGTGTGTGCGCGCATGCGTGTGAGCGGTGAGCTGAGAGAATCGCCAGCAGGGGGAGACGATGACACGCGCATGACGTCAGGAGACAGCAGCTTCCCCTGACGCTCTGCTGCTGTTTACAGCCTTTAACCTTTATTTAGCCACCTTAATAAGAAGTTTCATCTAATACATTGATTGTGTTCCAATACAGACAGTGTAGTAGTCCTTGTTCAACCTAAACACACCCAACACTCCTAATCACTGCAAGAGGTTCTGTAAAATTTGATTTGAATCTATTTGTTACTATTTAACAGTAGATGTAATTTCTATCATTTAATGAAAAACTGTAATAAACCCCAAATTGCTACTTAAATAATAATTAAGATGTAAAATGATTTGTCTTGGGAATGTGAACTGTAGCGGTGTGAAATATTTTGAAAGCACAAAGTCATGCAAGAGGAATGCATGTTGTTTAATTTGTAACTTGTTTAACTACTTGCTCTGATGTTTCTTCCCATTGGCACTTGATTGCTTATCACAATGTATGCTCATGTTTAGGCTTCCCGCAATTTTTGGGGGGGTTGTCTGTTTGTTTATGATCATTGACCTATGCACTTTTTGTAAAGCTCTCTCTTGGAAGTCGCTTTGGATAAAAGCGTCTGCTAAATGAATAAATGTAAAGGAAGTGCTTGTGTGAGAGAAAGACAGCTTGCGGTGCGTGTTTGAACATACCAATTCATGAATTATCTGCATATTCGTAATTTTCACGATTCGAAATTACGAAGTCATGGCTGTTAAATGCCTACATTCTCATCCTTGCATGTTCAAAAAGTACAAATTTGAAAGGAATGAAGGCACTACATTTTCACTTACAATGTGTTCTTCACTCATATTTCCAGTTCTGCAAACTGTACAAGTCGTGATGTCATCAGAACGCCGCCACCAATACAGGTAACAAGTGCACGAGTTCTAAACTGGCAACCTTTTATTTTGGACAGAGCCACTGAAGACGGTCTCCTCCAAATATAGGCTTTAGGTACGTAGGCTCCTGTTTCAGTTGGTCATAGTAAATCGGTGTTCCTGTAACTTACGAACATAATATACTCGATATGGAGTTCGCTGTTTGTGTTGATGTATCTAAACCTGCTGGGATTCAACTGCGTCAGCTGCTTGAAAGCGCGTGCCTCGTATTGCGCGACCAATTGAGGCAAAATCAACTTGTTTATTGATGCCTACACTTTATTCATGAACAAATCAAAAAGAGTAATAAAAGCCTGTCTTCGATACTGTCAGTGTTGGATAAGTAGCCTGAGCCGACGCTACAGGTTTATTGCCATAATAGGAGAACCCGACACTTCCTGATAGCAGCGAATGCAGACAGGTGACATGACACCAGCACACTTTTCGGTGTCATTTCCGATTGTCAGTTGCTGTAATAGCAATATATTTTATGAAAGACCTGCGCAGTGCTATGTAATATTGAGATGCTACCAGACTTTGGAAGTAACGAAGTAGGATACAAATACTTTGTTACTGTAGGCTACTTAAGTAGATATTTCTGGTATCAGCACTTTACTTCACAAAAAAAAAACTTTACTTTCACTTTTTACTCAAATATCTGTAGTTAATACTTGTTACATTTTCAAGCCAGGCTCGTTACTTTGGTTTTAATCTGTATTTGGTGGTTTTTCATGTCCTGGCTATAACGCACAACAAACGTAAGATACCATGGAGCAAGCAGAAGGCAACAAGAAAAATATTTTCCAAAATAAATAAATAATCATTGATGAGGACTCTACTGTACTCTAAAAAAAATACATTTTCGAAAGGTAAAAAAAATATTTAGGAAAAAACCGTTGTGAAAAAAACGTTTTGAAAGATTGAACAAATATATAACCCTAACCCATAACCCTAAAGAATTACAACTTTTTGTGTGACGTTTTTTTGTGTTTTTTTGTTTGGCAAGGTTGAAAGAATCTATGCATCATTGATGAGTACTTGATGAGAACTACTATACACTAACTGTACTCTATTGTACTCTGCTCTGCTTTACTCCACTCTGTTTTAGGCTTCTCTGTTCTCCACTCCTCTCTTTTCACTGTGTGTGTTTCAAAGGGTTGAAAACATATTTTTTTACCTTTAAAAAGCTTTTTTTCAAAAACTTTCCCCCAAACTTTTGTTTCATTGATGAGGACTCTACTCTACTCTTTTGTGCACTGCTTTAAACTACTTTGTTTTAGGCTTCTCTGTTCTCCTCTCTGCTCTCCTCTTCTCCTTTCACTGTGTGGGAAGGTAAAAATATTGTGTTGTGTGTGAAAAAACGTTTTGGATGAGACAGAGGGAGTTAGCGATGTCTACATGACTGAGAATAGCGGGAAAAGTGTAGTCAGTACTTCAACTTTTACCAGAGTCTTTGTAAACATGAGTATCTGTACTTCTACTTGAGTGAAGGATGTGTGTACCTTGGCCATCTCTGGATTTAACACTGCACTGTTGATACATTTACAAGGCTCTCAAGTTTTATCCAAAGTTTGTTGTGAGATTACCGTACCTGTGAAAGTTGGGGTACGTTGTCAGGTATCCGGGAGACCAGGGGTGGGGGTGACACTTGCATGACATTTTCTCAAGGGCAATTTTGAGGGGGGACACCAAAAGTAGTGCTGTAATACATTACCTACGTTGTATATTGGGGAGGACAAATCGTATTTTTCCTAGGATTGTGGGGTCGTGTCCCCTGCATCCCCCCCAGGATTGTGGGGTCGTGTCCCCTGCATCCCCCCCAGGATCGTGGGGTCGTGTCCCCTGCATCCCCCCCAGGATCGTGGGGTCGTGTCCCCTGCATCCCCCCCAGGATTTTCGCCAATGCAGCTATCAATCTCGGCAGAAAACGTACCTCCGTATGCCTGCGCCTCGTCCCTAATGTAATTTTGTCACTTCTTTCCCAGTATGACCACTGTTGCCTGATGCATGAGGCTCCATCAGAGCAGACAGCCCTCTTCAAAGATGGAGGAGTTGGCCCTCCGGGGGCAGAATGGCAGGACCAGAGAGGCTGCCCAGTACATGGAGCCCTCTCTGGGGCAGGAAAGCAGGCCCACTCAGCACAGAGAGAGGCAAGGAGGCAAGGTAAGCACAGCTTAGAGACTGATGTGGTGATCACAGTTTAGAGACTGATGTGATCACAGTTTAGAGATGGGCAAGCTCATATAAACATTTTGGAAAATGAATGTATTGCTATTTTCTAATGTATCTAGGCAAAAATGAATCAATTTCATAGTTATTTTCAAAAAGTTTCTTTTGTTTTTAAATTTAAACCTAGTACCTCCCGAGATACATTGCCCGTTTAAAGATCCTGTAAAGTGGAATTGAAAACAAGTTTTAAGTTCATCACACCACAGAAGAATGTGTTGTTAACTACCCATTCAAATTCGAATGAAAAAAAAACACTGTCAAGTATGTTAAATTAGGCTTTGAAATCGTGAGAAAATCAGCAGTCTTCTTCTGCTTGAGACTGGGTTAGTGCTTCGGATTTTGGCTCCGCCTATACAAAACCTGAGCTGAAAACCTTCAACAGTCTAACTCCACATTTCAGTGCAACAAAGTTTTTGAGCTTTGCACATGCTTTCAGGAATTCATTTCAACCGTATATAATGTACTGAGAAGCAAATCATGGAATTTGCTTTACAGGATCTTTAAGTTATACGTTTAACATTTTCCTTTATTTTTTTTATTTTTTACAAATGTCCAATTTTCCCCCCAAAATATAGTTCTTAAAACTATAAAACTATCTTCTCCAGAGTGGTTGGTGCCATTAGGGCCGTGCTGAACTTGGTCAGACTGAGAGCCTCATGTTGCCCTGCAGGGAGAAGCGTTTGTATTGGCAGGTTTACTAGAAAAAGAACATCCTTCTAATACACCTGGATATGGGTCACCTCATGAAACACAAGCATCATTGTACTGCATTGTATTGCTTCAGTAATATGCCCAAAAATTGACTAAACATAGACTTCTCTGTCAAACTCTTCGCCGAATAAAATGGCACAAATGGAGCAGGCAAAACCCATAAACACTGTCCAGTCTTGTGTCTGCAAGGTGTTTGAGTGCTTGATCTGTGTGTGTCTGATCTGTGTGTGTTTGATCTGTGTGTGTTTGATCTGTGTGTGTTTGATCTGTGTGTGTTTGATCTGTGTGTGCTTGATCTGTGTGTGTAGGGTGTATCCAGAGAGGCCCTCAGCCTCTCAGGGGAGCCTGAGGGGGCTCCTGGTGACATCATCATTCTGGGACAGAAGGTGGAGGAAGACATGCACTATGGTGACATAATCATGATAAATCTAAGCAGCTCTGAGCTGGCTCCTTCCAACACTGTGAGCAGTCTACAGGTCCTCAAGCAGCATTATCAGCACCAGCCTCAACGACAACATCACCACCAACAACAATATCATCATCAACAACAACTAGAACTCCAGCCACAGCCCCAGATGGCCCTCTGCAAGGCCCGGTACAACTTTGACCCCAAGCAGCTGGGTCTGGAGGACTGCAAGGACTGCCTCACCTTCCTCAAGGTTGGTCTGAGTGAGGCAGGGAGACAGAAGGCAGGGAGACAGAGAAGTAGGGAGAGTGACAGAGACAGGAGAGAGAGAGAGGAAAGGGTGTGCATGTGTTCTTTAGTTATACAGGGAACCTGTTTACTTAAGAACTTGGTTAGGTTACTGGTCTTTAAGGGAAGGCATGTCTGCATGATTCATCCCTGTGTTGGGTTAGGGTCAGGGTTAGTGTTGGCGTTGCAGGCTGTAATTAAAGTATAAGTAGTTTTTTTTTGCCAAGAGCTTAGTGGCTGCTAGGACACCTATGGCTCACACACCCACACTCTCTGTCTGAGTAGTGGGGTGTGTGTGTGCTGTGAAACACGCCACCTGGCAAGCTACTAGCATGACAGTACATGGAACATTTACATCATTTAGCATTTATGCAAAGCAACATACAAAGAGTGCATGTAAAAAGTATAGCAGAAAACCAAAAATCAGAAGTGCATCAAGCATTTTGGTGGTCAGACTTAAGGAACGGTCTGTATCAGACACGGTGTAACCACATCTCAGCTACCAGGCATAGTTCACTACTGTTAACGTCTGTATGACAAATCACAGCACCCTCATGTTGAACTCATCCTGTTTGCTCATTACTAGTTGAAATACAGGTTTCTAAATGACTGCCAGCTCTTCAACCAGACTATTTCTAGATTGCTTTTCCTTGCTTTCTATTCATGTTTTTTTTTTAAAAGCTCAGAGACGGCAAGAAGCAGAGCCAGAGGCACGCACTGGACAGCTCCAGTGGAGACTGCTCTCCTAACAGGCACTGTTTCAGAGAGACCGTTATATAAGAACCTTGAAGCACACACACTCTCCATTAAAACATACTGTATCTGGGCTGTTTTTTTTAAAGCAGATAGTCAGATGGGTTAAGAAAGGCTGGTTATCCTAAAAGAGGCCTTGGCCTGCTCTACCCTCTCTCTCTACCCCTCTCTCTCTCCCTCTCCCTCTTTCTCCTTCTCCCTCAATCTCACTCTCTCTCTCTCAACCCCATTCCCTCCCTCTCTCTCCTCTCACACACATGCACACTGTCTCGCTTGCTCAGTTATTTAACACACCACCCTTTTCCCTCCCCCCTCTCTCCTCCCCTCCCCCTGACTCTGCCTCTCCTCTCTAAGGGAGACCTCCTCACAGTCATCAGGAGAGTAGATGACGACTGGATTGAAGGGAAGCTCGGGGACAAAATTGGGATTTTTCCTCTTCAATTTACAGAGGTCAGTGGTCTTTCTTTCTTTCTTTCTTTCCTTTTCCATTTAGTCCACCTTTCTTTGTCTACCAAACATGTCAGGTTTCATATCTGCCCTTTCTCCAGTGCTTGTTGATGAGTGGACTGTGATAAGTCCTCAACTCTGAAGCAGCTGGTTGATTCTACTCTTTGATGCATCGAGACATGTCAGTCCTCAGGTCCACCTTGTCTGCGTAGCCAACCGATTACATGGTTTTCTCAGGAATTGCAGTCTACACACACACAGACAGACAAGTGCATCACTGTTTTAGAGTTAGAAATTATGAAACAACGTATCTTCATTATTCTCCTTTCCTCTCTTCTCTTCTCTCCATTCCTCTCTTCTCCTATCCTTTCCTCTCGTGCAACCACGTATGAAGTCAAAGTAATGCTTTCTCTGCTTGAATGACATAACAACACATCCATCACAGAGTGAGTGTTATGCCTGTCTGCTTGCCTGCCTGTCTGTTTGTCTTACCACCTCCCTGCACAGCACTAGTCACCACTGTGTGTCTGCCTGACTGCCTGTCTGCCTGACTGTCTGTCTGCCTGACTGTCTGCCTAACCAACCAGTGTAAGGCCTAAGGGAGGTTGGTGAGGACGATATTAAGAAGAGGCACAGCTGTAGAGACACAGGGAGAAGGCAGGAGTAGAGGCAGTAGAGACACAGGGAGAAGTCAGTAGAGAAAAGGAGAAGGCAGGAGGGATATATTTTATGATCGGTTATTTTTTGTAAGATGTGGAATTGACTGAGAGTTTCTGACTGGAATATATTTCAGTTTTCTCTGTGTTCTGAGTTTTCAGTTTTTCTTTTCATCTCTCTTGTTTATTTATGTCAGACACTAACAGTTTCCATTCTCTTCAAGCCAAACTCTGCGGCTGCCAAGCTTCTCGAGGGAAGGAACAAAGTGAGTGACTCGTCAGATTATCCCCCTCAACTAGGGAGCGGTAATGGGACCAAGCTTGACCGGAACACTGCTGATGTGTCCAACTGGACAGCAGTCGTAGGGGCACCCCAGGGTCCTGCCAAGATCCCCAACATCCATGACCTTCCTGTCCAGCCCCCCCAGGCACCACCCCCCCACTACATCAGCCTGAAGCGCCCCCCCCAGGGCCGCCCCCCCGGCCTCCCCAGGCCTCTACAGCCCCGGGACCCACCCCACAACTTGACCAGCACAGTTCACCACTCTGGGACATGCTTACGGCGTGTCAAGCACTGCTCTCAACACACACACAGACACCTGTCACACGTGAGGTCACAGTGTGTATGTGTGTGTGTATGTGTTCTGGGAAGAAACAAACAGGGTATGTCAAGTGTTTATGGTATGTCTTTCTTTGGGAGATACTTATTCTACTTTAGCTTGTCGTCCTGCAGTTGTTGAGAGTCTTCATGCTTTCTGCTTCCTCTAATAATAGGCAGAGGAGGATAACACTACAGGAATGGTAGGGAGGGTGTTGATAGACAAGGATTATCATGAATTCTCACAATAGGAAAGGTGAAACACTGTCTAGTGGAAGTAGAAGTGTGAGGAAAGAGGATGCTTACTTCTCCAGCTCAGTCTCTTTCTATCCTTCTTACATGCTTATGATGATGACTCACTAGGCAGCAGGGTTAGTTACATAACAAACCCCTCCTCTCCTCTGGTTCAGATCTCCTTCCTATTTCTCTTTACCGAGAAGGTAAGACTCTTTTTTGGATGAAAATAGCTAAACTAGGCCCTGCCTCAGTTTAGTGTGGGCTCTGTCTCAGTCTTTCTAAATGCCTAGTGACTGCAGTGAACCATGAGGAGTGGAGGAGATGAGGAGAGGTGAGGAGAGGAGAGGAGGAGTGGAGTGGAGGAGAAAGGGAGAGGAGGAGATGAGGAATGGTGTCGTGATGGAGGAGTGGAGTGGAGATGAGGAGTGGTGTAGAGATGGAGGAGAGGAGTGGAGTGGAGTAGAGAGAGACTAGAGGAGAGGAGGAGTGGTGTAGAGATGGAGGAGAGGAGTGGTGTAGAGATGGAGGAGAGGAGTGGAGTGGAGTAGAGAGAGACTAGAGGAGAGGAGGAGTGGTGTAGAGATGGAGGAGAGGAGTGGAGTGGAGTAGAGAGAGACTAGAGGAGAGGAGGAGTGGTGAGAAGGAGATGAGGAGTGGTGTAGAGATGGAGGAGAGGAGTGGAGTGGAGTAGAGAGAGACTAGAGGAGAGGAGGAGTGGTGAGAAGGAGATGAGGAATGGTGTAGACAGGGAGGAGTGAATTGGAGATGGAGGAGGAGATGAGGAGATGAAGGAGAGGAGGACTGGAGGAGAGGAGGACTGGAGACAAGGAGTGGAGGAGAGAAGTGGAGTGGAGAGAGAAAGGAGTAGGAGGGGGAGTCAGGAGAGACCACAAGTAGGAAATACAGAGAAACAATTATTTATTCTCGTACATCAGTAGGCTGGTAACCGTATATCCATCTCCTTCTCTCCTTCTATTTTCTGTTACTCTCCTGTCTTTCATATGGCATGAACACTGCATGGCACTAGGAACTGGTAATGATTGTCGCCAGGCCTTTAGTTTCTAGATCTGTCTTTCTCATCTCTCAGAACACCTCACTCACTTCAAATAGGTTATCAGTTGCTCTAGAGGAAAAGCTTTAAAAGAGAAATACTGTAATGCATCTAAAGTATCTGCCATCGACAGCAGGTAGAATAATGAAGTACCATTACCCAGTATCTTGACAAGCAGGCAACCTGTCCTCGGGCTAACTTAGTCTCACAGCGCTTCTTTTCACTCACCACACGTAATAACGGCATCTTAGCCATGAGTCTGAAGAGCAGCTGCATGTGAATGTTATGTCTGAATGGGAGCACCTCGAGGCTGACTCCCCCTGACCTCCAGAGGAACATGCTGCTAATCCTCACCAAGATGCAAATGGAACTAGGGCTGTGTTTACATCTGGATAATGATGATGGAAATGAGGATAATTATAATAACAGTGGTGTTCCTTGACACTAGCCTGGGAAAGACGCCACTTCCATAGCTATGTGTGGATGTTTTAAGTCATAGAGAAGAAATCTGTAATTCCCTGTGTAGCGACCGAAATGGTCATTAATTAACAGCATCCTATTAGGTGCAGATGGGGCAGAATAAAGTGAGAAGAAGAGAGAGAGATATTGGGGGGAAAGAGAGTGATATGGAGGGAGGTAGAGGAAGAAAAATAGCAAGAGAGAGTGAGGGAGAGAGAGGGAGAGGGAGAGAAAGAGTGAGGGAGAGAGGAAGCAGCGTCATGGTTGACTCACTGTTGTGCTAGGGGACGAGAGAGACCGTCTGTCCCCAAAAAGAGTAAAGACATTGGAGCCTAGTCAGATACTATAAATCCCTGATTTGTTCATCATTGTTTTTTACGTCTCAGAGTGGGAGGGAGAAAGAGGCTTTGGTTGTATTATGTCTTATATATTTATAATATTTACTAAGTTATAGTAAATATATTTACTGATATAGCTGTAGATGTAGCTGTAGATCTCAGCACACAATCTAATGTGCTGAGATGGTTACCGAGGCTACATCAGGTGTTTATACTGGCTTGAATGCATGTTTGTTTACAGAATATCCTCAATATCTCATACTTTCTTTTCCTTTCTGCTTCCTGTCTTTCCCTCTTCCATTCTCCTCTTCATCTCTCTCTCTTCTCCTCCTCCACATCTCTATCCTCCTCTATCTCTATTCTCTGTCTCTCTTCTCTATCTCTCTTATGTATTTTTTCTCTGGCTCTCTGTGTGTCAGGGTGAGAGGAGGATGAACGAGACTCCTCCCACTATCACTATGGCTCTGATCAACCCCCAGACCTCTTCCTCCTCTTCTTCAGCCGACACCAAACTGCCATCTTCCACCCAGCAGCTCTCCATCAGCGTGTGAGTAACGACTAGCGGGTAGCTATGCTCCCAGAGAGAGAGAGGGAACAGTAATGACTGGCAGGCAAGGGCTGTTGTCCCAGCAGTAATGACTGGCGGGCAAGGGCTGTTGTCCCAGCAGTATTGATGGTGTTCTTGTTGCCTAATGATGGTGTTCTTGTTGCCTGGTGATGGTGTTCTTGTTGCCTAGTGATGGTGTTCTTGTTGCCCCAGGTGTGCTGCTCTGTACTCCTATAAGCCCCGGCGTCCGGAGGAGCTGGAGCTGAGGAGGGGGGAGATGGTGGGCGTGTACGGCAGTTTCAAGGAGGGTTGGCTCCGCGGCCTGTCACTTAGGACGGGTAAAGTGGGCATTCTGCCAGGCAACTATGTCACCCCAGTGCTCAGGTAAGAGGGCGGGACCCCAGATAACTTTGAGAGAACTTAATTAGTTGGCTGTGAAGAACGAATGGATATTTAGGACTGTGATGTAGCTAGCTAGATGTAGGAACGAATAAGAGAACTGTTAACTTTCAAGAAGTTTACCTCTACACACTGTACCATGTTATGTTGGTCCGCAATATAACCTCTTTGTATCTGATTCTCCTGCTATAGAACTTCAGCCAGCCTTCTAGAATCAAAAGTTGCTTCTGTGGCCTCCGGAACAGTGCCTGGAAAAAGAACGTCGGGTTCCAAAGGCCCAGCGGTGGTCGTCGCCCTTGACAGAGTTGATTCAGAAGGAACCTCCTTCTCAGCAGGACAGGCCCCGTCTGGCAGTGGGGGGGGCCAGCCTGTGTTGTCATCAACAGGCGCAGGGAGAATGTCCCTGAACGGGGGGTCCCAAGGATGGGACAAAGTCAGACGAGCCTTCCATTCATCACATAGAGGTGAGAGAAGGGACCTAACGTACATAGTGCTCAAATATAGTGCTTTGTAAACATTTATCTTCAGGCTGTCTTGATAGACTTGAAGTTTACAGGTGTAATTTACTTTTCTAGTCAAGCAGATTGACCCTAACTTCCCTCATACCACATTTCGATATGCAATAGCTTACAATACAATACTTACAATAACTTGCACCACTGAACCGTAATGCAGTTCCTATGTTATTAGTGTTTTATCTAAATGTATTGCTAAATAGATTAATGTTCGTCAATTGTAAGTTGATCTTTACATCATCAAAAAGGGGCATCCTACTAAAAACATTCACATTTACATTACATTTATTCATTTAGCAGATACTTTTATCCAAAGCGACTTCCAAGAGAGAGCTTTACAAAAGTGCATAGGTCAATGATCATAAATAACGAGATAGCCCCAAAAACATTGTGGGTAGCCAAAACATGAAGCATACATTGTGAAAAGAAAATAAGTGCCAATGGGAAGAAATATAAGAGCATGTAGTTAAACAAGTTACAATTAAACAACATGAACCTCAAAAGTGCAAGAGTGTACCTGTAGGAAAGCAAGTAACAATAATATAATTCAAAGCGAGTACAAGAAGTTAAATCAGTTACAACTAACCAACAAGAGAAACAAGTCCCTCAATAAGAGTCATTGTTTTCCTGGAGGAAACTAACATCAGGTCCAGCAAATCAAGTACCGTTGTACCTTCGGAACAAGTGCGTCTTTAGCCTTTTCTTGAAGGTAGAGAGACAGTCAGTGTCTCTGATGGAGGTGGGGAGGTGATTCCACCATTGGGGGGCCAGACAGGAGAAGACCTTGGGTTGGGATCGGGCGCTCTTGAGGGGTGGGACCATCAGACGGTTGTCAGAAGAAGACCGGGTGGGGGTGTAAGGCTGGAGGAGAGACTTGATGTAGTCGGGTGCAGTCCCGTTCACCGCTCGGAAGGTCAGTACCAGGGTCTTGAATCTGATACGGGCCGTGATGGGAAGCCAGTGGAGGGAGATGAGGAACGGGGTAACATGGGAGCGTCTGGGTAGATTGAAGACCAGACGGGCTGCTGCGTTCTGAATTCTCTGAAGAGGGCAGGTTGCGCATGCTGGGAGACCGGCGAGCAGCGAGTTGCAGTAGTCCAACTTGGAGAGGACAAGTGCTTGGACTAGCAGCTGGGTGGAATGCTCAGACAGGTATCTCCTGATCTTCTGGATGTTGTAGAGGGTGAATCTACACGACCGGGAGACTGCAGCAATGTGGGCTGTGAGGGAGAGCTTGTCGTCCATGGTAACCTGGCAGAGGAAGAAGGGGTCACCGTCGCAGATCCCAGGGTGATTGAGAGGTCGTGGGAGATGGAGGGTTTGGCCGGGATGATGAGAAGTTCTGTTTGGGCGAGGTCCAGCTGGAGGTGGTGCTTGGTCATCCAAGCGTAGATGTCTGTGAGGCAGGCCTCGATTCTAGCTGAGCTCCCCGGATCAGTCGGGGGGAACGACAGGTACAGCTGCGTGTCGTCAGCGTAGCAGTGGTAGGAGAAGCCATGGGAGGTGATGATTGGACCAAGTGAGGTGGTGTACAGGGAGAAGAGGAGGGGTCCAAGGACAGAGCCCTGTGGGACACCAGTGGAGAGCTGGTGGGGGCCTGACACTTTGCCTCCCCAGGAGACCTGGTAGGATCTTCCCGACAGGTATGATGAGATCCACTGAAATCCAGTGCCAGAGATGCCCATCTCAGAAAGTCTAGTGAGCAGGATCTGATGGTTAACCGTATCAAATGCTGCAGAAAGGTCCAGCAGAATGATGACGGATGATCTTGAGGCTGCTCTGGCAGACTGGAGAGCAGTGGTGACTGATAGGAGGGCAGTTTCTGTGGAGTGGCCAGTCTTGAAGCCTGATTGGTTGGGGTCAAGCAGGTTGTTCTGAGAGAGAAATTCATCTGACAGTTGGTTAGATACAGCGCGTTCAATTGTTATTGAAGAAGGGTAGCAGTGATACTGGTCTGTAGTTCTGGAGGACGGCAGGGTTAAGGGAGTAGAGGGGTAATTCTGGCCTGTTTGAAGGCAGAGGGGAAGGTGCCGGAAGTAAGAGAGGAGTTAAGGACATGGAGAAGAAAAGTTATGATGGAGGGAGAGATGGTTTGAAAGAGAGGAGAGGGGACTGGATCAAGGGGACAGGAGGTGGGGCGATGAGAGAGAATGAGGTCTGAGATCTCTGCCTCGGACAGGGGAGAGAAAGAGTTTAGACATTTAGTTGGGTCAGTCATAGAGGGTGAGGAACGGTGGGCTCAGGGAACTGACTGCTAATGTCAGCGACTTTTTCCTCAAAGAAGGAGGAAAGTCAGGGAGGAGTGGGGGGGGGGGGGGGGGCGGGGGAGGGGGGTTAAGAAGGGTGGAGAAGGTAGAGAAAAGTTTGTGAGGGTTTGAGGCAGAGTTAATTTTGTTCAGGAAGTTGTGGGTTTTAGCACCAGTTATGTGAGCAGAGAAGGATTTAAGGAGGGAGTGATAATTATCAAGGTCCAGACCGTCATCTCCTCTCAGCTGCCCGAAGGGTGGACCGTTCTTCATGAATAACACCCGTGAGCCATGGGCAGGAGGGATAAGATCGTGCAGGCCTGGTTGACGGGACAGAGAGTGTCAAGTGATGCAGTTAATATGGATAACAGGGTGTTGGTGGCAGTGTCAGTGGGGTGGGACGTGAACTCGTCAATGGGAGTGAGGGAGGATGTTACAATGGAGGAGAAATGGGAGGGGGATAGGGAGCGGGGGTTGAGACGGAAAGTTACGAGGGGAGGGGAGACAGGAGGAGTTGGGGGGAGAGAGACAGAGAACTGGATAA
Organism: Thaleichthys pacificus; assembly: GCA_023658055.1. Classification (NCBI taxonomy): domain Eukaryota; kingdom Metazoa; phylum Chordata; class Actinopteri; order Osmeriformes; family Osmeridae; genus Thaleichthys; species Thaleichthys pacificus. The sequence continues at coordinate 18,016,998 of CM042855.1, forward strand.
AGAAGTGATCAGGGATGTGTAGTGGGGTTACAAAGGTTAAGTCAGTGATACAGTTAGGTGTCAGGATGAGGTCGAGCTGTTTGCCTGCCTTGTGGGTCGCCGGTGTGTTCAGCAGCGCAGCGTCAGGTCGAAGAAAGTCAGGAGAGACACTACAAAAACCCTACAGATGATGAGAATGGCTGCTGTGTGAGTCCCTGACCCCTGTTGTCCTCAGGCTCAGCTCAGAGAGGAAGCCATTACGCCTCCTCCAGCTGGGGCCTCCAGCCACACGGCTACTCCCCTACTCTGCCCAGGAAGAAGCACAGCCTGCTGCCCCAGCCCGCATGGATGCTGGGGAGGACGTCTGAGCCCATAGCGCCCTCTGCTGTTAGCGTTGTGAAGGACAGAGAGGTGTTGGGCAGAAAGGCCTCCAGTGTTCCTCAGTCCATCCTGGTGAGGCCAGAGGCAGGCAGGAACCACACAGACAAGGTATGCAAACACCACCTTACCCAAGCCTTTACCCTACCCCTTACCTCCATAGATCCATACAAGATTGATGTTTATGGATGTCAGTTCAGATGGAATATTTATAATCTGTTTTTTCAGGCCACCAAATCTGTGAGGTTTGTCACCCAGGATGAGCTGGGACCTGTGGCTGGTGAGGAGAGCTGGCAGGGCGAGGTGTGGGCTCCCTCCCTCACACTGGGCCGCGACGGCCCCGGAATCCTCCTCAAAGATGGCAGGGTGCTCAGGACGGCCTCTACAGACAGCCTAACCTCTTCTCAGAAACCTTCCTCATACGCACTCTCATCAACCTCACTGTCAGCAGCATCACCAACTCAGGCCAGTCCCAGCAGGTAGAGTGTGTATACATTGATTCATCCATGAAGAAAAAAAGCTAACAACATCAAGCATAAGTCTAGACCAGGGGGGGGGCGAACCTGCGGCTCACGAGCCGCATGCGTCTCTTTGCCTGCTCCTGTGAGGCTCTTACTGCTGGGGGAATAAAAGGAATACAACAAATATATACTGTATATATATATATGGAGCCTTTTGCATTTCGTATCACGTATCACATCATTGTTTAAGACAAACCACACAGAGCTGTCGCAGGGGGGGTGCCAGGCCCTGTGCAAACTTAACATGCGAGGCCCTGCTTATTGACATACACGTGATGCACACGCAAGAATCACTTTCAACACGCACGGAGACTGTCCATAATTCCGACAGCTATTATCCTGTGCACGTGCGGAGCCACACCATTTCTGCAAGACGTGCTGAAAAATGTATCCAGCAATCCTCGAATCGACTTGCTTCTTTTTCGTTTTATTCCTTTTCTCAGCACCCGACTCATGTTTGCAAAATCGGTCTTGCTCTGTTGTAGTGACGTTTGTTTCTCCCGGCCGTCTCCTTCCTCCTCGCACGGTGTAACATAAATCATGAACGAAAAAATACATGAGATTTTTTGACAAACGGGAATTTCATTTTAGAGCACATTGAGTCAAGAACAGGAATAAAAAAATATTGAAAGGGCCTCGCGCCCCGGTGGCACGAGGCCCTGTGCGGTCGTATAAAACTGCTTTGTATTATGACTGTCATCAGATATGTAAGCCCCTGTTGTAGTGCGTGCGTGCATGTGTGGCTCTTTGCTATGGTGCGTTTTTTTGGGGGGCTTTTTATGCTGGACTGGTTAGCCACCCCTGGTCTAGACTAATACACTAATACCCCCACCCCCAACTCCCCCCCAGGCACAGGCTGACGTCCTCCTACCGGTCCCAGACAGACTCCGAGTTGAGTCTGACCAAGGGAGAGCTGGTGCTGGTCCATCCACACCGGCCTGACGGACGGGTTCTGGTGACCCAGGAGAGCAGCGCCCAGACAGGCCTCTTCCACAGCAGTGTGCTCCACTTCCTAGAGAGGCTGAGCTGACTGGTGGTCTGCAGGGTTATGGGGGAGCTGACTGGTGGTCTTCTGTCCTTTAAAGGAGGTTATGGCTGTACATGTGTATTATTCATTAAAATGTGCTGTGTAATGTGTCATTTTGCTGTTGAATGTGTTGAAGATGAGATGACCGGCCTGCCAAAGCAAGTTTGTGTGTGTGTGGATGATGTATATCGTGTGGATGTGTGTGTGTGGATGTAAATCCTATGTGTGTGCGCGTGTTTGCACATCTTCCAAGAGATTTACCCAACAAATGGCCAACCTGTACAAAATATATTTTTCCCTAGAAATGTAATGAACCTGTTCCATACTGTGGTTAAGATAAAGTTCTGAAATGTATTTTTGTGTATTTGTCTGTGGTTCAAACAACTGCACAAACTCACCTCTGACTTTAAGAGTGTTTTATGTGTTGACCTATATTATTGCACACTGTAGTCAGTGCCTTTGTAAAAAGATAAACAATTTCAACAAGTAATAAACAATGCTTCCATCAACAATGTATGTGTCTCACTTTTCTAGACTTCAAGTGTGCAAAAAAGCCTTACCCTTACCTTTTTTTTAATACACACACATAGTGATAATATGTATTGGCGCTGAATGTAAAGAATGCACCGTGTTGATCAATTTTTACCCCAACAGCTGCATTTAGGCTACTGCATACGCCTCGCACAACGTATATTGCGCAGCCGCAGGCTCACCCAAGTCTTGACAAAAAATGGCATCAATCTCGGAAATGGGTAGCTCTAACTGGTAGCGGTTGCATTATCTTAAAACGAGAAAAACAACAATTGGAATCCCCAGGACGCTTCGGTTTTCGTCGCTTGAATAGTAACACTTCGCTGCATTCTTAAAATGCCGGTAAGTGTGCTCTGTTTTTGTTAGGCTTTTTGTGACAAAGCAGGGGAGAGGTACTGTACAGTAGCTAAACTACCTTCCTTCCTCCACCCAGCTAACGACGGAAGATGCATAGCAACTAGCCTGTGTTCACGTTAGTCATCGAGTTACCGTTGGGTAACGAGTTGCGTCTGTGATTTTATTTTTATACGGTCGTTATTTGTAATTTGTAATTGCGGTTGTAATCTAGCCGTCTTAATTTCTTCGTATTAGCAATACGTTGGCCTGCTAGCCTAGCTGGCAGCGCTGTGGCTTCTTCTAGTAACAACAGAAAACGAAACATCTGTTCGATGGTTGCTATGTTAGCTAACATGGTAACATGGTTTGAACGCGTATGGTTTGCTTTTGCAGAGCAACAAGATTGATAAACCCGAGAAGCCGGAGATCAGCGACAACGTCAAGGTGGTGGTGAGATGTCGGCCTCTCAACCAGAAAGAGAAAATGATGGCCAACAAACAGGCAGTCAGTGTGGACGAGATCCGAGGCACCATCACCGTCAACAAACTAGAGACACTCCACGAACCCCCCAAAACCTTTACCTTCGACACAGTATTCGGACCAGAGAGTAAACAGCTAGATGTTTACAATCTCACAGCCCGCCCCATCATCGACTCAGTTTTAGAGGGTTACAATGGTAAATCGTGTTATTGTCAACACTCTCAATGTTACTTTACAAAGCAAAACACAAGGAGATGATAACCGATTTTTGTGTGGCAGGAATAACTACGTTATGTTGGTAGTTTCGTTTAAGTGATATTCACGTCACTAACATAGGCCTACTTGCATTTACTGTTTATCTTTAGTATTACCATTATAACTATCCAATAACAGATCGTTAGATCGTTTTGTTGGATTTGTTTAGTGAGTGCTTCTTGGTGTCCATTACAGGGACTATCTTTGCATACGGGCAGACGGGAACAGGCAAGACGTTCACCATGGAGGGTGTGAGGGCAGTGCCGGAGCTCAGAGGCATCATTCCCAACTCCTTTGCTCACGTCTTTGGCCACATTGCCAAGGCAGAGGGTGACACTCGGTGAGGCAGCCAGAACTCCAGGCACCTGGCTTGTCTGACCCTAACCCCAGGGGCTGGCCCCCTGTCAGGAAGAGATGAATGAGCTCAAGGCCAATTCATCACAGGCTCACAGTTTGGATGTTATGATTGTTAGTTGACTGATGTTTTTCTGGTTCTCTCCCCAGTTTCCTAGTACGAGTTTCCTACCTGGAGATTTACAATGAAGAAGTGAGGGACTTACTGGGCAAGGATCAGATGCAGAGACTTGAGGTCAGAGTATAACATGGCCAGAACCCTGGAACATGTCATTATTATTATTTTTCAAAGGATTGTAATAATTGCACTGTCAGGATCGCATTAATATTTGGAGACAAGACCTTCATGACCTTCAACACAAACATATTACCACATCCCTAACTCTGATGTACAAACAGTGCAGTGTAGTTTGCCTGTGACAACCTCCCAAACAGATATTTAGCCTTTTTTCTCATGACGAATAAAAAAAAAAAGCCTAAAGAACCTATAACGGCTGCCATATTGTAATTTTCTGTACAATAAAAAGTGTCCAAAACTACAAAAATCTACTCCTTATGAACCATAGTTCATAACCCAAATTGACTTGAAACATGGGATGTGTGTGTAGGATACATGTTTTTCAATTTGATATTTAGCAAAAAGAATGTAATATAATATGGCGGATTTATTAGCATTTTGATGAATTTACATCTGTTGCACATATTTCATTTGTCCATAAATCAATGCTACATTGACCTAGGGACTTGATCTGTTCCACACACGAGGAAGACACCACAAAAAGTCTCAAGGACCCATAACGTCAGACTTATGGATTTTCTTGTACAGTCCAAATTTGGGACAGCCTTTAAAACTCTTCTCCTCATGAACCATAGGTCCAATCGATTCGAAATTTGTTAGAGATGTGTAGGATACACGTCTTTCAAAGCTTTATTTAGTAAAAATGAATACAATATGACTGAATCAGGCTGATTTATGTAAATGTCCACAATGCCTCAATGTCGGTGTCTGTAACGCAAATGTCCTTTTGACTGATTATTTTTCTAACCTAATAGGCTTCAAGATGACATCCCTCTGAAGTACCATGCACAATTTCACCTTGATGTCACAAGATGGCTGAATTACAGCTGATTCAAACTGACCATAGCTAATACACTGCCCTTTCTATTGACAGTTGATGTGTAGCAGAGTGGATATAGAGGTTGACTTGACATCACATACTCGTAAATCTCCCTTCAGCCAGCTATTTAGCCAGTTTGCCAAGTGTGAAATATTGTTTCCCTCTTGTTGTCCAAGTTGCCATATTGTGTTTTGTAGATAAGATCATGCTACATCTATCCAGGGGGCACACCTCAGTCTGTCAGTATATGAGAGGTAATCAGGCTAGGACATAAAGCTGGCTAGGAAAGGTGTTTTGTACCAGAGCTAGAGGAAATCGGAACAAGAGAAATCCAGAGTAGGTCATACAGTAGAGTCATACAGAATTTGAGTTTTTTGTCAATCGATTAAACCTTCCAAAAAAGCAGAATCTGTTTGGACGTTGAACTTTCTTTTGCCTGCGTACAGCCAGCCTTTTTTGTTGCATCATTGTCGTTGATAGAAGTGGAAATTAGATTTACAGACAACAATCATCACCATTACAGAAATGAAAACTGCTAATTGTCATTTTTTTTACATCCATTTCAAGTGGAGGCACAATACAAAAGGCTTTCTTTATTAAGAAACACCTTCCCTAGCCCTTACTTTTAGCGGGCTACTGGCTTTGTCAAGAAGGCACATAAAAACATGTCTTTTTTTTCTTTGAGTAACTAATGCTTCTTTTATCCCCCCCCCCCCCCCCCTTAATTGGTAGCAGGGTGACTACACAGTTAGTTGCCATGGCTCTGTAAAGGTGTAAGATGGCGATGTAAGATATTAAAAGGATTTTGTGATTGTTAAAAGCCACCACAGCAAAACATGCTGATTACATCACCGTTGCATTTAATGGATCAACATTTGTTGCTGTGTCTGTTTCCTAGGTGAAAGAGAGGCCTGACGTGGGCGTGTACATTAAGGACCTATCTGGTTACGTAGTGAACAATGCAGATGATATGGACAGGATCATGACCCTGGGACACAAGAACCGTAAGCTCCTTCCCTTGCCCACCGCGCTGCAGACCTTATTGTGGTTCTGTGAACACAACAGAATGGGTTTTCCTGTGTTTTCTTCCTGCCCAGGCTCTGTTGGTGCCACCAATATGAACGAGCACAGCTCACGCTCGCACGCTATCTTCACCATCACCATCGAGTGTAGCGAGAAGGGCATGGATGGCAACCAGCATGTCCGCATGGGCAAGCTACATCTGGTGGACCTGGCGGTACAGACCCTAGCATCTCATATATAACCTCTCATATATATATATACAACCACCTAACCCTTACCTCTCAGATACAACCTCCTGGAACCAAACCCTTTCCCTTGTGGTGTGATCCCCCTTCCCTGCCACATGCAGGGCTCAGAGAGGCAGGGCAAGACCGGAGCAACAGGCCAGCGCCTGAAGGAGGCCACCAAGATCAATTTGTCCCTGTCCACCCTGGGGAATGTGATCTCCGCCCTGGTGGACGGAAAGAGCACCCACGTGCCGTACAGAAACTCCAAGCTTACCCGGTTGCTGCAGGACTCCCTGGGGGGAAACTCCAAAACCATGATGGTAGCCCACTTAGCAACTCATACACACCAGCTTCCATTATGGCTGCTACCATTCTCAAAACTTCAGACCAAGTTTCCAAGCCCAGGATAATAGGTTGATAGATAATATGTGCCATTCTGACTCCCCGTATTCACATGCAGGTCTGAGATGTAAGGATGCTCTGTCCTGAGCAGATTATGGCACTGGAAAATTATCTTGTCATTCTTGTATAGAATATAATTTTCAGTTACAGACCGACACTTCTCTGTAAATGCATACCGTATTTTTTGTAAATAAAGCTGCGGCTTGTACCCCTATTTAAAATTTTTCTTGTGGTGGTGCGGCTTATATTTCGATGCAGCTTAAGGCCGATTTATACTACTGCGTATCCGTTACGGACAGACGCACGGACGGAGTCGGACGGATAGGTTGAATTTATACTACTCCGAAGGCTCTGGGTGCTGAAAACACTTCACTGCCAGAAGAGTAGGTGGCGCTGCACTGCGATGCTAGCTAGGTCATCGAAAAGTCGGAGCAAATTTACAAATTAGCCGTTTCATCAATAAAATAAGCACATTTTCAGCAACTACACTGCCCATTTCTCGTCACATTTTAATTCAGATGCTGATTTACATGTACTGTTCAGCTGAAATATGAATTATAAAAACGTACAGCAATGGCGGTCAAAGGATTCTGTTCGTCTTGTTGGTCACGGCAACCCCGCCCCTGACGCAAGCGGTTCTTAATACGGACCAATCACAGCCAAGGGGTATCCGTAAAATGACGGACGGACAGACGGATAGTTAGGAAAATCAGGAGGTGCACGTAGAGCTCTCCGAGGGACACGGAGAGGGCGTTCCTCGTCGGAGAGGGCGTTCCCTGTCTCCGTGTCCGTAAAAACGCAGTAGTATAAATCGGCCTTTATAGCACATAACTTTTTTTATAACAAATCAACAGTAGAAACACTTTTCATGAATGCTATTTAAATATTACTTAATTACCGGACAATAGAAAACATACATTACACACTTACTTACTTTCGTTTTCGAAGTGTGTTACACAATGGCATGCTGTAAGACCGCCTATACTCGTGCATTGCTTGGTTTCATTGTTCCCGTATCAAGTGCAGCCTATATTCCAGTGTGTTTTATACTCAGATTTACAAACACAAAGCTCCATTCCGGTGGAGTTTGGCTTATAGAAAATGCGTCGTATTTTTCGAACAATACGGTACTCCTTAAATGTTAGGAATAGTAATTAACCAACTTATTTTTCTGTGTCTCTGTCTCTTCAATCTCTCTCCACCTCTTTCATCTCTCGTTCTCTCCCTCTGTTCCATCTCCCTCTCCTTCATCCATATGTGTCTGCCAGTGTGCTAACATCGGGCCGGCAGATTACAACTATGACGAGACCATCAGTACGCTGCGGTATGCCAACCGGGCCAAGAACATCAAGAACAAGGCCCGCATCAACGAGGACCCGAAGGACGCGCTGTTGCGCCAGTTCCAAAAAGAGATCGAAGAGCTCAAGAAGAAGCTGGAGGAAGGTAGACTCTTCACTGGGAGCACAATTAGCATTGAAAAGAGAAAAGTCCTGACACATTTTGTTGATTTAGCACATTAATGTATACAAAGCGACATTCGACAAAGAGTATATATAGAAATACAGCAAAAAATCAAGGATCAGAAGTTCTAACTGTATTTCTGTGGTCAGAATCCAGGAGTGGTCATAGTCAAGTCTTTAGCAGGCAAAGGACCACATTTTGGCTACTAGGAACGGTACTACAATATTACACAGTACAGTGCAGAAAAAACGAAGTTCTCCAATCTACCAAGTTTAAATGAATGCTTTAACAGTTTGCAGCCTATTTCTAAGGTCTTCTAAGCAACTTGTTCCTTAACTAGATCTCTTTTGTGCCCTTTAAGGGGAGGAAATCTCAGGGTCAGAAGGCAGTGGGTCAGAAGAAATGGATGAAGGAGAAGATGAAGGAGGAGAGGTTGGAGAGGAACGCAGAAAACGAAGAGGTAAGACTGTCTCACACACACTTGAGGTAAAACTGTCTCACACACACTTGTGTGAACGATGTTTGGGTTTATAAGAAGACTTTATATTTTTAAGTTGATGTTTACTTTTATCTATAACCTGTAATAGCGTCTTGCATCAGTAGATAGACAAACAACAGCAAACAGAAACAGCTGCATGGCCTGATTATCAGCTGCTGATAGGATCAGTAAGGTCATCCTCCCACATACCCCAGCCTCCTCACAGGATATTTCACCTGACGCTTTCTGTGGGTTTGAAGTTCCTCGTTAGTGACTCATCAAAGCAGCATCCGTCCTCCTGGTAATCACCCCACAGCACTGATGCTTTCCTAGGAACCACCCCCGAGCAATCCTCTCCTAGTAATCACTTCCTAGTAACTGCCCCCTAGTAATCACATTAGTAATCACCCTAGTAACCACCCCTTAGTAATCACCTGAGGAACAACCCCCTAGGAACCACCCAGCAGAAATCTACTAGGAACCTGCAAAACCTGCTGCAAAGTGATGTTCAGGATGTGGTGAGGTCAGGCCTATGAAACATCAGGAAACTATGTTCATATGATGATCCTCGTGTGTTTCAGTCAGTCAGACAGTGGTCCTGGTCACTGCTGGATGCAGTGACCCTGTGTCATGCATGAGCATGACACAGGGTTGTTTTAGAAGTTGCATATTGGCCAGATAGGGTCATTCCACACAGTGTATTTCCATGGTCTCTGTCTGCATTAGTGTGCCTCTCCTAAACATCTTTTCACTTTGTACATGTTTATAGTATTGCCTTATAGGCTTGCTGCTTTTCAGGTCTGATCTTTACGCTGTCTTTCACCCAATCCCCCTCTTCTTTATCCACCCCCTTCTTAACCACCCTTTATTTATTTAAGCTTTCTTTGGGCCTGGGTGCCTCTAGCCCCTCCCCAGTCATCTTGGCCTGCAGATGACAGGGTTATGGTTAAGGTTAGGGTTGCAAGTGGAAGACCTGCTGTGAGTAGAACAGCACTCTAACCTTCAACCCAACCTTAATGATAATCCACAATACAATCCTAACCCTGCTCCTTCATGTAAATGCATCCCTTCTTTCTCACTATTGTGTATTTCTATCAACTGTGGGGATTTGGAATTTCCTAAATGGAAGTGGACATATTTTCCTTTTGTAATATGGACACAAAAGTAAAAAAAAGGGTTAGAGATCAATCAGGGATAGGACAGATATTCCACAACTCCTGCACAGTAACCCGGTTGGTATGTGCCACAAAAATATGGCCACTGTGCAGACAGATCCGTAACACACTGTAGTGAGAGCGCAATGTAATGGGGACCTTGTGCTGGGCTCCCCTAGTACCAACAAGTACCCTGAAATTGTTCTTGTTGGGGAGCTTAGATGAATAGTCCAAGCCGTTAACAGCTACTTTAAATTGAACACGCCACACTTGGTGGGATACAGATCACACAGCTTCCTCTGCTCCTACACTGCATGTCAGCTACTGTGGGGTTCTCTGACTCAGGAGATTAAACACATATCTGATCTTTCTCACAGGTCTGCTATCTGGTTAATCTCCTCTTGAAGAAGCAAACATCTGTGGTCATCTACTGGCCTCTCTTTTATTCTTTCTTTCTGTCTTTCCCCCCCTCTTTCTTTCTCTCTTACTAAACCTCTCTTTCTCTGTTATTCCTATGCTCTGTAGCGTCATAGAACTTTTCCAGATCACTGCGTAATGTGAACTCTTTGTCTTTCTTTCTTACTCTGGGTGCCTCCTGTCTGACTTGCTATGTATCTTAACTCAAGAAGAAAGAGGTTGGTGCGAAAATTTCCACAGCTTCTGTTCAGTAGATACTGATTATTCATACTCATTATTTTACATTTGCATACAGATTGCTGTTTGTTTCAGCTAGAGGATACGTTAGAGTGGGGGGTCAGGGTGGTGGGGTAGGTTGTTTGGCTTAGGGTGCAGGTTTAGGTTACATTGAGTGTTGAAACTAAAGGTTAGGCTCAGTACCATCTGTGTGGCTTGTTTTACCAAATACTGTTAGCATTTTTATGTAAAGCTCTCAAAACATTTCTATGAAAAGATATTTAGATGAAAGATTAACTGTAAGCCTATCTAATTAGCAACAGGGTTAGGGTTACAACCACAGTAAATCACTATCACAGTACCGTAATTTTCGGAAATAAAACTGTGGTTTATAACCCGATTTTAAATTTTTCTTGTGGTGGTGCAGTTTATATTTTAAACCTGCTTATAGAACGTTTTTATAACAAAACAACAGTAGAAACTCTTTTTTCGTGAATGCTATTTAACCCGTTACGCTACAGCTACACCAAGCACGGAATTTCTGCCTTGCGGAAATAGAACGTTCACAAAGCGGATCTTTTATTTACATTACATTTAGTCATTTAGCAGACGCTCTTATCCAGAGCGACTTACAGTAAGTACAGGGACATTCCCCCCGAAGCAAGTATGGTGAAGTGCCTTGCCCAAGGACACAACCGTCATTTGACACTGCCGGGAATCGAACTGGCAACCTTCAGATTACTAACCCGACTCCCACACCGCTACACTGGACGCGTTGAAGATGAATCAGTTTTGCTGTCTTTGTTTATTTATTTTAGAAACACTGTCAACTATCTTACTTACTATTTAACACTTGAATCTATGTATTTTCCGCACTATAGGGCGCACTGGATTATAAAGCGCACTGTCAATGAATGGTCTATTTTCAATATTTTTCATATATAAAGCGCACCGGACTATAAGGCGCATTAAGCGAAACAAAAGTCAGTCAGTTAAACTTTATTAAACGTGTTCACAATAACTCTCAACATTGTTCAAACGTTAATGACCGTATTCACAATAACTCCCAACCTTGTTCAGTTGTAACACGTTAAAAAAACTGTCTGATACCGCTAAATCAAACGTAGCACAGTATGTATTACTCCGCGACGCTCCTGACTACGGTAGCCGTAATGCTGCAAGCGGAGCGGCTTTGTAGTTTACCAAAGTCGTACTAAAACATTTTGACAGAGCGCCGTGTACCACACAAAATCGCTTTGAGGTCAGTAAGCACAACCAGAATTAATCCATATATAAGGCGCTCCGGATTATAAGGTGCACTGTCATTTTTTGAGAAAATTAAAGGCTTTTAAGTGCGCCTTTATAGTCCGAAAAATATGGTACTTACTATCACTGTCGTATCTTCAAATAAAAAAGCAACGTTAGAAACGTTAAATCTCCATGGAAACAGCTCTCGAGGGTTTGGGAAATAATGGGATTTATTGCCTCCTTCCTCATTTACAGCAAAATATATAAGAATTTTCATAACATTTCATAGATTTATTACCATAATATGTAAAAAGGGCCATGCAAACCTCGCGGAAAATAATAAAAATATAAGTCAGTCTATTTCTCAATTTTCTGCGTGGAAATTGTCGTCGCGTACATTACATTTCCGCGTCTGGTGTAGCCACTCTCATTGCTTACAACGGAGAACTCTGCTGAGTCCACACCGCGTCCGCAAGACAACATTTCTATGCTTGGTGTAGCCACGGCGTAACGTCGCATATATGCAGAGGCGGTGAAGCCACCTCCCTGAAATTAGTTTTTGCATGTTAAGGATGTCTGCTAGCATGGTAGTAGCATTGCTACGAGTATTATGCTAGCTAACTTAGCCCAGAAGCTAACTAACGATAGCTAGCTAACGTTTCGGAAAATTACTTGCGCTTTGGGGACCGTCGGAAATATTTAGAACTCACGTGTCTAAAGGCAAATATGAGTTAATTCCCGGGCAATAGAAAACATACATTACGCACTTACTTTCGTTTTCGAAGTGTGTTACACAACGGCATGCTGTACTGCCTATACTCGTGCATTGCTTGGTATCATTGTTCCCTATCAAGTTCGGCATATATTCCAGTGCGGTTTATACTCAGATTTACAAACACAAAGCTCCCATTCTGGTGGGGTGCGGTTTCTCCGAAAAAGTGGCTCATTTCCCGAAAAATACGGTACACGGAATATTATATTTACCACATATACTGTATCTGTGAGTTTAACTTTTTAAACTAATTTATCCAGAAAAGAGACATCCTCCATTTACATGACCAGAGTTAAGATATGGCTCCTTTCTGGATTTTTTTGGACATAATAGTTATGATAACAAAAATGGTGTGCAGTGCTGAGTAACCCTCCCTTATCTATAAATACATCTAACAGGGAATGTGAAAGAGAGAGACAGCGAGAGAGACAAGTTGCCTGGACTTGTAAAACCATTTGGATAGACAGCAGCTTAGATATGATGTTGTTTTTTTTAGAAAAACCCATCTTGACATGAAATGTTCCCTTAAGTTAAATCCAAAAAACGAATTTCATGAAGCAATTGAAATCTGCCTCAGCTCTCAACTTGGCTAAATATACTGTGAACTCCTTATGAACTCGTCCAGGGAAGAAGAAAGTTTCTCCAGACAAGATGGTGGAGATGCAGGCAAAGATTGAGGAGGAGCGCAGAGTGCTGGAGGCGAAGCTGGACATGGAGGAGGAGGAGAGGAACAAGGCCAGGGCTGAGCTGGAGAAGAGGGAAAAGGATCTGCTGAAGGCACAGTGAGCAGCACTCTCAACACACACACCTCTTGAAGAAACCATCCTTCCTTTATTGACTTCTGAAAGGATGCAGTGAGAGATTAAAGAGTTCTGTTGAGTAGATATTAGGTTCAAGGCTGTATGTGATCCCCGGACTAATTTAATACAAACCCCCACACAATGCAACACACAGCAGTCAGCAAGTGACTGTTCTGTAATTCATTGTCTAAATCCAGTAATCAGTCAGTAAATCAAAGTAAATAATCCTCCATTAAAGACATCAAACAACAAATCAATGAATTTTAATTGTGCTAATAAAATAAAGACTTTTAATTGAGCCCTCTGGCCTGCAGACAGGAGCACCAACTGCTGCTGGAGAAGCTGCTGGCGCTGGAGAAGAAGGTGATCGTGGGCGGTGTGGACCTGCTGGCCAAGGCCGAGGAGCAGGAGAAGCTGCTGCAGGAGTCCAACAATGAGCTGGAGGAGCGACGCAGGAGGGCGGAGCAGCTACGGAGGGAGCTGGAGGAAAAGGAGGTGGGAGGGGGGAGGAGGAAGAGGGGGAGACTAGTAGGGAGTCCACCAACACCCTCACTGACACCACCATGCTACCTGAAACCACTACCATGCTACCTGAAACCACCACCAACCATTAACTGTAGAATTACCTGGCAGCCTTTTCACCCCTGCCAGACATAGAAAATACCTCATGACTGTTTCAGATGTGTTCAGAAGTGTTTTGACTCATGTCAAATACCAAGCGTAAAAAGGCGTAAAAGTAAACAGCTGAAACATATAGTACAAGGGGGAGGTCTTCATGACATTCAGTACACATCTGCTACTACAGATGAGGGCACCTCCCCCCAGACAGGATGTGTGGGGGAATGTCATTAACATGTCTGGTTTCCTCTGCTGGGAAGCAGGGGTGAGTCATAGCTGGTAAGGGTTAGGTGAAGGCAGGTGCTGCATCATGCTGTCAGAGTTCTGACATCGTTTTTACTTTGATTTGATAACTGGCTTTTAGATGCTGGGAAAATGACTGCTTATTGTTGTTTCCTGAGGTGATTGGTTATTGGTGTATTTATGTTGCGACTCTCTATGGTTCGTGTCTGTTGAGGGATAGACACGGGCCGAACAAATGTATGAACCGTGTTTGGAAGGGGAAAAGGTTGTGTGCGCAGCAACAAAGGCAAACAGTGTTTCAGTATAAAAGGTTACATTTATTACATGAATGCCACAGGGAAACAAGGGAACCATAAAACAAACAAAAACATAAAAACGATGAACTAACTTGCCTCACCAACGCCTCTCTAGAAAGGTACATTGGGTTGCACCCATTCCTCACCTACTGTTTTTAACAAGATGGGAGTTGAAATGGTGATGCATAACAGTGATGAGCCAATCACAGATGGACATCTGAATGTGTAAATAAGGGTGAGGGGAGAAACAGAGATTAACACAACTATACGGACACAGACAGAAATGCATGTACATACCATGTAGCCGCTTTCCTTTTGGAAAGTGAGTGCTTACTGTGTGTTCTTGTTGTTTGTTGAAACTGAGCAGCAGGAACGCGTGGACATGGAGGAGAAGTACAGCAGCCTGCAGGAGGAGGCCCAGGGCAAGACCAAGAAGCTGAAGAAGGTGTGGACCATGCTGATGGCAGCCAAGTCTGAGGTGAGCACTCTCCACGAGCTGTAACACTAACCCTCACCGCTAGCTGTAACCCAAAACTCATCGCTAGCTGTAACCCTAACCCTCATCGCTAGCTGTAACCCCAAATTCATCGCTGGCTGTAACCCCAAACTCATCGCTAGCTGTAACCCTAATGGTGCGTGTCCACTACAGCGGAGGGGGCGGGGCGGTGGCTTTCAATTCATTGTCAATGAAACCAGGCGTTGACGCGCCTCAACGCTCTCGTAGGGCATTGTGGAAAGGCGAGCAGAGAGTTGCAAGCTGGATTTTCGCCGAGGTTGTCGGCGTCCCTGGTGTTTTTTGTACTTTTAAATTCAGTCTCGTCACATTACATAACTTTCTTCTGTGCTAGCTAGCTCTAGCTCAACCGGCACATGATTGACATTCAACGTTGAAATGCTGGCTGGCAGTCACTCACTAGCCATACAGTAAATGTGTAGTGGCTAGCCATAATCTAGCGATTGATTTGCAGAGATTTTGAGTAATATAATATGTTTACGTTGAACACTTGGCCATGACACCTTTTTACACGAACTACAACAGTGACCTTAGAGAACTACAACTCTGTATTAACTGCCGGACACGCCCCGGAGTTTGGTGTACTGTGGGAAGGCAAGCGGTGCAGAGCGTTAAAACAATGCTGTAGTGGACATGCACCGTAACCCTCACCACTAGCTGGCCTGGCACCAAAACAGGCAACAACTAAAAATGGTGATTCCCTTTTCCAAGAGAATTGATTGATAAGTCAGATGGCTGAGCGGTTATGGAGTCGGGCTGTTAATTCGATTCCCGGCCGTGCCAAATGACGTTGTGTCCTTGGGCAAGGCACTTCACCCTACTTGCCTCGAGGAGAATGTCCCTGTACTTACTGTAAGTCGCTCTGGATAAGAGCGTCTGCTAAATGACTAAATGTAAATGTAATTTAAATGATAAGTAGGCAGTCTTTCTGAAATGAGACGATCAAGCATTTTCCTGGAGAATGTGAAGTGCCAACATATTACAAAGCACACACATAGCATGAATGGATACTACCTCATAAGAAACATGACATGTTATTCAAAATAAAATAAATACATTTATAAAATAAATAAATAAATAAATACAACATTTTACAATGAATGGTAAGCAAATGTTCATTAAAGGTATAAACATTACAAAACACATTATGTAAAAGTAAACTAATGGAAAAATATAGGACTAACGAGAGGCCTATACCTGCCTAAATGGCATGTAAACAAGAAACATTTAACAGCAAGCTTGTAAAGTATGCAGAAGAGGTAAATAGCTAGTGGAGATGCTACTGGCTTGTAAAGCTAGTTATGCAGCAGAGGTAAAGAGCTAGTGAAGATACTACTGGCTTGTAAAGCCACTCAGCGCCAACAATAAAGAGACAGTACAGACCACTTATCACTCACCTTTATTTTGTTCCATATTCATATGACATGAAAAAGGAGATATTATGCATCAGTTAATTGTTAATTAAATGGTGAATGACAATGTCTTGATGATTAGTCGATTAATCGTTCTAATAATCGTTATATTAGTCGATTATCAAAATAATCATTTGTTGCAGCCCTTATGTAGTGTGGTGGTGTGTGTGTGTCAGATGGCAGACCTGCAGCAGGAGCACCACAGGGAGATCGAGGGTCTTCTGGAGAACATCAGGCAGCTGAGCAGAGAGCTGCGTTTGCAGATGCTGATCATAGACAACTTTATCCCTCAGGAGTACCAGGTATTAAGCTGGCTCCACCAGGGATGTGTGTCTCTAGCTGGGATGTGTGTATGTCTCTACTGTGGGACTTGTTTGTACCAGGGACGTGTGTGTGTGTGTCTACCAGGGGTGTGTCTACCAGGGATGTCTGTGTGTGTGTGTCTGCTGGGGGATGTCAGTCTGTTCAGTTGCAGTGCCCACTAGTGAGTGTGAATGTGTGTATTTGTGTGTGTATATTCATATTTGCATGGTGTGTGTGGTCTTAATGATGCTTGTCTCCTCTGTACAGGAGATGATCGAGAACTATGTGCACTGGAACGAAGACATTGGAGAATGGCAGCTGGTATGTTCAGTTGCAGTAGTGCATCATTGGGAGGTGCTGGTGCAGTAGCAGCAGTGCATCATGGGAGGTGCAGTAGCAGTAGTGCATCATGGGAGGAGCTGGTGCAGTAGTGCATCATGGGAGGAGCTGGTGCAGTAGCAGCAGTGCATCATGGGAGGTGCAGTACCAGTAGTGCATCATGGGAAGAGCTGGTGCAGTAGCAGCAGTGGTGCGTCATGGGAGGTGCAGTAGCAGTAGTGCATCGTGGGAGGAGCTGGTGCAGTAGCAGCAGTGGTGCATCATGGGAGGTGCAGTACCAGTAGTGCATCATGGGAAGAGCTGGTGCAGTAGCAGCAGTGGTGCGTCATGGGAGGTGCAGTAGCAGTAGTGCATCGTGGGAGGAGCTGGTGCAGTAGCAGCAGTGGTGCATCATGGGAGGTGCAGTACCAGTAGTGCATCATGGGAAGAGCTGGTGCAGTAGCAGCAGTGGTGGGTCATGGGAGGTGCAGTAGCAGTAGTGCATCGTGGGAGGAGCTGGTGCAGTAGCAGCAGTGGTGCATCATGGGAGGTGCAGTACCAGTAGTGCATCATGGGAAGAGCTGGTGCAGTAGCAGCAGTGGTGCATCATGGGAGGTGCAGTAGCAGTGGTGCATCATGGGAGGTGCAGTAGCAGTAGTGCATCGTGGGAGGAGCTGGTGCAGTAGCAGCAGTGGTGCATCATGGGAGGTGCTATGAGTTCTCCGCTCATGGTGTTGTTGTTGATCTGTTTGTCCAGAAATGCGTGGCATACACTGGCAACAATATGAGGAAACAGACACCCCTACCAGACAAGAAGGAGAAAGATGTAAGTGTTTCCTCAAGATTTGCTGGACTACAACTATTAGCATTTCAGTCTCTTTATTTCTCCCTCCCTTGACCGACGCCCTTGTGTGTGTGCAGCCGTTGGAGGTGGACCTGTCCCACGTGTACCTGGCCTACACAGAGGAGAGCATGAGGCAGTCTCTCATGAGACTGGAGAGGCCACGCACCTCCAGGAGCGCCAAAAGTGGCAGGCCCAAGACTGGACGCAGGTAAACATGCACTACAAACACATCAACAAAAGCAAGCTGCTCTTCTTGGTTCAGTTTAACAAGTCTTTCAACATTTCCATGCTCCTGTCTGTTCCTGCCCCACTGGGAATAATAGGCACAGGGTATTTGGAAACCAAGACATCTACTAGATAACTGGCATAAAGGATTCATACAATTGTGAATGCATGGTAATGGGATGACTCTGCAGTAATCATACCTGCAAACTTGTCACTTTTCGGTGAAAATAGCCGTTTTGAATGGAAAAAAGGTCATCCACGTGAATCGTGTAGATCCGGAGAGTTTTTATTTTGGGGGGGGGGGGGGGGGGGGGCACGTTCAAAAACCTACTGCAGTCAAGCATCTTTGGTGAAACGTCAGGCGAGTCATTTGGCCAATCCCCATCAAGTGAACTGCAGCGTCTTCTTTGAAAAAGCCCGCGAATATATTCAACTTTTCAGCTACCACGAACAGGCAGAGCACCTTTTTGGAAAAAAATCTCTGGCGCTATTTCAATGGACACGGACATTAGTTTTGAGGTAAGTGCTGTTATCTGGCAAGTTCCACAAATATAATTGTTTTCTCGAACGTTGTTGTTAAGATGTTTAACGTTAATGTTATAATGGAAAGCAAGCTTATTGGCTTGTCGGCTAGTCAGCTTGTCAGCTAACGTAAGATCAGCGAAATGTGTTGCAGTAGCCTACCTACATTGTTAGAGCTAGTTCAATGTAAAGGATTTTGGCAAGGCTATCTCCTTCACTGCATTACTATTGTTATCAGATTTTTAATCTATATCTTGTCGTAAGATATGAGCCAAATGAAAACGAACGCGTAATGAAACAAGACCAATTGGTGTCTGGTTTAATGAGTGATCGAAACACCAGCTCTGGCGGATCATTTAACGTTGATTTAATGCAGTCGGAGTTAGCCTTAACAAACGTTTATGATCATGAAAAAGTAGCCCTGGTCCAGCACATAAAGTATTGACAATTGTTTTCCAGCGGCAGCTGAAAGTCAGCGAAAGGAGAGTGGAGTTTGTCTGCCAGCCACCACTAGTGCTGCTGTAAAAAGGGCAGAAGTGGTGGAGGAAGAAAGTGTGGCCCGAAAGAGGCACATGGCAAAACAAAGAAAACGGGTCCTTGAAAGGCTTGCCCAGGCCAAAAGAGTAAAAAAATGAAAAACATGTTTTTGTACTCCCCACTCGACCAAGTTTATGGTTGTTTAATATGTTCAGTGGTGTAAATAGTAAATAAATGTTTTGACTACTAACTGATGTCTTTTCCTTTGTTTCCTTCGGGGGGGGGGGGTGGCTGTATAAAATGTGTCACCTTTTTCAGCCCTTCAGAGTTTGCAGGTATGAGTAATGCTTGCTGCCAATAAATGCCTCTGTATGACCAAGTCTCTACTCCGAGATCCTCTTTGATTTCAATGATGGAAATGTTCTTCTCGCCATAAGTTGCAGTTCTCAGAAATCGTGAAGCTTGATATCAGCTATCAGTTGTCCGGGGTGAAGTGATGAATTGATCTCTCTACAGGAAGCGCTCTGCAAAGCCTGAGGCGGTGATCGAGTCACTCCTGCAGTGAGTTGAAGACGGGGACCTGCAACGCCACACTGGCACAACAAGAGACAGAAATCTGGCTCCTGAATGTTGTTTAAAACGCGTATGTGAACACACTGTATAGAAGTGAGAGGATCAGGGAGCACCCACTGTAGGATTTAGACACAGTGAGATTACTTTAACTTGTACTTTAAGTATTAAGGATTTTTATTTCATTACATTTTTTGGCTTCCTCAAGAGGGTCTTAATGTGTAATGATTTTTGCAGTAGTGTCTGCACTGTTCCTCCTAAACAGAACCTTGTTCCTGTCTGTGATGTCTGGGGGTTTCCTCTGCCAAACAATCTGTTCAATATCCTTCAGGATGGTATAGAAATGGACAAAAATAAAATTAGAAAACCAAGAAAATACACTTCCTGCAATTAATCACAGTGTACGCTTATGGACGGTAGGTATTTTGCACCTCTATGTAGAGAGAGTTGTGGAAATCAAAAATGTGCTTTAAGCTTTATATGCTTGAGGTCAGAAAGGTAGGACATGCATGCTGGACAGGTCCTATGGTTAGGGTCCTATGGCCATTTGCTCAAAACAAATTGTTTTATTTCATTATTATTCTTGTCTTTATTGTGCAGCATAGTCGAAGCAGAGTGACATTCTGTATTATACTGTATGTTTGAAATGTTACATCTATTGATGCCCCTTACCCCTGTATACTGTACTTAATTTATTAAATTATTTTACATGTTTTATCTTGCTTTGTGTATTTTTCTCTTTGTTTATTTCTATTTTTAGTTAAGGCATTGGTGGTGGTTATTGGTGTTCTGGTGTAGTTGGCAATGTGCAGCTCTGTCCACAGGAACAATTCCTTCCATTCAAGGGTTAACCCTAACCCTGTCCACAGGAACAGTTCCATTGATGTGTTCATATGTTCACAGATAAAGCAGCATTGCTACCTGTTGGTACAAACATATAGTTTGACAAACTGATGCTGAAACTTGTGGTTTAGTAATAAAATAAAGATAAACTGTACAAAACTACTGGAGCATCAGATACTGTATTTCTGCATTTACATAATTTTTATTTATTAATTAGTAGATACAGTACACATTATTTCAGAAGTAACATGTTTTAATAAATAAGGTTTAGAACTTAAATAGGTTGTCATTCTTGATACTATGCCTTAAAGAGTATTAACCTTTGGGTTTTTTTTTGTGCGGTTGAGCATTTTAGCACAATCCCTGACTTGTGTCAGCAGGGCTCTCAGCTCGTACTGGTCCTCGGGGTGTGGTAAGTGGCATGTGGTGTTCTAGAAGAAAAACAATTTGTCAGAACCAGAAAGTCCATCACAGGTCCCTGACTTCCATGGTTTTTTCAACCAGAGCTGTCACCTGAAGTGTGGGGATGTTGGGGATCAGTGGTGCCATGTGAATTCAATCCCTAAATCATTGCCCTGAATCATTCCACTGTAGGTAGGTCCTGGTGTAGGACTAACAAGGCATTTCAATGTAAAATCATTGTGAGATTTGTTTCTCTATGGCTAGTGTTAATCCAAGACTGTAATACTGTTTAGGTTAATGCTTGCCACAACCCTGAATTTGGGTGCAATCTACACTGATCCTTAGAATGACATGTAAACCTTTTACTTTAGAGTCCCAGAGACCCGTTAGACCCTACCCGGCTAAAGGCAATGGTCAGTACAATCTGATTAGTTTGTTACCGTGAGCCTTTCGTATCCATTCAGGCTTTTCGGCAACTTCCAATTCAAGTCCTTTGAGTTGATATGAGACAGGATCTTCCCAGCAAGGCAGAGGTAAGTGTTCTGAAAGTAAATCATATTTAATTGATACACTCATGCATAAATCAATTGTTCCATATCTAGCAATATTTTGCAAAATTTTGAATAACAGTCAGTGACATACTAAATTGATGTAAAACCTACTGCAAGTGTACTCTGTCAGATTCATTATTATCGGTCACTTACGTTACACTGCTGCAATATGGGCAGCTCCTGAACAAACTGGTTCATAAATTGCTACAGGTAGAAAAAGTAAAATGTTAGTAAGATAGTAGTAGTCTGTCCTAAAGAAGTGAAAAGTGTCCTGTAGCTTTACAAGGAATCCTTTGTAGGTTTAAGCGGTCCACTACCATGTCTTCTTACCTCTGGATAGGTTATGTGGGCTTCTGTGATGATTTCCAACAGAAGCTGTCTTATTTCTATTTTGTTTTGTGAAGTTGATGCAGAGCAGACCAGCACAAACATGAGGCAAAGAAAACTCACACTCTTCATGGCTTTGAGCAACTGTAGTTCAGGGCAGGAGGTTAGGGCTGGAACCAGTTTAACTTTAAACATAAAGCCCTAGCCATTTATATATTGACATTAAATGCTGACACTCACTCAGAGAATCAGATGAGATGATTAAGATTAGAGCAGCGTCACAGTGACATGTCTTCCGTTGTCCTATTAGGGACTTTTGAGTTGGTGCAGCTCAAACTGAAAGTTTGATAACAGGCCAGATGTGATGCTGAACTAGATTGTACTGTATTAAAATAATACCATTTTATGTTTCTTGGCATAAAAAAAAAGTTAACAAGTTTACACTATCAGATGGTATCAGCTGATGAGTCAAAGACTGAATTCCAACCCAGTTTCTACAAAAGTAACAAACCAGTACTACTCCCCCAGGTGAATATAACACAATCTACATCACGTCCACATGCACGGATACTATAGGTTAAAAAGCTCTTAAAAAAGGGAACAAAAGGGGGGTGCTGGATACTTGAGATTTGGGGTGGGGTTAGCTGGAGTGCCCCTTACATGTGCCAAAAGAAAAACCTGGATTAAATTTGACAAACACTGCATATCAATGGTTATGATGAAAAAGAGTAGGCCAGATCTTCTTGACAGCCCCAGTGTTGTTGAGCAGCTTTAGAACATTCTCCTTGTGGTTTAGTATCTTTATCATGGTGTCTCTGGTCTCCGGCACAATTTTTGCCATATGACAGAGATGGCAAAAGTACACACATCCTTCAGTAGAAATATAGGGAAGACAAATATGGTCAAAAAATCTCAAAATAAAATTCTAATCAAGCCTGTAGAGGGGACTCTGATGAGCAGACCAGCCCAAGTTTGGGGCATGTGGGGCCTTCCTAGGCAGAGTTATGGGCCCGACAAAAAGGGAAGTCTAATATGGTACAAAAATCTCA